>VFFE01006446.1:508599-1054444 GCA_008921705.1 Burhinus oedicnemus | reverse complement strand
GGCCTGGCCTGGTGTGATGCCAGTGCTAACACTGTGTTGAGCAGAAGGTTGGATGAGACACCTCCAGCCTGACTTATCCAATTGTTTTGCAACACTGCAAAGTTTTGTAAACCTACCTTGGACATGCTCGTCCTGCTGCCCGGGCTGACGTGGTCAACACAAGCCACCGCTCCCTTGGTGGGCTGCGGGTGGAGGCCACGGAGCCCCTGCGTGTTGCTGCACTTCAAGCCGCTTGGCCTAACAGAGAGATGGTGAGACCCTGCCTCCCTCTGCGCAGTGGTATCATGAAGCCTTTGCCATGGTGACTAAACCTTTCCTACACCCTTCATCTCCTGGTCATTGTCATCACCTCTTCCTTTCTGCCCTCCTTTCCAGCTGCTTTTCTCCTTTCCTCTGAATACCGTTAACCTCAGCAGCATGAGGACCATCCTTCGGACAGGAGCTCGGCCAGCTCAGCTCTTCTGAGCAAGCTCCTTCCTGCACCCCCAGCAGAGACCGTCTGCCTGGCTCATAGGAAGGAGACCCTCAAGGAAGAAGACCCCAGAGCAATGGGCGATGCATGGCAAGGGGTGCCGTTGGCACCCAGACGGTGAGCACGGGCAGCCTGCCGGGAGCGAGCCAGCCACATCGCATAGCATGCTGGATACCAATGGGGTAATCAGTGCATAAGCTGCTAATTAAAATATAAGTATGCTGCAGTGAGAAGGTGCTTGTGCAATGGACCTTGAAATGCACTGTTTGCATAGTTGATGAGAGAGAGTTGATGCTTCTATGGTAACTCTGCGCTGCAGGTATGGAAACCCCTGGGCCTGCCCCGCTGCTGCTGGCTCCCCGACCTGCGGCGCTGGTGGTCCTTGTGCCACCGTGAAGGAAGTTCCGCTCCCGCCTGGATTCATCCCAGAGGCTACAGCCCTTGCAGCAGAGCTGGGGCTAAGGTCTCGGTTCAGTTTATACTGAAATTGTGTCTAAAGGTGCCAGTTGTGATGTTTGGGGAGGGAGGAGCGGGTGGATGGGCTGAGCAGCCGCTCCGGGGAGCGGTGACCGGGCTGTGAGCTAGTGGTGGCAAGGAGGTGGCCAGGGAGCTGCAACCTCTCGTGCTTCTCGGTGACTCCTCTCCTGCAGCACCTGCTGGAAGCTGTCTATTTGCTCGTCCCCACCTGCATGCTGGAGGTGTGGGGGGCTTCGGTTGAATCACTGTTTGCCAAAGTGCTTTGAGATCACTGAAGGAAAAATGTAGTCTTAGACGGTTTGTATAACGAGCCAGACCCAATTCGCTCTTCTCTTGTTCTTGCCTGTCCATGAGGTCCGAGCAGATTCAACATTTACTCAGGTGGCAAAGTCAAACGTGGTCAGCACACCTGTTAAAGAGATTGGCACACAAATTAAGGGTGAACTAATTCCTCTTCTAATGAGCATGGGAAGTTAAACAGAGAGGGCAGGAATTAAGTGGCTCTCTATTTTCTAGAGGCTGTTCCCAAGGAAGTTTCTTACCACCTTTGCTGGGCAGGGGCTGCCCCACAGACCACGGCTATTGCCCAGCCTCGGATGTCTAAATGTCCAAGCATTTTCTGCTGTTTTCTTCCCACTCCAAGCAGTCATGCCTGTTCAAAGTGCCTCCTTCCCCCAAGTTTTGATCCTGCAGCAAAGTCTGAGTCGTAGAAGATGGAGCAGGAGTCTAAGATCTGGATGCTGCTGAAGCTCAGTGTGAGTTTTGGGTCAGGGCTGGCCTGGAGCTGAGCTAAGTCCCCAGTGTTGGTGCAGGTTTTTTTTGTGAGCTGCTTAATGGAGTTGTTCTCACAACGACCCTACGAGGCCAAGAAATACTATGATATGAAGGGAGACGAGGTATGTGGGGGTCTGCACTGGGCAGCCTGGACCCCCGCTCTTCAGCTCTAACCATGGATCAACACGTCTGCCACTCTGTAACAGGACAGAAATCGAGTGTAGGAAAAACTCTGTGGAGAAAAACTTGAATTTCTGGAAAACTCCATCTCCACATGCAGGTGCTGATGCAGGCTCTGTCCTGGGGCGGGCAGGGATGTCTGCTGCAGGGGGAGCAGCATCGCCAGTGGGCTGGGCAGGGAGCGAGGGATGCACAGGGGTCTCAGGCTCGGAGGGAGTCCCTTTGCAGGAATCACCTTTCCTAGCCCGGCTTTCTGAGAAAAGCAGCACCGGCATGTGGGAAGAGGAGCTTTGGTTTTATTTGCTGAAGGAGGGATCTTCCAGCCGCTGCATACTTAATGGCTTCCTAGGGCCATTCATTAACCTGACAAGTCGACCAGCGAACCCAGAGCAATGATTTTAGCTGCTTGCCAGGACGTCTCTTTCTACCCCAATAAACTTTCCCCCTCCTTCTAGCTCAGCTGATGAATCTGCCCTGAGATGCAGAGAAGGGTATCTCCAAAACAATGAATCCACATCAAAAGATTTGTGAGCAGCCAGCCAAACAATTCCAGCCACAGAAAGACATGAGAAAGAACATCATTCCCGAAAGCCCTGCATTATTGATTAAGCATTTGTGATCCATAAAACATAGTAACAATGTGGGGATGGCTGCCGAATGAATTCTACCAAAAAGGTCTTCTTTTACCGTCTCTGATCCTCAAGGACAAGGGTAAAGTAAGTTTAGTACCAAGCAGGAATTCATTTGTATAATAATGGTTTTTGATGACTCACAAAGGTTATTTTATGATTAGCCATCTAATTATAAAATGGCCAACAATTTCATCTTATCCAAATCTGCATCAGCTAAATTATGAAATGCCCTTGTTTTATGCAAATTCTGGAAATATTGCTTCTCTAACCTCCCAACCCCGCTGTCTGTCAATAAGGCTTGCGTGGAGCATAAATCTTAGGGCAGTGCCAGAGCTTGATTCAACTGCAAATAAAACGCGGTCAATTAATTCAGCGGGCGGTGAACGGCGGTGGAGGTGTGAGCACGGGGCAGACATGGGTGTCTGACCCCCTGGTGTGGCTCGAGATGGGCTCCCCGTCCGGGGAGGTGCTGGGGTGGGCACAGGGAGGTGGAAGGGATGTGTATTTGTCGGGAAGGGTTCATTGATCATCTGAGAGACTGGAGATGTGAGATGTCCTCATGCTCAGGCTGTGCAGATGCTGGAGGAGATCTGCCCTGTGCTGGCTTTGCTGCACGCTTCGTCCTTCCTCGCCCTTTGAACCACCCACTGGTTCCTCTCTGCTTTAATTTCTGTTGGTCAGCTGGGGTCAACAACGTTTTTCTCTTTGTTTCCTCCACATTGCAGGTAGATGGCTCTGAGGAGCACTGCTGAAAGGTCCTATAGCAATGGGCCACGAAGTACAAGTTCCTCCTGTGGCTTGTCCCTTCCCAGCACGGCAGGGAGGGTGGGTGGGGGAAACTGAGGCACGGGTCTTTGCCCGAGGTCCGACCGCCTGCAGGGCTCATGCACGGCCGCATCCCTGCCTCTGCTCGCGGGCAGTACTTCACATGGACAGTTTGTTGTCTCTGGGCAAAAGTGCGAGTTCCAGGGACCATCAGATAAGGAGATCTGAGACGCTGCTGGACACAGGCTCGTTTAACCCTGTGGTCGTTAATGAGTTGTCAGATAACAGCCGAGGTGCAGGGTGGGCTGCTGTGACCCCCGGGCAGCCTCGGGGTGAGCTCAAGAGCGCGTCTCCCACTGCGGGGGGACCTGCGGCGGCACTTCAGGAATTAAGTAAGTCTTTATAGAGAGTGGCTGTGTTAGCGGCAGAGGTCAGGCTGGGCAGGGAATGAAACCCATCACGTTTTGTTCCTTGTGCTCTGTGATCCACAGCCGGCCGAGAGCTCTGGGAACAGTAAACTTTATGGCTTGGTTACAGTGTCCTTCCTTAAATGTGGGATGTGCTAAAAAAATACTTGACCTGCTGACAGTACAATTTAAAGCAGTCATCGCAGGTATTAAAATTGACTGTTGGAGCTTTTGTAACCCCAGAGGTATTTTGGAAATGGGTGCCAGCAGCAGAAAGGCAATGTGAGGGTAGAGCACGGTGCCCGTGACCCTTCCGTTTGTACCGAGGAGGAGCACAGCCCGTCGTATCTGTCAATGTGAAGAAATTGCAGTATGGCTCCATGGGTTGTGTTATTTTGAACACTGGAGCTCTGAGCACACAGAAAAAAAGTGTCTTGAAATATTTGTGTACGACAGAAACTACGTGGATGGGCATGGGGCGACTTGCATGCCTTGAAATCCCGGGAGGTGCGGTGTTCCTGGCAGTGTGCGCTGAGGGGCTTTGCTGCACTTAGAGGTGGGCACGTCTGAGGCTTGGATGTAGATGGGCATGGGACTCTTCAGAGCTGTTGTAGAAACACTGAGCGTATCCATTTATGGCTTCTTTGCTTGGACAAGGTGCTGATTCCTCGTGCCTGAACTTTGTGAAATAGAGTTGATAAAAAAAAATTAATATTTTCCCATTTGACAAGCGAGGAGGCAAAAGAAATTGTGGCTTCAGCCTTTTAGTTGCTCTGAAACTGAGTATCTTGTCTACTCCTGGGCGAGGACTTTCCTTCCAAAATGCGCAACTTCTCCCATAGCACCGGGGAAGGCAATACTGAAATAAAATAGGCTGAGGCTGGTGGCTCTTGCAGAGCAGGAGGGAAAAACCCCTCGTGTTTCCATCCACCAAATCAGGTGTTTGGGTTTTTTGCTACCGTTCATGTTCCTGGTAAAACAAGCTTTTAGTGATGGGCATGTGCCCGTATCCCCGGGACTGGCCGGGTCTGGGTGAGCTCCTGAGGAAGAGATGGTGAGAGCAGAGGGAATTAGGAGATGGTTTGGGAAACCCTGGAGGGTTTTCAAGTGGAACACCTCAAACTGATGGTTGCTTTGGGACAGCCCCTGCGGGAGCAGCTCGTGGCCCTGGTGTGGCTCCTGGCAGCAGCAGGGATGGGGGTCTCAGTGCTGGAGGCAGGGAGAGAGCAAAGGAGGAGAAGAAACCCCAGCGAAGGGGGAGGAAAGGAGGATTATAAAGATTAGGTCCAATTAGATACGTGCACTTTCAACATCAGATCCTATTAAACACTCCTGGTTTAAAACCAGGCCCTATTATATGGTTGCAGCTTCCAGACAAAGTCCTGTTAAGTGGAACTGCTTTGAAATCCAGGGCCTCAGACACAGCCATTATGAAGATCAGGCCCTATTAAATATATTCAGTTTGAAGAGTAGGCCCTGTTAAACACAGGCAGTTCAAAGCTGGCCTCCAATTAAGCAGAGGCGGTTGGAGAACCGGAGCTTGTGGGAAGAGGGGGACCTGTGGAGCAGCTCCATGCATCTGCAGTTCCTCCCCGGTGGGAATGAGCCCCTGTCCAGCTGTGGGCAGGATGCTTGTGGTCCCACCTGTACGTGGTGAGTTACCCCAGATTGGTTCTTCAGCATCTAGGGTGGTTTCTAGGCTGGTGGAGACCAGAGGCTTGAGGCTTCAGGAGAGGTTTGGAGGTGATGCTCACTGGGACAGATTGGGGACTGGTGGAATATTGCTGACTGGATCAGGGGCTTGAGAACTTGGGGGAATAAAAGGCATTCTCCTGAGAACATCTCTGAATTTCAGAGATGCGTCAGCGGACCGTAACACCTGAACTCTTCGGACCTGGGTGGGATCCAGGGCCATGCCATAGGTGGGGTGTTTGTGCAGATGGGGAGGGATGTTCTGGATAGCCCTAAGGTTTTTAGGTGTCCGGTGAGTTGTGGATTACAAGGAAAAGTGGGCACTCTCCTGCCTCCTAAGACCCATAGAGCCACGCGCGGCTTGGCCTGGGGTCTGTGGTTTGGGTGTTTGAGGCCGCTGTTGTCACACCAGCCTCCCTCTTCTGCTGGCCACAACGGTGCCCAGGGCAGCCCCACACCTGCACCAGACCGGCCAGCCTGGGACCTGGTAGTCGTTTTGCTGTAGGATTGCACAATTCCACCTGATTTCTTGTGTGGGCTTCATGGCTGCTCGCCGTATTAATGCGCACGGTTAAGAAATACGTCTCGGTGCTGGCCTGGGGGAGATGATGGGGACAGCGGTGGTGTCTGGTCCAAACTCCCTTCTGTGGGGCCCCAGCCCTCTGCAATGGATAGCCCGGAGCTGTTGAGCCTTGGCTGGAGGTGACTTGCTTACACGGTTAACATTTTTCCTGCCGAATGCCATCGATCACCCCTCCTCGTCCCACTTTGTGCCTTCTCCCCGTGCTCTTCACGGTGCTGCTCCTGCTCTGCTTTCACGGTGTGCGATGCACAAAGGTGTGAAGAGCAAGAAGGGTCATTTTCTAGCCAGTCTCCACATCAGTACAGATTGGTGAAGAGCCCTTGAGATGCTCTTACAAACCTTACTGGCATCACTGCGATTTGTTTCCAGGGGATTTATTTGGGGCTGCTTTTGGTCCTGAGCCTCAGTAGCATCAGATAACTTTTAATTAGCGCCGGGTGCTTTGGTCTTTGATGGAGCAAAGGGATTTTGCCATTTGGATTTTAGCATATGAAATATTAACTTAAATATATATATTTAATTTTTGCATTAAATATTATATAGCAGCACAGTATTAATATTAAAACTTTAATACAATGTAAATGTCAGAATGAGTTGTAGTGATAAAACCTAAATGAAATGTATTTACCTCTGTTTCACTTACAATAGCAAAAGATTTTCAAGTCAAAACAGAGTTTTTTTCACTTTTCAACAGAAGTGCCGTTTCTTTGTTCTACAAGAAACCATACCATTAGAGGTTGTTTTGAGGTGGTTTTTTTTTTTACCACTTCTAATTCGCATGACTTGAAGACCCAGGGCTTTAATGAGCACTGAGGCTAAGACCTGCGGTGATAGATGAGAGTGCTGTCAGCTCTCATATCTTCTCATCCTGATCTTTCCTCTCCTATTTGCTCCTCTCCCTCCCCTGTTCCCTTCCGAGGAAGCAGACGTGCGTACCTGGCCCTGGCTGATGCTCCCTTTGCAGCAGGCGGGTACCCGCGAGGGTGAGCGGGAAGGGTGGCAGCTCTGATGCTGGGCAATGCTCAGGCAGGACAGAGCAAACAAGCAGCCCCTTTTCCTGCCACCTTTGCTGGGCTCACGTAACACGTACACAGCCCAGCCTGTTGCTGGAAAGCCCCGGCGAGGATGAATTTGCTGCGTGCGTGCTTGAAATGCTGCCTGGCGCATGCAGCCTGCGTGGTGGCCAGGCGGGGAAGCTGCCCCCAGCCACGCAATGGGGGCAGGAGAGGATGCTTTGGGCCCCCACGGCCACGAGCAGCGTGAGACGAGATTTTGGGGCAGGGATGGTGCCCTGCTCTGGCCTGACCCATCTCCTCATGCTGTTTGGTCCTGCTTGCTTGGCTCCTGAGTGGGAAGAGGGTGAAGGACCCTGCTTTCAACCTCCAGCTGCCCTCTCCTGCTGGTGAGGCTGACCCTTTAGAGAGCTGCCCAGAGAGGTGGTGGAGTCTCCGACTCTGGAGACATTCCAAACCCGCCTGGACACCATCCTGTGCAACCTGCTCTGGGTGACCCTGCTCTGGCAGGGGGGTTGGACTAAGATGATCTCCAGAGGTCCCTTCCAACCCCTGTGATTCTGTGAGGAAAGTGGGGGAAAAACTGCAAATGAGCCCCTGAGAGGCTGTGGGGGAACGTCGAGGGGATGAGGGACTGGGGGGTCCTTGCCCTGCTGGCAAGGCATCCTCTCCGGGGGAGTAGGGCTATGCCAGCACGGTCCGGGTGAGCTGAGATGCTGTGGAAATGTCCGAGCTGGCTCCGGGGAGGAACACAGTGTCCAAGAGCCCCTGCATAGCTCTGCTGTACTAACGAGGTGGGTTGTAACAGAGAAATGCTTGGGGTCCTGTCCCAGCAGGACAAGCTGGCTGGCCTTGTCCCTATCCTGCCCATACTTTTGTTGTTCCAGGTGGCAGTGATGGAGGAGCCCTGTCCCATGGGCAAAGGCCACCAGGATGGGCAGCGTGCTGCCTCCCCCTGCTCGGCGCAGCGAGGTGAAATCGCGACGTGTGAGCACGTGTGCCGTGCTAAAGGAGCAAGTGCAGAGCAAGCAAGTCTCTTGGTGCAATACTTCTGTACGCGAGGTTTCCTTTTTCTTTCATCTTTTTATCTACATCCTTTTTTGAAGGAGCAGCAGATGAAAGAGGCCACCACTCACATCAAACCCCTATCAAGTGCATTAAAGGAAATGTTTTTTGGCTTCATGGTTTGCTTTGAAGGAACCAGTGGCAAAATGAGCTAGGAAGGCACGAAAGGCACGCCAGCTAGTTTAGCTGCATTGCCAGTGTCAGAAATTTGTTCTCTGAAGTAATTAAGATGCAGGTGTTTGAAAAGGATGCACGAGGCCACATCCTTAAAGACGCACTTCAGCTTGGCTTCTGCTGCGCCCCAGGGATAGCTGCAAACTGCCCCAAATTACCTCTTCCACTCAAAACAAGTCGCAGGCTTTTGGGGCAGCGGGGGCAAAGGCAGAGATGCAGGAACATTTCAAAAGCTTTCCTCTGGATAGACCTTCTGTTTTAAATTCCTTCTCCTTACTGAATGCAATAAATCAGATGCGATGGCTTCTCGTATCAGGAATGAGATCACGGTCCGGGCTGGTGAGATAGCTACGGGGGTGATGTGCGGAGGTGCTGTAGACAGGCCAAGAGCGCTGTGCTGGATGCAGGAGCGGAGGGTTAGCTGGGCTCTCCTACCTTCTAGGAAATTGCTTCCCCTGCTTCGGTGGATTTGGGGCCAGCATTTAATAGTGGGGCAGATCAGACATCATGATTGCAACTATCTGAAACCAGGATATGGGTCGATTTCATATTTTCCTGTGTGTGAGCTATAAATCGTAGCCCTTGTGTCTGGTCATGTGAAGGTTAATAAAACCAAATAAAAAATGAATTCTGTTCAGCAAAGACTGTCGCTGATGACATGCTGGCAAGCTCCGTGGGGTGGGACCGTGCTGCTCAGTGCTCCGTGCGTGGAGTCCCCGATCTCGTGGCCCTGAGCCTCATTCGGGGACGTAGCAAATATCAGCATCTGTTTGCCTCCTGTCCGCCTGCCAGGAAGGAGAGGATGCTCGGTGGAGCTCCCCAGTTCTTCTTGTTGGTCCCTTCCAGTGGGCACATATGCAATCCCTCAACCGAGTGAGCAAGTGGACAATTTTAGGACAAATCAATTGAAGGACCTTCTGCTGCAGGGTGTCATTAACCCCAGTTTTCCCATCTCTGCCAAGGGAAATCAAAGCCGTATATAGTTTCTTTGGCTGAGTGTAGAGTAATTTTATGGCCAATAAACAACTTTTCTAGATGTTACGGGCTTAACTGTTTTGGTGGTCATAGCTCATTTCTAGGGTGGAAACTTATCCACCGAGGAGGCACTCTGCAGTCCGTCGCCCGCACGCAGCACCCGGAGCGCACCGGGATCTGCACTCCTTTGAAGCACCCGTTGTGGGTTATTTCCAATTTTCCAAATTGTTTTTCCTTACTATTTGACGTCAAATCCCATACGTCTTTTTGGGAGGCTCTTCACCTCTTCACAGTGCAAATGTAGGTAGTGGAAAGGAGACTATAGGTACGTCCTGTGGGACATGGGTGAAGACCAGGGGGACGGGATCTTGGGCACAGAGGCAGGGCCTGGGAGCACGCAGCACTTTCTTTCTGTAGCATCTCCTTGCTGTAAAAGTATAGCGGTAATAAGCGTAAGGCTGAAATGCCTTGCTGTGTCCAAGGAGCTTTTGTTCATGGCCGTGGCTCCCTGCGCGGTGGAAGCAAACGCTCCTCACGGGCAGCGGGATGCCATTGCGGCCAGCGTGGCACCCACAGCCACGGGGATCAGCACGCAGTGGCTGTATCTCATCCTTTCTGAAATGTGGAGGGATATGAAAATCTAAGTGATAGCTGGAGCTTGGTTTTTATGGGTGGAAGGGGAATGTTGTACTTTTGACCGCTAGCCACAGAGGGGCTGAAACTAAATTGAACCCAGAAGCTTAATCTGGTTGTAACAAGCTGCAAAGAGCTGGCAAGGCGGAGCGGTTAGCAGGAGGGGAGGGAGGGGATGCCGGCTGCCCCGGGAAGCGAGCACCAGCCTCCGGTTTCAGCCTGGCCTCCGGGAGCAGGGACTGGCCCCGACTCCCCTTTCCACACACACAAGGGGACAGAGTGCCAGACCCAGAGTCGATCCCCCCTCCTTGGGACACGCTATCCTGCTCGGTGCGATGCTGCGCGGTACCTTATCCAGCCCCAAACCAAGTTCGGGGACTGGATGCTGTGCAGCCCAATGGGTCTGGGCTAACGCACCCTTGCTGAGCAGCAGCCTGGTTGAAACAACTTGCTAGCAAAACTGGTATTTCCTCTATGGATACTCTGTTTTTTTCCCCGGAGCTAGGTTGTCCCTAGATGGCCCTGTACAATGTGGGCAGAAGTAGCTCCACACAGTTCCAGGCTAAGAGGCACCAGGGAGGGTCGGGCACCAAACTACAGATTGGCAGAAGCATTAGGGTTGCCTCTGGCTACTTGGGTAGCTTTGGGGACTGCTGAGACCTCATCCCTGTGGCAACAGCTGCTGTTTCTCTCCCAGCCCAGGCAGGCACAGGCCATTCAGCACGAGCCTGTGCCTCGAGGAGTGGTGGCTGCTGCGCTGATGAGAAATCTGCCTTTAAATTGGAGGCATTTGTGAGCGTGGCTCGCTGGATTTGTAGGGAAATGCTATTGAGCTGCTGTGCTATTGATTTAGACGTTTACCCGGGATTTGCAGTCTCACTCCTTCCTTTCTGTTTGCTGTGGGGCTCTGCTGGCGTGTGTTGACAGGAGCTATTCCCTCATTTCCCGGGGAAGGGGAGCGGGGTGGCGCTGGCACAGCTGCGGTGTGGTCCCCCTGGGCTGGGCTCACGCCTTCAGCGTGAAGCTCGTTCACAGAGCCTGGTGCAGCACAGCGCTGTTCCAGCAAAGGAATTTTTTTCCTCCTTCCAGGCTCAGTTTTCCACCGTGGCCACCCATAGGAGACAGAGAACATCCACTGCAACCTCCCCTTGCAGTCAGACACAGGGAAAGCAAGGGTTTGAAGGGGACAGCAATTTTTGAAGGAAACTTCCAAGCTCCCCCTCTTCGCTGGATGATGGCATGTCTCAGGACATCACTAAGAAGAGGAGGTGTCATGAATGCCGATGACCTAAAGGAGGCCACCGAGAAGAAATTCCTTCCTCCAGACGCTGCTTCAGCATCTCTCGCCAAGCGGTAATCCCCCTGGTCCTCACCCCTTGCCCTGCACAAGGAGCTGGTGAAGCCGCTGAGCAGCTCAAGGCACTAAGCCGAATGGATAGACTTAATTTTGCTGGCTGGAAAACCCACAGCAGCTGGAGGGGGGCAGAGTGCGACTGCTGCCTGCGGTGAGCCCCTGTCCCCAGCGCCGTCCTCCCAGGCAGGGCTGGCTTGTCACCGCCCTGGCCCCGAGCCTCAGCTCCTGGGGTCACTCCAGCCTCAAAAACCCATCTAGGGCTGCCCCCTACACCTCCATCGACATGGCCAGACTCTGTTGGGCGGCAGTTTAACACATGGATGGTATCTACAAACCTCCCTGCTGTTTCTCCAGCTCTGTTTCCCAGCCCACTGGGAGCGGGGCAGGGGGGTGCGATGCACTGGGAATCAGGTTGCTGGTCTCTCCCCATCTCAGCTTTGGGGTTCCTGGGTCCATCTTAGCATCTTAAGGGCAGCTCCATAAGGAGCATTTAGGGCACAGGGTGGAGAAATTGATTTTTCCCTTTTGTGAGGAAAAAAGTAAATCCTCAGTGCTGGTGTGAAATGGCACAGAAAAGGAGTTGTCTGGATTACAGGGACAGAAATATCAATTATATTAAAATGGGGGTAAAATCAGGAAGCCTTTATCGGGGCCATTCACCGACAAAACTTGCAGCTACAGGCTGTCCATGAAAAGGCTCAGATTTGAATGCACAGAAATATTTTGGTTATAATAATCCTGCAGCATTCAGGCAAAACTCCTGTGGGGTCCAGTGGGAGCCTTGCTCGGGGCCTGGAGGATTTACCTTATCGGTCTTTTGAAAATGTTAAAGAGTTTAAAACCAGCGGCTGCCTTACCCTGAGGAAAACAATGTGCAGAGGCAGTGCCGATGCCTGCGTGTCTCGGCGAGAGCCGGCACACAGCGTCCCCGCAGAGGTGCCGGGCTTTTCTCTTTGTCCTTTCCCATTCACCATACAGCAAGAGGAAAGGGATGAAAGTGAGAACCTTTAAAGTTTCTCTCTCCACACTCTGTCAGCTCTTTTTTTTTTTCCCCCGCTCCTTTATTTCCTTTGCGCTTGGCTGGGCTGTAAAGTCCTCTTTGTTCCTGGCTGCCCTCTGCCCTCGGTGCTCAGCAAGGGTGCCAAATGGCCAGCGCAGGGTCACCGGAGGAGCCTTCCCGGGGTGTGCCGTGCTTTGTTAGCGATGGCCCTGCCACGTGTCCCTCCCCGAAGACTATGGTCCTTGCTGCGAGTCACACGGACACTGATGTGACCCGGGAGGTGAAGCTTTTCTGCAGCGCTGGGTACCAACATGTCCCCATGTGACTGTATGGAGACAACTAAGGAGACAACGAGCCATGCCTGCACCTTGAGGATCTGGTCTCCAGCGCACTGCAATGGGATTCAGGCAACTGGGGGCTTTTACATACCAGTTCGTGCTGCAAAATGTAGTCACTGGGGACAGTCGTCACTGCCCTCATCCCGGGTCAGTGGAAGATGGCAGGCTTTGCTTCCGTGCCGCTCTGTGCCAGGGCTGTTTGCCCTGGAGGCTGCTGCAGTGCAGAGCTGCCCCGTGTCCCCAGCCGCAGTGCAGGATGCACCCCAGGCACCATGCTGGCAAGAAGAAAGAGACTTTAAGAAAATATTCATTAACCTATTTCTGTTTTCTGGCTGCTGCAGTTATTTTTGGGCCCTGTCTCTTTCTTGCATAACCTGAGTTTTACCACTTGAGGCAATTGGATTGATGAAAACCCTTCAGCAAGGTTGTTTAAACCCAGAATTAAGTGGAATGAGGAGAACTGTTGAAAAGCAGCAGTCTCTGATGTTCCAGATCTTCCCTTCCCAATATGCGATGGGGAGAAGAGCCGGCCCCGGCATGCCTTGACCCTGTGGGTGCATGGGCTGTGCTGGCATAGGTGCAGCTTCTCGCCAAAGCACATCCCTGTTGGGAAATGATGCCTTCTGGAAAGCTGCAGACAAAAGGGCATCCTGCTGTAGAAGATGGAGCCCAGGTGAGGAGCCTCTGGGGACTTGTTGGAAAATCAGAGACGAGAAATACACGCCAGGCAGCTCAAAACACTGGGGCAGGACCAGCCGCTGCGGAGGATGTCCTTTCTGCCACACGTACCAGCAGCTGCAAGGGAAGGAGGGGGAAAAATGGTGACTGTTGATATGAGGGAAATTCTTCATGTGCTCGGACAGCACTCGGACTGTGTCCTGAAGGATGAACCTCTGTAATCTGTACGGAATTTTTTCTCTTGTGCTTCAGGTGGCCGTGGCTCTTCTCGCCATCGATCTGAATGTCCGATCAGCTCCAGCCCTGCACCACCGAAACCCCACAGACAATTTGTGGCAGCCTCATCCAGAGGTTAATGATAACGTTATGGGAAAATGGTCAGTTTTAAATTCACCGCTGTCTGATTTCACTCTATGTCCCCTTGTAGTTTTGCTGGTGCAAAAAACCAGCCACCAGCTGCTCGTTGCAACAGCATCTGGCTTTCACCTGATTATTAACTTCTTTTTTTTTCTATTTTGGGGTTCTTTTCACTTCCTGGTGATTGGTGCCGGGTTGCTGGGGGGAAACCATCTGCGTGACTGGGGAGATTTAGAGAGTTGGTAACAGAAGGGATGTTATCGGAGTCTGGTACTTTAGAGGACTATGGTAATCCAAAGCTGATTACAGCTGGGCTGGTGCAGCGGGAAATTCGGGACATATTGGACACCGACACTTTCTGGCAGCATCACGCAGTGCGTGGCTGTCTGCACATCTTGGGGAACGGGAGCGCTCTTCTCTGTGTTTGCATGGTCCTGGGACAAATAGTGACCCTTTGAGATCACGGCTGCTGGTCTCCTTTGCTAGAGAAGGTGGGGGGAAAAAACGGAGGTGGAAAAAAGAAGGAGGTGGTGGTGGGTACGTGGCTGTAAGGGTGAACGTGTCCGCAGCCAGTGCTCACGTTCCCCTGCCGTGACAAAGTCCCCCTCCAGGGCCATTCCCCGTGGGCACAGCCTTCCTGAGCATGCAGATTTATGTCCTTGGGCTTGGCCACGCTTTTTTGTTGCCCTCGATGAGTAATGCAGCCTGTGCAAATCGAGCACATAAATTCCAGGTGTCAGAGCAAGCGATGATGTATCCCCGCTGGGGCAGAGAGGCGTCTCTCACTTCTGTCTTGCTTTATTAACAAATACTGGGGATTTGATCACCTTCAGTCCCATAAATAAATGCCAAGGGGAGTTGTGCTGGTGCTCGCCTCTGTGGGAGGGTTCTGGGTCAGCCCTGAGGCCACCGGGCAGGAATGGGCTGTGACTGCGGGATGCTTGTTGCTCGTGGGGCGGCCGTTCCCGCAGGGAAGCAAAGCCCCGTGCCCGACCCTGTGCTGCGGTGCGGCCACACAAGGATGCTGCGGTCCAGTTTGTCCATGGTTCAGTGTGGAGATGGGAAACTTCTCCCTCGGGTGCCCGTGGTGTGCGTTCCTCCGTGATGGGAGACTTTCTCCGTGCTCCGTGACGGCGACTGCGCCTGCACGGGGGAGAACGTGATCACGAGCTCTGCAAGTCGCAGCGTGGCTCCTGCCCTGTACGCTGGGCGGGAATGCCCCTGTGCCAAAGCGGGGGGCTGCGGCAGAGGACAGCTAACCCGTGCTGCTGCTGCTTTTGTGAGCAAAACAAGGGCTTGTGGGGCGCACGTGCTGCCCTGCGTCACTGCCACGACGAGGGGGCTGCGTCGTGGGAAAGGCGGCGATGGGGCCGGCGTATAACGTGGGCGAGAGCAAAGAGCCCCGAGCCACTCGCATCCCTGCCTGCGCTCACCTAGCTGCTTTTCGGGGTGTTTGTTGGTTTAATCTCCGCTCAGCTCCCACTCAGGCACCCGTGCCATGGGCTGTCCTCTCCTCGGCGCTGGCTGCGGCACCCAGCGTTGGCAGCACCGTGAGATCACGCGCGAAGCCATGCTCAGGCTGCCCCGGATCGAACTGTACTATCGACTGCCGCTTTGATTCCCGCTGCTTTATTTACTTGCACAGTAATAATTTGCTTAATAAAACCCTGCTATGGTGATTACTGAGTCCCCAAACCTTTTGATTTCTGATTGCATTCCCAGCCCCAGTCACCAGAGTTTCTGTGTCTGCCTTGAGGGACAGTCTAGGGTTTATATCCCATAATTTGGGGTTGTGTGGGCTGACCCGTTGCTGCTTCATCGATAGGTACCAGTAGATAAGCACCATTTTGGGACATTTGGGTGGTTTGAAGAGCCCATTGGCATCGGTGCGTGTGGGGAGACCCCGTCCTGGGAAACTTTAACCTGCAAATCCCAGGGGTAGAAACGCAGCAGCAATTCCCGGTGACCCTGACACCCCAGCTGGGAGCACCGGCATGGAAACTCAACAAAAATCACGATGCCCTCACGTGCCTGTGCGGGCACGGATCTCGGCAGCCTCCTGCTCGTGCAAACACTTTGATTTACGTAGCAATGTTCCACAGTGAGGAAGGCATCATCCTTCTCATTAGTCGCATCCAGCACGGCGGGGCCCTGGCTGTGGGCAAGCCGGCAACGGAAATATGAAATAATATTAATAGAAGGAAGCACAAGTGGGGCTTGCCAGATGCAGCCACGCTGGGGGTTGTCAGGAAATAACAACACTGCATGCAGGCTCTGTGCAAGATTAGAAAGTGTTTGGAAACGGTCCCCCTGAGTCTTTAACCAGGAATGGACAGTATGCAAATACAGTTAGTTAATCATTGCAAAATAGGACAGGGTTTCCAGGGATAGAAAGCAATTTTATCCTCTCATTATGCAGGCTCCTCGCTCTTAAGTGTGTTGAAGAGAAATTAATATTTTTTTAAGAAAGAAGTGAACAAAAGTGAATGGAAGGGTTTGTACTGTGGAGATGCTTTCGGAGACCCTCGCTGCTCCTGGGGGGACAGAGGGAGGGACCACGGGGCTCTGCCGGAGGCTCCTTTGGGCTTGGTGACGGCACAGGGATTGGTCCCAGTTTTGGAGCTGGTGTCACCCTCCATGGCTGAAGCTGGGTTTGGTGTGAGCTTTGCCCTGGCCTCACCTACAGGCTGGCTATAAACCCTGGGGGTGGCTGCAGCCACCTGGGTGGGGAATGCCAGGTGGGGGAGCCAGTTTTGTCCCATGGGCAGATTTGTCACAGCGAAAGAAGGGCACCAGCCACAGAGGTGTGTAGGCACGAGGCAGGAGCCGATGGTGCGCATGGGGCAGGGCGGCATGGGCGGATACACCCCACCAATGGGAAAGATGTGACATTTTCTCATCTCCCATTTTCTTATTTGATATTTTTCCAGAACTTTCCATCAGTAAAAAAAAAAAAAAAATTAAAATTCCTGTTTAGCTGTTTCAGTCTAATTTGGGATGAAAACGAAACGCTGAAATATTCCTCTGGCCCGGGGCGGTGTTTAGCCAGCTCTATTAATACAGCTGCATGCATATTAATAGCCGCGCTGCTTGCAAACGGGGCATGCATTCGGCTATGCCTTGGTGGCACGGGGCTGTGGCTGCCCTCGCTGCCACGCCATGCAGGGCAGGGATGCGGGATGCGGGATGCGGGATGCGGCACGGCCTGCTGCCCGGGGCTGCCAGGCTGCGGCGTGGCCCCTCGCCTGCGTGTCCCATGGGGCAGAGGCCAGTGGGGCCGGTGGCTCTGCATCACTGGGGTGAAACACAACATCCCCTCTTGGGTCCCCCTCCCCGACATGCTGGGACCACATGGCCTCTGGGTGCTAAGTGAACCCCGGGGCGGTGGGTGGTTTTGGGTGCTTTTGGTGCTTTTGGCTGGTTTGCTGCCTCTAGATGGCACTGACCCAACGTGCATGGTTTGGGAGCAAGACAGCTTCTGAATTATATATTTTTCTCTCCCTTGGGTTATTTTTGTTTTGGAATCCTGTAATAATGGATGTTCAGTTTTGGCAGTGAGGTGCTGATTACAGAAATAATCGATGCCATTGAGAGAAAAGTGCCTGTTCACGTCAGGCTCTTCCCCACTCTCCTCCTGTGGGAGCCGGGGCTTGGTGGGCACCCTTCTCCTGGGTGTGAGCCGAGTGGGGACACCCGGGCAGGAGGGTGCTGGCCCATGGCCTGGGGAAATGCTCTCCTGGATGCCCTCTTCCTTCCTCACGTCCTTGTTGTGCCAAAGTGAAATCCCTGCATGGGAAGGTGGCAGCACAGTGTGCACCTGGGGAGGGTCCTCGGTTTCAGGAGGCATCCCCTGTTCTGCTCTCAGTTATCCCTAGTAACAGCTTTGCTCTCTAAATCCCATTTTATGCTTTTTTCCACATCCCTTGAGTCAGGCAGCAAGAATCTGCCTTAAACCCTGGAGCAACATGAGATCTGTGGAGCTTGGGGACGCACCACGGACTAAAGGCACGAGGAGAGGGAAAATTCCCATGCCTGCTTTTCCTGCTGGGGAGGGTAAAATGCTCCGGCTGGGGTGGGAAGGGGGATTGCAAATGGTGCCTGGTCCCTGCGCATCCCCGTCCTGTCTCCTCCCTGCAGCATCTGTGTCCCCAGCACCCTCCTCCTCCCCTGCGGGGACGGGGATGCGCTTTTCCCTCCATGGGATTAGATGCTGGCGAAGACTTTATAAAGAGACGTGGGCATATGGGGTGCTGCAGGGACTTAAACAGCTGGCGGCTATCAGAAAGGAGGGTCATGGCTGCAAAGACCAGAGCCTGGCAGGGTTGGCCAGTGTCCCTCCATGGAGCGGGAGGGTCTCGGACCCTCACTGCCCCCCTTCAGCCAGGCGGGATTACTTATCTGATGGAAGATAAAGCCCCCAAGGTCACCCAGGCTGAAAGGCTGCTTATGCTGCCTTCTAGGAAATAATCAGAACATTTTCGGTAGCGTTTTGCCTGACCTTGTGGATAATAATGTGCGGAGAGGGAGAGTGGGGAAGGGGCTGCTCGGGGCCAGCACCTTGCAATGGAGCCCAAAGGGTCTGTCTGGCATCCTGCGCGGTTAAAGAAGGGTTAATGGCCTGTCCCATGACATTCATTTGTAGGTATTTGAAAACCGGCAAGATTGCCTACTATACTTGCTGGGCAGCTTGAAGGAGGTTATTGTATATATTTTTGTCTGTATATGAGTGCATATTTGTTCGCATTACTTAATATTCTGCTATAAGCTGCCTAAAGGACAGTGTGGCATTATTTAAGCTTTATTTAAAGGACAAGTCAGGGGAGATTTCTTGGAAATTGGGGCTATTCCCCACACAGTGAGGGAGGGGAATACTTAATTCCCTCCTTTTCAGCACAAATTAGCAAGTGAGTGTTGTCTGAGCAGGAGGGAATACAATTTGGTTGGGAAACTTGTATAATGCAGGAGGCAGCTCTTCTCCCAGGGACTACCGTCCTCGCGGTCCCAGTTTTTCAGAGATGGATGTGTCACTGTGTCTGGGTCCCTTGCTGGGATGTGCCCCTGAAGCAGCTTTCCCAAAACACCCTGGGAAAAAGCAAATTTAAACCTGTGGCCACGCTCGTGGTTGGTGTTGTGTTAGGAGGACTCCCCAGTGTGGGCGGTGGGCGCTTAAAAATCAGTAGAGGAGGGTTAAAAACTACACCTGGCTTGCAAGATGCCTTCGCCCTTTCCTGTAAGAGGGAAGGATAAGGACTGGCAGGTTCCCACCTCCCCAGTGGGTGCCCGTGGCTGGGACAACCCCTGCACCAGCCCCGCTGCCTCCTGCCAGCACCGATGGGGCAGGGCTGGGGACGAGTGGGGAGCCTGGGGTTGGGGTGGAAGGGGGGAGAGCATTTATTTAAGTTTAATCCTATCTTGGGAATGGCTTGCTACCAAACCCATGGTGTCCTGAAGGGGAAGACCCGTGCAAATTATGGAAAAACCTCCTGTTTTTTAACACCGTGCCATGCACTTTGGGAAGGTCTGATGGCTTTTTAGCTCTTGGAATTGGCCTTATTTCTTCCAGCAAGAAAAAAAATCACTGAAATGCACATTTTCAAGAAGATTTTGGAAAGGGTCATAATGTCATTGAAAGAAAGATGGATGTTTGGTTTGGATGAGGGCTCATAAATTGTCTGGGGGATGGGTGCGTCTACTGGGAAATATGAATGTGGGTAAAACATTTGCACTATCTTCTATTTGCAGAGTTATCAAAGCTTCCAGAAATGTTGCTTTTAGAACTTGCTGTATGTATTTAACTCTTCATTCAGCAAATGTTTCTGGCTTTTATTCTTATTTGCTAAATAGTTGGTGGGCTTTCTGCATGTCCTGTTGCATGAATATGGAGCTCAGGTCCCCGTCCGTCCTGGTCCTGGTAGGACCCTGTTTGCTCTCCTGACTTCCAGCTCTGAACTCTTTTTCAAAGCTTTTCTCCTTCCTGAAAAAAACCCCCAACACGTGGACATGAGGGTCCAGGAGCCAAAAAAGATTATTTTTTTTCTTTTCATCCCAAACGGTGAGTGTCCTCTGGGTGCTCCCACCACTCTGCTTACAAGGCGGCAGCTGCTTAGTTTCTTGCAGGACAAGGTGTGAGAAGTGCCCTTAAATACTGGTTGGAAGCAACCGGTAATCCATGGTTTGCTCATTTTTCTGCACAGCCAAGGGATCGGCAAAACACCAGAAGCAGTGGATTCACCAGCCTGCCCAAATATCGGGCAGGTTTTGGGGCAGGACAGCAACTGCAGAGCTTTGCATTCCTACACGTCCCCTGGGGAGGAGGGAGCAAGGTCTAGTACCCTGCACTCACACAGAAAAAAGAAATCTTCCAGCCACAGAGAGATAAAGATGAGGAAAATCAATCCAGAGCATTTATAATGAATAGTAAATAAGCAAACATGGGCTAGCTGTCTACACAGGTATATAGCTTCATCAAGAGACGCCGGTGACATCCTGATAATGGCTTGCATTTAACAACAGGATTTAACGTCCCTGTAAAGGGAGCAGGCAGTTGTCTGTTGTCAGAACCGCGAGATAGAGTTTTCTTGTATTACACTTTCACAAATTGCTTGTGAAATAAGGTCAGGCGGTGACAGAGCGTGATGCCATCCCTTCCTGCTTCCCGGCCGGAGCAGGACCTGCTGCTGTGGACGTGCCGAGAGCAAGCGATGGCTTTGCCTGGCTGCGGCGGGCAGCAGCGGGCCAAAGTCCCTGCCTGGCCCCATTGCGGAGAGTTGCCCTGACCCAGACGCAGCGTGGTGGCTGGGGGGCTGGGGCCGGGGCTCCCTGGTGGGGTCTGGCTTTGAAGCAGAGGCTTGCCGAGGCTGGGCTGTGCATCCTCAAGGTCATGGGGATGCTCTCATGGGGATGCTCTCATGGGGATGCTCTCGGATCCATTCCCAGGCTGCACAACCAAAAACCCCCAGCGCAGCCGAAGCTTCCACTGGCTCGGCGCTTAGCCCGGCAGTGCAAACCATCTGCCGTAATTCCAGACTTTCCCACCCCGTTACAGCCCTGCCGTGCCCCGGGATGCTATCACTTCCCTGGAAACTCTGCACGCTCTGGATGTGTAGACATCCTCTGGGAGCCCGGCGGTGGATGGGCTGTGTGTGGGGGGCAGCAGCTCTCACCCCCTCCCCGAATCCCCGCTCCGCAGCCGGAGGGCTCCCGGGGCGGAGGGGAGGGGAGCTGCGTGCCGGGCGAGCGCGCGCTGCAAGGCCGTTCGCAGGCTGTATCAAAGGGGTCTGTTGATATCATGGTAACCACAGGGGTGAAACTTGATTAGCTGGGGTTGTGATCAATAATTAATGATGGTTATTTATTATTTGTTAAGTGCCGACACTGTGTTCGCTTCCAAATGCCCCAATGGATACATAGCCTCGTTCGGCGTCCCTGAGTTGCATTTTTATACTGCTTGTAGGTCACAAAAGATTTCACAGAAAGAATATTTTAAAAAAAGTGTAATCCTTTGTACAGAGAGAACAGAAACATCCCACTGCTGTAAAATTTGCTCTAACTAGGGAGAAAAAAAATCTCTTCTTGTTCCTAGTGGTTTGATTTCAGGACAGCTCTCAGCCAGCTTGGGATGGCATAATCGGCGGGTCAGAAGTCGGTACAGGAGTAGTGCGAGTTCATTTCTGCAGCTCCTCTGCTTCACATGAAGCCGGAGCTGCGCTGAGTGCATCAGAGCAAAGAGAAGTGAGATGTAATGCAGCCAGATTTTAAAAGATTTGAATAATTTAGTTGGCTGGGTCATGGGCAGAACGTGCCACTTGTGGTACCTGTGAAGTTGTGTTAATGCCTGAGGGCTGCGATTCGTCCCAGGGCGGAAGGTGGGAGAAGGTTCTTGGCTTTCCCTTAGCTGCGTAGGAGCATGCTGGCACACGTGGTCAGGGATCTGGGATGTGGGCAGCAGGGAGAGATGCCACCAAGGTGGTTTTAGCTCTCGGGAGAGAGGGGTCTGTGCCTTGAGTTCGACTCTGTACAATGGCAAGTGTTAAAACAAGAAGAGAGGGCAACGTGACGGGATGGAGAGACCAGGTGGTGGTGACAGCAGGACAAAATACTTAAAGATTCAGGAATTGAAGTGGATGCAATAATTTGGACCCCCACCTGAAAATCAGCTTCCTCTGGGCACCCTGCACTGGTGGGAGCAGCTTATGGTGGGCAGGGAGGGAGCTGCGGTCTGTCTGCCCACCTCTGCCCTCGCCAAGCAAGGTGCTGCTCCCTGGGTCCCTCACATGGATGACCTCCACCGTGCTAAGCACCGTCACCTCCCTCCTCAAGCACTGGGTGAAAACAACGCTGGGCTTTTTTTAAGAGGAAAAAGAAAAACAGCTGGGATTTGAGAAAACACCACAAGTGATTATTTAGGACTTTATAGACCCCTTCCTAGAGGCCCCTTTTGGGATTTAGGGGGTCTAGGACTATAGGCCCCCTTTATAGACCCCTTCCCAGAGATCCCTCGGCTGCCCTGGGGGATGACAACTCGCTGTTAGCAGGAGGGTCAGGGAAGTGCCCATGGGGACCAGGGACCTGGGGCCGTGGGACCTCGCCAGTGGAGCTGCCACCTCTCCTACTTGAACGTACTGGGTCATGCTTTAGTTTAATGAACTTAGCAGCCTTTTAAAGCTAATTACATTTCTCGCTCTGTTGCTCCAAGAGATTAGAGAACCTCTTCTAATTTCCGACCTAGACGTAACTCATGCTGAACCCCCCTGGCACGGCAAGGCTGGTGCCCCCCTGACACCCACGGGAGCTCCCTGCACGATCTGCAGGGCAGAGGGACCCCACGGAGCCCGTCAGCGCTCATTGCAGTGTGTATATATGTGTTACCCAGGTTAAAACCTGTCGCCGAGGCTCCGCTCCCCGCAGCACCGTCCAGGCTCGCTGCCGCCGTCCCCTCGCGGCAGCCCGTCTGCTCCACGGCTGCATCGTAAATCCCTCCCGTCCCTAATGCCCCCATTAATTCTGCCGTGCTTTAGCCCGCATCCTTTCACTCCGGTGTTATTTGTTGCTGTCTGATGGCAACAAATCAAATTTTTAAGCAACCTCTAGATACTATATGGCCCTATTGTTATCTTGCTGGTCCTGGTGACTTGGACAAATCACTTAAGGTTTGTGCTTGTGGTTTTTTTGTTTGTTTTTTTCTTGGTCAGAAACCTTTGTTACTGTCCTATCCCAGCCTTGTGTCACACGGAGTGGTGGGGTTAATCTCCTTTTGCTATAGAGAGAGAATTTGGGATGTACGAAGCTTTATTTCATATGGAAACACTCTCTAGTTAATCCCTGTTTTGATGCAACAAGAAAAGGAATGAAGGGTTAATGAACCCTCCCCGGAGAGATTAGCCTGGAATTTTTAAGGCTTCTTTAGTCCTCAACATTTATTAAAGACTCTTTTTTTGTTTTACAGTTGTAATGCTCCATTCAAAAAAAATCCCTCTTGGAGAATTCTTTCAATTTGGTCTCCAGCACAGAAATAAACTGGCTTATCTGAGATCTTTTAATATCATATTCAGAGCTTTTAATAAATGTGAGTTTCATCAGTGACTTTTTTTAATTTTTTTTTTAAAACTGGCAAGATAATTTAATATTAACACATCACACCTTATCACCCAATAACACTTAGTCCCTGTAATCTTATGACAGGCTAATTTCTGTAGCAACATCCCCTGTGTCAAATCTGCTCCATTCCATTACTACCCCAGCTGCTCGTGGAGCCTGGGTTGGTAATGAATATTCTGGCTTCTAAGCTTTTATCTAAGGATTATGAAATGAATTTGGAGTTTAGCTTGAGGGAGTTACAGCTTCATTTTGCCTAGTGGAGTTCGTCCATATCATTGGAATAAATCGTTGGGGTTTTTCATGCTAAAAATGTAAGATAGAGAACCAAAAATATATATGTGCAAAATCCCCCAGATGGTGTGAGGTATTAAGCGCAGGATTTGAGAAAAAGGGTTAATTGAAAAGAGAGGTGGGGAGATGGGGACAAGCCGCTGCCTGGCTCCTGGGGAAGGGGAGAGCGGCAGCGCGGTGCTCTCGCGGCTGCGTCCCCTCTCCCGTGCGCAGTGTGGGCAGATGTGAGGTGGCGGTTCGAGCTGGGGGAAGGAGAGGGTTGGTCCTCGCTCTTTCAGGTGGGTCATCGGCCAAGGCAGCGGCGGTGGGGACCCCCCGAGCCCCATCCTGTCCCCGCTGCACGGCGGGTCGGTGCCGCTCCCCTCCTGCCTTTCTCGACTGCGACGCTCAACAGCTTTCGCTTAATTTAATATGTGCAGCTCAGAAGGCTGAAGATGAGGTGAGCTCATTTGGCATAATTATCGGATGTGTCAGGAATGTGAAATCCGAGGCAGTGTAACTGTCCTGGAGCCATCACACCTCCGACAGCCTGTTGGCTCTTGATGCTGCAAGGATGGGAAGCGCACCTGCTTCCTCAAGCAGAAAATAGACTGTTAAAAAAAAATTGGGGAAGGCTAAACTGCTGTCGTGTTTTTTATGTATAGCATATGCTCCCCATCCCTGCTCCGCAGCCCCCTCCGCGCGTCTCCTCCCTCGGCTCTCGTGAGCCCCTCGGAGCGGTGCCGGGGCGGTGATGCCACCCAGGGCAGGTCACGGCGATGACAGGCTGCGAAATGGGGACAAGCTGGGAAGGGAACGTGTCCCACGCGTCCGGTTGAACGCAGCTCCGATCACACGCTCGCAGCGGAGGTGTGGGCGCTCTCGCTGACGTGCAAAACTCTTCCTGGGATAAAACAACATGCTGCACATGGGCTGCGTGCCCAGGTCAGGGACTGGGGCATCCCTGGTGTCCCCATCCCCTCCTGCCTGTCACGGGCAGCTGAGAGCTGGTTGCTCAGGGAAAACTGCAGCCACTATTCCATGGCTATTGTACACAGCAGCACGGGGGAAAAAGGTGGCTGGTGTGAGCAGAGGTGGGTGCTTGTTCTGGTTTTGTCTGATTTCTGCCTGGATCGCTCCGTCACTCCTCACTTCATCTTTTGAAAATCCCATTGTCTCAGTAAATCTCCCATCCCTGCTGCCCTGGAGCAGGTAGACAAGTCCTTAGCCCAAGCCCTGGGAGGGACGGCTTTGGCGGGCTGCGTGGTGCCCTTCCAAAGCGTTGGAGCGGACTTTTCCAACCTCTGCCAGGGATGCCACTGGTAAGGCAATAAATAAATAGATGGCGCTGAAATGCCCGTGTCGGACAGGAGCGGGTTTCGGCAGGAGACAGTGGTGTTGTGCCCGCTCCGGTTTACACCGGGGAAGCGGGAGGGTGTTACCTGGCTCAGTCCTGCCCATCCACATCACGAAGTGCCAAAATTCACCCGCTGCCCGCCTCTCCCTTCCTCAATGAACACCGAATAATACATTTGACAAAAAATAATTACCTTGCCATAAATTGGGTATTAGCATATGAATTAGAGTTTAACATATGAAAGGGCTTTTGATGCCGCATAAAATTAATATAGAAAATGACCGTAACAGAATAACAAATTACACTTTAAAAGTCAGCTCCACCGAGCCCGGCTGACATCACGGTGGCGGCAGAAAGATGCCTGAGCTGGCAGGGGGGGGGAGGCTGGGAGTGGGGGTCATCGCTTCCGACCCCAGGAGCAGGCTGGCCCCAGTATTGGGTGCCGCACTGTGCCAGCCCCAAGCCTGGGGGCTGTCTCTGCCCTGTTACGCTGGGGCTGAGGCAATTCACGCGGGTAATCCTCCCCATTTGTATTCTGGCACTACTTCTCATTCATTTGGGCAAGCAGTGGTTTATTTTTGGTCCACGGCTTTTGCCCAGGGTCGTGGTTTTGTTACTGATGATTAACCTGGGGCTTTTTTCCGCTTGAGTTTGAAATACCCTGGCCAGGTAGCTTTCAGCTGCATGGTTAATATATCCAGGACAGAGAGGATTTAAGACAGCTGTTGAGGCGTGTTGTGATATTGTTAAAAACAGTCTGTGGATATAAATTATTATTTGCAGGCAAAAAGTTTTCTAGGACAGAGTTAAGCTGGTAAAGACAAGCCATTTATTTTCTGAGTGGGGGGAAAAGAAATTCAAGCTCTTATTAAAATATGAGAGGTATGAACACGATTAAACGTGGTTTGGATAACAGCAGCTCAGTGAGCTGCCACTCACGGTGCTGAGCTGCCGCGTGGGCTCTGTGCACACGCTTACACTGACCCAACTGCAAAAAACAAGGTAATGGCTTAAGTTGCTTTCCCTGAAGTTTAAAGTCAACAGGCTTTACCTTGTATTTGGAGCGAGAGCACTCAGCTGATGAATAGCAGCCCACAGAAATGCCATAACGGGTTTGCATGACATCAGGCATCCACCCAGCACAGAAGGTCTTGGAAAATGTGAGTTGGAAAGCTTGAAGTTTTTTTTTTTTTCCAGTCAAATAACTGGAAATATCCTGAGGGGCACAGAGCCCACCTCTGCAGCGAGCGGTGCGGGGTGGTGGTACGCAGCAGCGTCTGTCAGCCGCTGTCGTAGTCCCTACGGGCAGTCTTTCTTTGCCACAAGAACGGTGTCTACGTGGTGGGGGAGACCATGGCTTGTGTGGTTTGTGTTGGAGAGCGGGAGGATCTCTAGCCAGCAGCCACCATATAGAGGTAGAAAAGGAAGATACTGGTATTTTCCTGCCCGTCTGGCAGAGGAAGAGGGCTGGTTTTGTGCCCTGTGCACGGAGGGGGTGGCCATGAGGCTGGACGTTGTGCCGGTGCTTTCATCCTGACTTTTGAACTGCCTGTGCAGTAATTGCGGGCGAGCAGCATCGGTCTGGGCTTTGTGTCTGAGCTTAAATATTGCGGGTAGTGCAGGCAGAGACTAAGCGTGCAGGAGAGACGGAGCTGGGCAGGGCTGCAGGGGTCTTGGAGAACAGGACTAGGGTTCGAAACGATGGTGGGGGAGTTAGCCGCATCTGGGGACGCATGGCTAGAGGACTTCCTCCCTTGACCACCGCTCTTTCCCAGAGCCAGCCAGTACGTGAATAGATGCCACGTTCCTGGTCTCAGGGAGCGATAAATCGTTTAGGACAGCATCGTGCGGGTAGGGGGGCATGGCGGAGGGGGGAGTGCAGAGTCCCCCAAACCCAACCCTTTGCCTGCAACACTTTGCATCCTTGCTGTAATCCTGCAACATGGGATTGAGCTCTCCACAACTTTTGTTTCTGTTCCAAATTCCCCGTGAGGCCCCCCAGACATTTACTATTTCTAGGGAAATCCCTGCGTTTCTTAATCCCTGTGAGCTTCTCCGCCGTGTTTTCCCCTCGCTTGCAGAGTTCTGTGGATGGTACTGCCCCGTTAGCAGTACTGCCCCGTTAGCTGTACTGCCCTTGGAGTCTCTTTCCAGCACGGGGTGCGCTGTCTTTGCGATGTGCAAAGCCCTCCGTGCTGGCCTGGGCCCGGTCCCGATCACGAGATGTCCATGGCTTCACGGCTGTTCCTTTTCTGTCTCTGTTTTATTTTTTTTTTTCCTTTTTTGTCTGTGAGCAGAAAACCCTCAGGTTGTACGTACGCCTAAGATAGTAACGTAATTATACCTTCCCAGCTGCTGTCTGTGAATGCTCTTGCCATGAGTGCCAATTAAAATAAATGCAGATTATTGGGAACTTAAGAGACAAACAAATCGCTTTTTGTCAAAATATCAGCCTGAGTGCTGGGGCCATTGAGGTGTTTCACATTAGTGCCTGTATTTATGACCGTTGTTGGTTCCTTTTAGCAGGGAAAGGACCTCAGCCTCCTTACCGGAGCAGGCAGGCAGTTGTGGGCCAGGGTTTTTGCTGGGCTGGCTCCTGCGGCCAAGGGGGATTTGAGGGAGCTTCTTGCTGCCCTGAGCAGTGAGCTTGCTTCGGATGGAGGAGCAGAGAGGGCTGCCTGCTCTGACGGCTCAGCAAGCAAACACTAATCTGAAGAGCTTGCTCTAAATTCATGGCCAGGCAGAGCAAGCGAAATAGAGACAACCGCGCTCTGCCCTGAGGGTTAACTACCTGCTGCTGAAATACTAATTGCGGTGAATCGTGTCCATCAATTATAGCAAAAAGGGTTTGCTTCCTGCAAGGATGCAAGGGGAGGGGGAGGGAGGGAGAATCCCTGATCTTCTCAAATGAGATTTCTGCTAATCAGCTGAGAGATCGGAAGGTTCAGGAGATGGGTAATGAGTGGGACATGAGCATTCCTCACCAGCCGGTAACTAGCACATCCTTGGTCATCCAAATCACCTCTTTGCCTTGGATGTTCGTGCTCTGGTTCATACCCGTGGGTCCCTAGTTGGCCCCTGGCTGTATGCTGTCGGGAAGGGCTGAGGTGTCCATGGCCATCACCGGCTGCTTCTCCTGGGGTTTTCTGGAGCATCCTTGGCCGGGTTGCCTGTGGTCACCATGGAAATCACCATCATTTCCATCCCTCGATGCCTTTTTGAGGGTCTGGATTTCCAGTGAGACCCTGTGTCCTGCTGGAGGTGTGGTGGGATCATCCAACAGGCTGGATTAAAACTTCCCTTTCCCTCCTTCAGGCAACTATTTTAATTGCAATACTATGATACTACTAAAAAAAAGAGGGATTTTGCACTCTTGCCAGCTTTTGGGAATCTATTGTTCAGGCTGTTTACCTCCCTTTTTGTTCTGAGGAATGATTGTCTCCTTGGACAAGGTTGTCCTCTGAATTATACTAAATTGGTGGTAATTTATTTAATATTTCTCACTTCATACAGTAGCGATTTGCTATTTACAGATCCTCCTGCCGGAGACTGCTTTTGGGGATGCTCGGCTCTGTGGCTGAGCAGCCCCGGAAGGACCAGAGCACCCCAGAGCCACGGCTCTGCACCCCGACGTGGCCGGGCTCCCGGGACCTGACCTCCACTGTCCCCTTGTTGCTTCCCAGTGCATTCAACTCCCTGAGGGGTTTGGGGGAGATTCCACTTCTGGCATCTCCAGTTTATTTACAAGGAAGAAGGAGCAGGTATCTATTACAAGTTATCTTCTTTTTGCTACATGCCTGCCCTATTTTCCTAAACTCCTAAGTTACCCATAGCAGAGTTACCTCAGCGCTGCATGAAGTGCCGCATCTCTGAGGTACCTCTTGGTACCACTTGGTTTAAATACTGCAGTAATGAATTTTTTCAGACTTTTTAACCAACCTCTTGGTTGACTTTTTTCATGGACATGTTGGGTGAAAGATAAAAAAAAGATAAAGAAAAAGATAACTAAAATTTAGTCCAAAGAAAGCAACAAAGCTGGTGAAGGGTCTGGAGAACAAGTCTTATGAGGAACAGCTGAGGGAACTGGGGTTGTTCAGCCTGGAGAAAAGGAGACTCAGGGGAGACCTTATCACTCTCTACACCTACCTGAAAGGAGGTTGTAGCCAGGTGGGGGTCGGTCTCCTCTCCCAAGTAACAAGCGGTAAGACAAGAGGAAACGGCCTCAGGTTGTGCCAGGGGAGGTTTAGGATGGATATTAGGAAAAATTTCTTCACTGAAAGGGTTGTCAAGCATTGGAACAGGCTGCCCAGGGAAGTGGTTGAGTCACGATCCCTGGAGGTGTTAAAATACCTGTAGACATGGCGCTTAGGGACATTGGTGGACTTGGCAGTGTTAGGTATAGGATTGGACTCACTGATCTGAAAGGTCTTTTCCAACCTAAATGATTCTGTGATTCTATTCTATGATTCTATAAAGCATCACCTAGAAATCTCTAGCCCAATCTCCTGCTTGAAGAGGACTGTCATCACCACTAGATCTGGTCAGATGTGGCTCTGTGTGGCCATGTCCTGGAAACCTCAAAGAGTGGAGACTTTACCACCTCTGGTGACCTGTCCCAGAGCTACACTAGTCTCCCAGGGGACCTTTTTTCCCTAGTATCTAGCCCGACATTACATTTTATGTATCAATATTTACAGTCTGCCACTACAGTGAGGAATCCTCTTGGATGATTCCAAAGATCCTTCCCTTTGGATAGCTGTAGGCAGCTATCAGGAGCAAGAAGTCCCAAGCACGGCACATCTGTGTGGGAAGGAGAGCCCAGGAATTGGGCAAACCCCTACCGGTACCCTCAGGCGAGAGTGCAGCCAGCGCCGTGCTGGGGGAGAGGGACGAGGACTCTCTCCCTCACCGCCCCGGCAGGTTTCTCTCGCTCAGAAATGAGAGGCAGAGCCTTGAAATAGTGTGTGCCTTCAGCACCGACACGTGCCTTTTCCCTGCTTGCCTTTTTTCTTTTTTCAGCTCTCTGTTGAAGTTTCTACTTATTATTGTGAATTTATCCCAGTTGTACATCTTCCCTCTGAAAACAAAAGAAACCATTCTTTTTTCTTTTTTTTTTTTTTTCACCTTTTCAGGCTTTTTTTTGGGCACAAGTTTTAGTTCCATCTTCTTGTTAAAAGATAACTAAAATTTTGAACATCCTTGTTGAGTCTGTTCAGTGTGGGGGTGACTGTCTTTTTGATATTATAATGCCAGCATTTTTTTTAATTTGAGTTTTTCTTGCCAATAAGCACTGAAGCTCGTCTGGATATTCTGATATGGATGAATTTAGAATATAGTTTTTCTTGATTAGCCACAGGGGCATATCTCTCAGCAAAAATCTTTCCATTTGGTGACAACCAAATTTTTCCATAGATAAATATGCCCCGGTCCTGCTCACTCTTATAGTTCTGATCTTAAACGTGGGATTCAAAGCGCATCACACTCATCTGCTATAAACCTTCGCAGTGTGAGGAAGGAGCGTTGGCTGTGTTGCTGACAACCTCCCTAGCAGAGGCCAGTAGCATTTTGGCATGTGTTTTTACAGAAACACCTACATAAAGCCCCCAAGGGCTTAAGTTAGACTTAGAGCAGAGGGAAAAGGATATATACTGCCTTTTTTCAGTTTTATTGTTTGGCCAAATGTACCCTGTGGAGGATATAGGACGTTCTCTCTGCTTTGCTGCTTTGCCATTAAGGGTTTTGTCTTCAGACTTACTCATCTAAATGAACAGGGTATGAGTTTTTGACCAACAGCAAGCATTAGATTAAACCAATGTTGAAAAAAAAAAATCCTTATTCTCTGCAAAAATTCTCAATACTCTGCAATTATGTTATCTTGTGAATGCATTGCAGCACCTTGTGTTCAAGGGACACAGATAAGCATATGGACTGTCTGACTTTGTCCGTGCAAGTTTCCCGGAAACCTCTTCACCCAGTGGCAGAGCGGTTGCTTTCTCTTCTTTGGCAGAGGTTTTGTGTTCCGTGCTCCTCCCTGGGCTGGGCAGGGAGTTGTGGATGAGTGGTGGAGTCGTGCTGACCGTGTCGGGCACGCAGGTGTGGTTGGGTGGTAATGAGGTAGAACCGGCTGGAGTTTTAAGGGTAATTCCAAAACTTTAGGTTTCCCTATAACTGTCTCTTGCCTCCTTTTTAAGTTAATAGGTTATCTGCAAGCCCTAAGGTGGGACAAGCACCAACGCCCCACCAATGCCCCAGGGTTCTGGAGCTACTGGGTAACAACACAACCTTTTCCTACATAGACCCTTGCCCTGTCCCATGCCATCAAACCTGAACACCTTCCCTCCTTTCCAATCCACCGGCTGATTATTGCCCCTTTTTAAGCACATGGAAACGGTGCAGAGAAGGAACTTTGCCATGCGCCTTTGGATGATGAGGGGGCAGGCATCAAGGGTCCATGTGTTGTGGGCACCAGCTCATCTTCGATGAGGAGATGCTGGTGAAGTGGAGGGGCTCTGCTCCTGCAGATGCATCCACCCCCTCCAAGGCAATCTCCAGCTTAGACTCCAGGATGAAGCTGCTCTGCTTTTTTTTTTTTTTTTCCCTTTTATTTCTTTTTTCCTTGTCGTTGGAGGCATTTCTGCATTTGGGGAGTGTCACGGGCCTTCCGGCTCTGTCACTTCAAAGCTTGTCGCCCTTAATGGCATTTCTCACCAGCCCGTTCCCACCCGCCTCTCCCATTGCGGTGTGGCCCCCCTCCCTCCCGCGCCCGCCGCCTTAATTCTTTATGGACAAAAGCTGACTTTAGCACAAGTCTCCTTTGATCAAAGGGAGCCTTATCCGGTCCCAGAGACAAGCGCATCCCGGGGAGATGGCAGAAATCAGGTCAGCTCTGCGGTGCTCGGCGTGGGGCAGAGGGGGCTGCCTCCCGCCTTCCCTGCCAGCACGGGGCTGCCGGCCGCTCTCCTCTTGCCTTTGGGGACCCTCCCCAGGGCAAGGCTCTGCTTGGAGGCACCCGGGGGTCCCCCCAGCCCTCCCGCTTGGGTGAGCAGCCTGTCCTCGCCCCATCAACCTCCCCTTGCTGCCTCCTGCATCCTCCAGCGCTGGAGCCCGGCCGGCAGCTCTTTCTTTTTTATCTCAGGGTGCCCCGAGATGTCTTGGGGCAAACGTCTTCGTTCAGAGTGATGCTGGTCACTGCGATGCTGTCAGGATGGGGTTCGTCAGGCTGGCAGCAATGAGCGTGCTGGCCTGGAGGAGGCTTCTTAAAAACTTAATTAATCCCCTTGCCACTCATGCCAGCAGAGCCCAGGCCCCTTTACCAGCTATAACACACAGTCATCTACACGATGGGACCAAATCTCACTAGGAATGGGATGCAAAATGAACTGCTGGTGGGACAGGACTCATCTTGCATCTTTAAGGCGACTTTGCTTTTTTGGGTGCCCGGTAGCCTGGGTGGCCGGCAAGCCAGCAGGCAGCGCGGGAGGGAAAGGAGGGACCCGCAGCTCAGCTCAGCTCCGTGGACAGGATCGCACTGCAGCTCCGAAGCAGCATTCAGCTCAGCCCCCTGACCTTTTGTACGGCTCATTAACAGCAAATGCTGAAGAGAAGGAGGGCAGAGCTATTATAGAGCAATTTATATGTAAATGCCTAAAGTACCAAATAAAAGCAAGCCTACTGGCAATCATTATAAAAAAAACATTATTGAATTTTCTTGTATGTGTCTGTGTTTGGGTTTTTTTTCCATCTTGGCACACTGTCAAACCACCTGTTTGGCTTCTTGATTCTCCAGCTGCATCCTTGCTGCATCCAGGCACAGGTTAGGGCCAGGTTTTCCCCTGCCTGGGTAAGGTGGGGAGCGAGACAGGGAGACTCCGGCCCCTGAGGTCCACAATAAGCCCTTGAGAGGGACATCCCATCTCCACTGCCCACCCAGGACACCACAGCAAGTCCCCAGTGAGAGGCTTTGCTGTCCCCACACCGACGCAGGAGCCCAGGGTGTTCCCCATAGCCTACACCACGGCACGGACCTCGCTTCCCCTCGGATAGATGGTGCAAAAACTTCAGCCTGGAGGGATTTCCAACCAAAATGAGTTTACCTTTAGCTAAAACCTGAATTTTCTCTGCCGTGAGGCTTTAGCTCTCAGCTGAGGGCTGCTTCTGCCAGCAGCAACAGAAACAAGGTAAAACACACGTATAAATTCTTAATCAAACCATTATCTATAATGGCCCCAAGTAGTACAGCTGGTGGCACTGCTGCTGGAGAGAGCATGGTGGTGTCTTTGCATAGTTGAAGAACAAGCTGATTTTCCCTTCCTAGCGCTGTATTGTCTCTTGTGAAGCTGAGACCGCACTCAGGCGAGTTTGGGGGTCCCAGGGCCCAGCTGAAGGCCTGGGGAGTGCCTTGCTTGTGTCGCAAGCCTGGATGTAGTTTGATTTGAGGCAGAAAAGCTCAGCAAAGACTATTTCTGGACTTGAATGCCAAGTGGAAGAGCTGCCTACAGTGAAAATTACACCCCTACGCAGGTCTTTTTGCACCAGCAATCATGTCAAAATCGCGGCTCCTTCTCCCACCCCACCATCCTTCCATCCTGGCTCCTTTGCAAAGTCTGTGAAAACCCTCCCTGCATCAGCTCCACACCCATCGGCAGCAACCATAGCTGTTTTCGTGGGCGTATGACCCAGCAGTGGAGGCACAGGGAGACTTTTTGGCCTCCCACTCGCTGCTTTGGAGCAGACTGTGCAGCCAAGCTCACGCGCTTCCCGTGGTGTGGGACCTGGGTTCGGCTGCTTCCAGCTGGCTTCTTGTGGGTTTGCGGGATAACAGCAGCACTACCCCGTGCTTGGCATTCTGGGTAACCTTATGCAAATGAACGTAAATACAACAAGACCTACCCCATTGACATAACGGTGGGATTGGTTGCTTTGTCAGATGTTAGCTCAAACGCATTTCTGTCACGCTTCTCGACACACAGTGTCTGGAGAGCTCCAAGACAGGCTTTCGGCAGCTGAGCAAGGGAAACCTATTCAAATGGGAGAGAGGGAAAAATGGAAAATAATCAATGACACAACATCACTATCAAATATGTAGGAACCCATGTCCTGGAAGAGATGTGTTCATTGTCTCTCAAACCATTATCGTATCAAACACCAGAGCACGCTCTGGGATGCTTGTGCCCATGGCCAGGCATCGCACGCCCAAAACAGGCGCAATGAGAAAATGTGTCCTTGGCCTGACCCCTTCCTCTCCTCCAAACAGCCGATTTACATTTTTTTTGGTAGCTTATGTCAGAGTTAGAACCGATCCTCAGCCTCGTGATGGGGCGAAGGAATGTCACCCTTTCTTCTCCGCATTAGTGAGGAGCTGAACCGTTGGCAGCTCCTGCAGAGGATGGGTTTGCAACGAGCACGTCTCGCCACGCTGGGGTTTTGTCTGCCGCAGCTGCACGGCCAGGCTCGGCGAAGCTTTTGGCTGTGTCTGCCGACACGGTGGCGGCATGGTGGCATCTGGCATCGCTGTCGCAGCAAACCATCACCGCAGCTCGGTTTTGAGCCCGCGCTCTGGCCTGGAGGCAGCTGAGTGTGCTGAGAGCTACAGCAAAGCAGAACCACTGTCAGGAGCTTCAATTTGCTTACAGGGGACTCCATCTGCTGGGAAAAATAGTGACGGGTAAGTTAAAAAAGGTTAAAAATTGCTGTCTGGGTGTGCGGAGTCAGGAGGTCTCACCGGAGCAGGAATGGGGGCTGCTACGGCCCCAGCGTGAGCAGGAGTCAGAGCAGCACACAGACCTGGCACGTTAATGAGCAATTTAACGAGGAGCCACATCGACCAGCAGCTGTTGGCTGCCTGAAGGGACAGAAAAGCTCACCTTGGTGCTTGTATCATGTGTTTTGCTGCTTCCCCGTGTGCTTCGGTACCTCCACCTGGGAGTAGAGGAATGCCTGCCAGCTCTAGCATGAATTGCTCTGGATACTTGGCCGTCTCTTTGTTTATCCAAAATGACTAGCTGGGTGGGCTGGGGCCTTCATCAGTGTGTTCATGATTGGACTAATGGAGAAAAAGACCCAGCTGCCAGATTTCCCAGTGACTTGGGCAGCGTCTTCCTTGTGTGCCTGTGTTGACCCTCAGAAATTAACTGAAAAAAATGACAAGATCTCAAAGAATCCATCCCAGAGAGGATGTTCAGGGTAAAAGACTAAAATAATGTTACTTAATCATGGTATACAAGAAGTTGATAAAGGATAACAACACAGATCTGACGTGCTGAATTCATATCTGAACGCCAGACTCCACTTTTATTATGTCCATAATGTATCTCTATTGATGCCAGATAAATGCGATAATAACATTTCATCTTAATCTCAAGGAGATAAAAATAATGCCTGTTGGCAAGACAGTGCTCCCGCTGTTTTTCCTGGCTGTTAGTCCACGGGAAGCATTGCCTCATCCCTGCTGGGCACATGCTTTCTGGTCCTAGAACTTCCTCTGAGCTCAACTAAAGCTAAGTTCACCCCAGCTGCATGGAGCATTCGCTTAAGCTGGGTGACTGCTCGCATCCTACTCTCTGCTCCTGTCGGCTCCGGAGCCATGCGGTGACCTCCTGCAGCATCGTCCCCCCCGTTATCCCTCCGGTGCAGGAGGGCTGAGCCCTGGCAGGACCCCAGGGGCCACCCAGGTCCCAGGAGGGAAGAGGTGAGGAGAAGCTCCCAGGATGTACTTTTCCCGGCTCATTTCCAGCCCATGGCAGAAGACCTGAAGCAGGTCTTGTCTCCCGCATGGTACCTCCTGGGGCATAACAATTAGTCAGTCCCCAGCTGCTGTCTACCCGGGATTTCCTGAGGATTAGCCTAATTGTCTAATTATTCATTATATCACCTCTCCTCATGCTCCTCACTCATTGTTTGACTGTTTTATTTGTAAAATATCTTTAGTTTCTTTTATTTGAAGACATTCAAGAGACTTATTTTGGGGTTTTTTTTGCATGCATTTCTTTTCTGAAGAGTCCTTGCTGACACAAACCTCTCCGCAGCCTCCCCGAGAGCAGGGACCGGGAGGTCTGGCCCTTACAGTGTGTCATCTCCCCCCTGCCTACATGAAAGGCCTCCAATCCATTTTGGTTCTTGTGCTCGCCTTGCCTGACTGGCTTCTGAGCCAATATTACACTGCAAAAGGGATGTGTCTCTAGAGAAGGTGCTCTACCAGAACTCCTTGGCAGGAGTTTTAGGGTTAGGGCATAAATGTGATTTTCTCCATCAGTGGGTGTTTCACTAATTGAGTTTGTCCTTGCCTCTGAAGAATCCACATGTATTTGCAGAATCTCCTGCCTCCGAGAAGCTGTTGTGTGTTGACGCCTTGGTCTTTGTTCACAGGGCACAAATGGTCACCCCTCCAAGAAAAAAGCAATGAAAAAAAGGAAATCACCCCCAGGGCAGCCTTCTGTGACTGTGACCGGATATGTTTGGAAGTGCAGGGATGGATTCTCTTCCCCTATTCCAGCTGCCTTTGCAAAGGGACTTAGAGGCTTTTTTAAATACTGAGTCCTCTGCAGGACCCTCGTGCCCTGGGCTTACCAACTGGTGTAAGCTCCAGCCAGTTAGCTCCAGCCAGCTCTTACCAACTGGTGTAAGCTCCAGCCAGTTAGCTCCAGCCAGCTCTTACCAGCTGGTGTAAGCTCCAGCCAGTTAGCTCCAGCCAGCTCTTACCAGCTGGTGTAAGCTCCAGCTGGCTTTTACATCCTTCACCTGCAGTGATGTGCAGGGAGCTGGTCTAAATTTTGATTTGGGGCTGAAATACCCCTGCTTGTGTCCAGAGTTAAAAGTGAGCTAAAATATGCCTGCCTTGGTGAAAAAAGAGTGCTTGCTCTTTCCTCTCCACTTTGATACTAGACCTAGGGGCCAACATCCGGCAAAGCTGCCACCGTCACTCAGGCAGAGAGTGGCTGAATCACTGCAGATAATAATCCTCTATTGATTTTGCCTTGTTTTTACAATCATTTGAGAATTTTTACTAAGCAGAATGAGAAAATCTCCTGATCCCCCAGAGGGTTCTCTTGTTCCTCTTGTTGTCTCAAGGAAATAACAACAACAAATAAACAAAAAACAAAGAAGAAAAATTAAACCCATGAGTAAACCATAAATAATGGGGTAGAGCTGGCTGAGAGTGCTTTGATGTTCAAATGCATCAGTTACTTGTTTTGGTTCTTTTCCTTATGATTCTCCTGTTCTCACTTTCCTAACTTTTCCCAGGCAGGATCTCGGTACCAGGCATGGCTCCTCAGCAGCCCATGAGCATCTCCAGCCCTGCACGGAGGAGCCTGAGCCGGGCTGGGCACGGGTGATTTTGTTTCTTGGTTGGGCGCTTGTGTCAGGGGCTTTTGGGGATCTCTGCTTTGGGGATCATTCCTCCTGGACAAGTCTGTCTGATAAGGTCTTAGCTATGTTTTGATGAGTTCCCAAAATGTGTGTGTGTGTGTGTGTGTGTGTGTGTGTGTGCTCTGTCTCACTGTGTATGCCTGGGCTGGACTTGGGTGTCAGGACTGACGTAGGCTGGAGTTTGTGCCCATGTTGGGGTTGTCCCTGGGACTTTTTGTGGATTGGAGGTGACTCTGAAGAGCTTCCCGTGGCACAGAGAAGGGGTGTGCGTGTGTGCATGCATGTGTGCCTGGGGGCGGGGGTCTGCACATCCCTCCAAGTGTAGCGTTTGGAATACCAGTCAATTCCAAGTGCTAGCGACGCTGTTCTGTTGCTCAGAGGTACTTGTTGGCTCACGTAACTGAAAAGATTATGACATTCAAAAGAAATAATTTATAAACAGCAGATGTTTCATAAACTATGATAAAAAAAAATCAACAACCAGAACACCAGCCCACCCAGTATGTGCATGTGCCTCGACTCGGAAAAAGGTATCTAGACAGAGCAGCTGCTGAGGACGCCAAGGGAGGTCGGCTCCGGAGCAGCACTGAGATACACACGATGCCGAATGCCTAGTAAGAAATTTCAAAGTGATACAAAGAGGGCATCTGAGGGAAATTAAACTCATGAATTTTCTATAAGAAGTAGGGGGAAGAATGATATGAAGTGGGGAGATGTAAAGTGAGGAATGCAGAAGGAAGAAGGAAAAACAATAATGAAGATGCAGCAGAGCCGAGCCACGATGTGAAACACTTTGACAGTGAGCTGTGAGCAAAGCTGGAGCACTTTGCAGCCAGCAGGCAGGAATGTGACCCTGTCCCTGCCTTCCCGAGCCTGGCAGGGGTGAAAGCGGGATGGATGCTGGGGGGATGGGGTCTGACGGGGGGACGGGGCAGCAGAGGCTGTCACGGCCGTGTACCCCTTCCTAGAGTGCCTTTTTGAGACAACTGTAAAAAATTCATTTCAACATCAAAGCATGTTTTAATTTGAGTTTTCAGTTTGATTGATTTAGTTTCTTCTGTGTCTGCTAAATAATGACATGAACATTTCCAGAAAATGCCCTTCTAGTGCTCTCTAACCGCTCGGTTTTGGACTGTAATCAGCCCTCTTCCTCCTCTTGGTCCCTGCAGCCCCTGCCCAGCTGGTGGCAGCAGCCAGGAGGAGAAGGTGGACATCTCCCTCCTCTTTGTGCTCCAGCAGGGCGGGGAACTGGGGCCGAGCACAGGTCTGGGGTGCAGAACTCCTGGGTGAGAGTGCTTTGATGTTTAAATGCATCAGTTACTTGTTTTGGTTGTTTTCCTTATGATTCTCCTGTTCTCACTGGGTGAAAGCCTCGGACCAGCTGTGCCTCCCGAGGACACATCTGTCATGTACCCCATGGACTGACTGCAGCTCATTGCATCTCTTCCCGCTCCCACTGCTCCACCAGTGCCCACCACTCTGCATCTGTATACTCTTGGGAGCAGCTCCTTCCTTGCAGCCTTTCCCCCATGAACACACAAATCTTCTCTACTTCTCCAATTTTAGTCACTTTCACGTACAATCAGAAGACATCTCCTGCAGCCCCAGCCTTGGTGGCCATCAGCCTCCCTGGTATGATTACATAGGTCTCCCTAAGGCATTACAGGGATGTAACTCATCTGAAAGACCTGGTCATCTCTTTCCCAGCTGGCTGTTAATCATTGTGTTTGGCCCAGAAACCCTTTGGCAGAGATCCACATCTCTTGACCAGCTTCTAGCAACCCTCAAAATAGCCTCCAGGGGTAGCCAGCGACGTAGTTTCCCACTCACATCCATAAGTGCCTGCTAATCTCTTCACCATCTGGGTAAAGATCTGGATGAAACAGATGAATGTCTGGTATTGCCACCTGAAAGCTACCGAGCAATGCAAATGAAATAAGGAGTACAGAAAAGTGGAATGAAGGAGGTCTCAGGAAGGATCCAGCCCCTCCTCAGGGAGACTGGATCAAGTAGCCCTGGCTGGCAGGAATCTGTGCCCATGGTGCAAGACAGTTGACAAGTTTTGTAGGTGCCAGCCCAGAAACCTTAGCTGGGATCTCCATCTCTCACTGGCTAAAGATGGAGCTTTCATGGCTCCCATTTTTGTGATTGCCACCTTCATGCCCTCCACGGTGCACTGAGTTCACAGCACGGTGTCTGCATACCTGGCCCATTAAATCCAGCAAACACAGCCCACTGCAGCCATAGCTCACTTTGTTTGTTAGAGACTTCTGATAGCTGTTCCTCCTTCTAGCTTCTGTTTCTTTTTACTTGTTTTTCCAGTTTATCCCTGTCTGGGAGCCAGTGGGGTTTTCAGACTTAAGGAACTTTTTCCCTGCTAGATGTGTAATGGTACCCAGAGCCTGGGTTTATGCAGCGTTGCAAAAACAGCTGAAACCAGCATGAGCATCCTGGAAGAAGGAGGCCACGTTCTGGTTTAATAATAACTTGGTCTCCCTGGAGACCATCACATGTAGACAAGCTTCAGAAAAGGCTCATAAAGGACCTTAGAAATCCCCTTAATTTTCACTCCCCCTCCTCTGCATACGCCCCAGGTCCATCACGGTTGAGTTACTCAGGCAGAGCAGGCTGTGCATTTGCAGGTGGTTTATTTTTTCCTAGAAAGACAGAATTTGTACAAATCTGGTGCTGTCTCATGCCCTGGGTCAGAGCTGAGGGCTCATGTTCATGTTAAGCATTGCTTATTTGTTCCCATTTCCATGAATGAATTGCTTTTTAGCAGGTCTCCTTGGAGAGGTGCTGCGCATCAGAGAGAGCTCATTCAGACAGGATTAGTGGTGCCACCACTACCTGCGTCATCCTAGAGTTCCAGGCTCGCAACCACTCATGTGGTGCTGTATCCTTAAGGACAGGAATTTCTCCAGTATCGAGGAAGACAGAGGCCCAGCCTGAAGGTATCTGACATAGTTACGTCTGAATGAGCACAGAAGGCAACCATGCCCACACGCGATGCCCACGTGCAGGCTGTGCTTTGCAGAGCTGCTGCAGGAGGTGGACCAGCCACCCCAAAAGAGACCTTGTCCAGCAGGTCTCCTTCTTGGTGGGAGCTGCCCTGTGGCCATATGAAAATTTTAGTATTTTCTGTATAGAGTGAGGGGTCTGAAAGGTCAGCCGTCCCCGGGCTTTTCCATCAATGAGAAATGAATGTGGGGATGGTGGTTACCTGTGAGAGAAAAGGTTGATCTACCCCAGCACCCTCACCTCCAAAAGCAGCCAAGGGAATGGGTGGGATTCAAGGAAAACAGCGGCTGCACTTCCCCAACCCACAGCTGTTCTGCTCACCTGCAGCTCAGGCACTTCCCTGAGAGTCTGTGTTTAATAATGTTGATATGTTGATGGACTTTTTTTTTTTTTTTGTCCCCATGAATTTGTCTAATTGCTTTTTGTATTTCTGGATATCCATTTGCTGGTCTCAGCCAAGGAAAGGTTAATGAATTAGAGCCCTTAAAAGCATGCAAAGGGTTTTAAAAGAAAGAATTCTCTAAACACAAAGCCTCCTGTTCTCATACTGTTGTTAAAAGCTGCAGGATCATTTCGAGGGTGGTTGGTGCAAGTGTGGAGACCCCAGCCCTATCCCCCTCCCGACCCCTTTCCCGACCCAGAGAAACGGGGGTGGTTTCTCTGGGTCTGCCTGAAACCTTCGGTTCCCATTAATGCAATTTTTTTTCCTGCTTGGAAGGTTTTGTTTCCTTTTATTTACTTATTTTCTGTTAGAGGAGGAAGGAGAGTTTGGACTGTTTTTATTTCAAATGTGTAGCCTGAAAAACGACAGCTGCTTATTATGGATGAGTTTCACGGGGCCAGAAAGCGAAGGAGAGAAGAAATGTAAAGGAGGGAAGCTTGGCACAAGTGGAAATGATCGGCATGAATACAAACTTGCCGGAGGAGAGGTGTCCAGAGGAGAGAGGTTTCAGCAATGTGGCACCGCAGGCAGAGCCCTGCGGAGCGGGATGTGTGGCCGTGGTGAAGGGGGGATGAGGGTCCTCACGCTGCTCCCCCCATGCTGGGCCAGTGATGCTGGTGGGGCACTGAAACCTCTGCTGGGGGCTGAGGCAGCTGCCAGCCCTAGGGATGCTCTGCCGATCCCCTCGTCCCCCTCACACCACCCATGGTCTGTGCTCTGTCCTGTCTAGGTCGGGAGAGGACACCTGGATTTGGGAGAAGCGTGGCTTTGCATCTGCTTGTGCATGGCCAGGGAGAGCAATTGCTCCAGCCACGCACAAGGACAGCAAAGGGACTAAAAACGTGCCTGGGGACCACCTGCTCCGTTTGGTTAAAAGCAGCATCGGTCCATGGCTGCTGGCTGGGAAACGCCGGTGGCTCCAGGGTGACAGCAGCGGCTGGGGAGCAGCAGAGCGATGTGCTCCGGTTCCAGGCGGGACTCCGGGGACAGCTCATGCAGGGAACGCACTGATAATTACTCAGCTCCCAAACCTGGAATTTGGGGTATAATGAGGGCACATAGGTTGTAATTAACCACAGGGACTGAGCACACAAACTCTTAAGGAATAAAAGGAGTTTAATGGTCTCCTGGAGCCTCCCACAGCGGTGGCTGTGGTAGCCTGGCTCCTGGGAGAAGGTACAGGTGTGAAACCCCATCTTGTCTATATAGCTGTGTGGGACCTCTGTAATATCACCTCTAAATGCATTTTGTGGAGAGGGTCAAAGATGGGACAGGGGAAGTTCCACACTGCATGATGGATGCCTCGTGCCGGTCTGGGAGGACAGCAGTGCAGCCCCAGCATCGGTGCTAATGGGGTAGGACTAAGCCCACGGGACCATGAAGGAAAGCTCTCCTGGAGGTCTGCATGCATCTCCAGGTACTAATCACCCTGACCAGCCTCACCTGGGGCCTGTTCCCACCCACACCCCCCCATCTCTAGCCCTCCGGGGCTGCATTTAAGCTCAGGCTGTTAGCCCCAATTCCTTCCCTTGGGTGGGTGTCATGTCTTACCCCTTGACCCTGGCTTCAGGGTTGCCCTTGGACCTTCTTCATTGTTATGGACCTGCACGGTGGCAATCACTGCTGCAAAACTGGCTCTCCTTGCTCTGGTACTGGGCCCCTTGTTGGTGAGGTTCCTGTCCCCCTGGGCTCCTGGATCACCTTCCTTTGCCGAGCAGCTCCCTCTTGCTGCTTCTTCACGCTTTATCCCCAGGCAGGTCAGCTTTTGATTTGTTTTGGTTTATTTTTGTTCAATGCTTTTTATTAATGGAAGAGCTGGTATCAAGACGCAGTGCCGTTTCTCCCTGAAGTTGTCTCATCTGCTGCATGGCCGGATGAGGAACCACCCCCCAGCCGTGAAAACGTCAGTGCAGACCCTGGGGAGGAGGAAGGGGTTGTTGCAAGTTCCTTGTGCTACTGCCACCACTCCGGACCCTTAGGACCATTTCCAGGTGAGCAATGCTTGCCGTGCTGCGCAGAACCCGCTCTGCGGCAGGTGGAAATTGCCCAAAGAAATGCTTTTCCTCAGCTTTCCCCTCATATTTTCTTCCTGCTGTTCCCACCCTCTGAAGGTTGAGGGCTTGGCAGTGCCAGGCTGCTGCGGGATTTAGGAGCAATTTTTAAGGGCTCAGAGCGAGATCCCCCCTCTGCTTCCAGCTGCTGGCAGTTTTAAAGCACGGGAGGCTGCCTGCAATGCATCCTGCAGCACGGCTACTGATGGGGACACGGGGGGACGGGACCAACAAGGGAAAAGAGCTGGGAAAGCACAGAGTGTGAAAAGAAAGATGAACAGAGGGAAGGCAGGAGAGCTGGAAGCAGCTGGTGGAGGATTGTAATAAGGCGACAAGAAGCTAACACTTCAGCAGGTACTCAGTGCACCCGGTAACCCAACACATTTAATGAGATGCTGCCTGCTGCTAAGCGAAAGGGTTGGTTTCCTTAAATAAATATTATAATAATACATGGGAGACTGCTCTGACAGAGTGCTTAGTCCCCCCAGCTCTCCCTCTTTCACCTGGCAGTGCTTTATCGAACCTGCTGTTTGCCCACATGCTGTGGCTACTTTCTGTGACCAGCCGCACTCCCTGGCCAGTGTGGGAGGTTTGGGCTGTGGGGGGACGTCTGCTGCTGGGGGCACTGGTCCTGCCCTCTCCTGTGGAGATGGGCTATGGCTTGAGGGAGGAAGGGTCAGGCAGGCTGCCTGGACACATCTTGGCCAGGTTGAGGGAGTGCAAAGCGAGGGCTGGGCATGGACCCTGGGCAGGTGTTTGGGCTGCTGCATCTCTGTGAGCACCTCTCCTGGTCAGATGCGTGGTTGTCCTTCTGGAGTCTGGTCTCAGATGCACGTTGCCTTGAATGATACCCACAGCTGCTTTTATCAGCTTAGACCTGACCCTGAAATCCACTTTAATTCCCTCTCTCCTGTGCTGGCCTGATGATTGGTTGCCGAATCTGGCTGCTGTTGGTGCTGTGGCTGCCTTCTGCACTGTCTGGGCACCTATGAAAGCCTGGGATGCTGGTCTGGGAAGGGACTGGAGAGGAGGAGGGAAATGAAGGTTTGATGAGCTGGGCTGTAGGTGTTTGTGATCAAACCTGGAGTGATGAGTGTGCCTTATTAGTCTAATAACCTTATTAGGCTAATACCACTGTGTAACACGTGTTTAGAACTTCAGGTGAGATGCTGGTGTTCTTAACTGGAATGCTGAGTTGTTTTTTGGTGAGACTTGCTGTGGTTCTTATGGACTCATCAAGCTGCTGACCAGGGCTTGTAACCAGCCTTGAGACTGCCTGAAGCAGCTGCGTTTCATGGCAGGTCAAATCCCTTCCTGCAGAAATGGCAGGTTGGCAGATTCCCTCTGCTCCTCTGGAACAGCCCAGAGCTTTCAAGGATGGTGAAGAGCCGGGAATAGTGGCCAGGTGACTGAAACCAAAGGAAAAGGTTAAAAGTCCCAGCTGCACAGCTGTAATAACAGGCACAGCAAGCACTTTGCTGCAGTACAAGTGTAAGATCATTCCAGGCTTTATTGCTCCTCCAGGCCCTGTTGCAGGCTGAGATCCTCTTCCTGGGCTCTGCCGCCAACTGCAAAAGTAAAGGGGTGTGAGGAGCTGGGAGACCAGTAAGGGACCAGCCAGAGCTCCTCTGCTTCAGCTCAGCAGCTGCAGTGCACTCACTTTCTGCACTCAGAAGTGCAGCTGTCTGTAAATCTTTCCGTGTAAAGTACTTGGTTTTAACCTACTTTTTTGATAGCTCATCTCTAGCCTTTGTGGCCAAATATTCACTGGTTTTGCTTCTGTGAGCAAGGTCAGGTGGTCATTCTCCTGTTTCTGCTCTTCCTAGAGTGCTAACTTTCTGCGTGGAAATACTGCAGGTTTCTGCTCTCAGAAAATGGTTGGTGAGCTGAGCCGTTCATGGGTTGCAAATGTGCTGTCAGTTGGCCTCCAAGAGCTGGGCAGGCACCATAAAGAGTTCCTCCTTCATATAAACTCCAGACAAATGCTTCTAAGGTCTTCATCCATAAGTTTGCTAAGTGTGGGGGGAAAAGCTTGTGTTACACTTTTTTCTACGCTGGGAAAGGTGTTCCATCATGAAGAGCTCAGGGGTGAAGTGTCCAGACTGCGGCGGGAGATGTTATGAAGTCATTGGGGCTGAGGGCTGCTTTGCCCTGTGATTTGAGATGTTCCCACCTCCCATCACGTGCTGCTAGCTGTGGAAGCCCCGTGCCATGGAAAGAGACAGCAAGAGAGAAATGATGTTTGCTCCAGGTTGCCATGAGTAAGCACCAAGATGACAACAGGCTTCTTCTGCCCCTGGTGTAGGCAAGGGGTGGAGAACTGTTTCTGCCCAAGCTGAGTGAGCCTGGAGAGAAGCAGGGTCACCATCTTAACAAAACCTGAGCACTTCCAAACTTCAGGCGTTCATCTCAAGCCTGTCTCTGGGATATGAGCAGAAGTCATGTTGATCCACTTCTTGCTGGGGACCAGGCTCTGACCTGGAGGAGCAGCTGTGGCCTGGGCCACCGGTGGCATCACTGATGTGAGCCATCCACCCCATAGCCCTCATCTGTTTTACCCGTAGCTTTGAAAAGTGCCAGAGCAGCCTTAAAATAGATATAAAAGAGAGAAAGTGCAAAAAGAGTTTAAACAATTTCTGCATAGTTTGCTCTATTTTTAGTCGCAATTTGATAAATGAATGTAGGTCAAAAGAATGGGGGAGAGTTTGCACTTTTTCTTTTGTACAAAATTCAAGAGAAGTTTGGAATAAACTGAGCAGCTCAGGAAAGGACTGGCTGGCTACTGAGTACAAGCTTGTTTCTGCCTGAAGAGCAGGCTCCTTGTGTGCTGGGCAGGGAGGAGTTAATTTTTATTTCCTTCCAAAACATTCCCTACCTTGAACATTTACCTAAAATCTTCCCTAAACCACAGGTTTCCACCTCTCTTACGGAGATTGTGCAGGGATGCAACAGCCCCTTTCTCAGGTGCCTGTGCTCATTTTTGAGGAGGAGAGGGGGGCTGGTGCAGCCCTGCTCAGCCACCAGCAAACCCCCCAAAAGTGGTCCACGGACTAGAACAGCAACCCTGCAAAGGGAGTGGAGGCTGGCGTGCGGTGTGTGACCTTATAGCTGTGACACAGCACTGGGTCACCTGTTGCAGAGCAGATTTTAGTATAACAAAGCACTGGGGGTTGGCTTTGTTAACAGCTCCAGACACCCCACTAAATTGCCTAATGGGAGACCTGGGGTTTTGGGGCATTTCACTGAAAATTAGCAGGACTAAAGCTCCAGGGCTGTTGGCTTTTTGGAGGAGATGAGAGCTGGGACTTCAATTTTTTCAAACTTTTTTTTTCTGACCAGTTTGTTCATGACAAAAATGAGAGCCGTCCTTCGTTTTCACATTCTGGTTTCCATTTTCTCCCACTGAAGCTCTCTGAGCATAGGTGCTGGGTGTCCCAGGAGGTTGCGCTCCATAGTCTGGGCCAGAAGGGAGCACTGCCAATGTGTCAGGAGCCAACCCCTCTGCCACAGGGAGCTGGAGAAACCTCTCCGTGAGCCATCTCTTCCAGGTGGTCGAGGCATTAGTTTGTACTAGCAACAGCTTAATCTTCAGAGCTAAAAGCTTAAACCTAATGTTGACCTCCTGCAAGCAGCTGGCTTGCTCCTTTCCAGCTTGGGAGCTTACCTTTCAGTAAAGCAGACACCAAGGACACCAATTGCTTTGGCAAAATACATGCCAGGCTTGCTCACCAAGTTACTGCAGCAGCGTGTACAAATTGGGCAGGACACTTAGTCCTGACACAGGGGTGAGAGATGCTGCTAGGTGGATCTCAGCTAGTCCAGCTTAATGTTGCAAAACTATTGATATAATTAACCATTTGATATGTGTGATGAGATATTACGGGTTGTGTACCTACCATGACAGAGATATCTCTTAAAGAATAAGAGGTTGAATTGTGTGTTTCTAGCTCTTCTGCAGAGATCGGGGGCTGAAATTGCTCTTGGACAAATTGACCCCCTGAGCTGCAGGGTCAGGCTCTTGGGTGCAGAGCCAGGCTGGGAAGCTTACTCAATGCGAGCAGCTCTTCAACAGTTAAAGAAGAACAGCAGGCTTCCCAGTATGCAGAAGTGTATGTTCCTTATTATAGCTGCTATAGAAGTTATAATTTAACCTGCACTTTAAAAAAAGAAAAAAGCTCCCGACAATGGAACTAGACTTGATATCTTTTTTTGAACATATTATTACTTGGAGAACATGGCAGGTGTTGGCTGTTTGCTGCAGAGTGTTTGAAATACCCAGCAGAGTTAAATAAGAGAAGTACCAAGGGGTGCACTCAGGGCAGAGAGGCACTGAAGTCTCCTCTTGGATCCTGCCTAGCAGGAGGGCTGTTGGGAGAAGGGCTGAACTTCGCAGCAGAGTTAGGAGGCCAGCAGGGTCTCCCCCTCTGCAGAGCAGCTAAAGGGTTCCTTGAGGTGCACTGGGCCTGGGAGATGAGTGCTGGAAGTGTGGAAATGACCAATTGGTGGCTACAGATGCAAAATCCAGCTTATTCTTCTGTTATAGGTTTCTGTTCCATGGGAAGTGTTTGAGGGCTGGGTGTATGCTGGTGGGCGGGCAGGGTAAAATAGAGGTGGGTGGGAAGGTGAACTGCTTTGAAATGGGACATAGACTTGACCTAGTCCCAGCTATAGCCTCAACAGGGTTTAGAGAAGGTTTTTCACCAGACTTTCTTGATCTCAGGATCCTTTGAAGGCGAAGCTGTCATAAGGTGAGTGGTTTTATGAAGGGCATGTGTGTTTTGACACAGGACACCTGAGGATGAATGTCCTTCTTCTGAATACACTTGCAGGCATTCCCTTGCCAGCCCCTGGGGAGGCAGACTACTGCTCTGGGTTGGATGGGTCCCTTTGCTGCAACAACTGCATCCCACAGGGACAAGCCTAGAGCTCCTGGAGCTGCACTGTCCAGGAGGGATGCTCTGAGCTGTGGCCCTGAACAACCTTCTTCCCATCTTCTACTTTACCACACCTTGCAAAGAAAAAAAATCTACCAAAGTAACTTTCTTGTAGTACTCAGTTGCCTTCAGGACACTTGCTCACTTCTCCGCTAGCTTTCAGGCATATGCAAATGTAATTAATATGTTCTAAATTAATCTTCAGCACACAGGGGAGCAAAAAGACACAACCTTCCCTGACTTCCTCCCAGTCCCCATTTGTCCTAATGATGGCGTGGAATAATAGGACTGCGTGAAAGACCATTTAACGTTCATGTGTGCCATTATGAAGGTGTGCTTGCGGCTCTCTGCATGGCAGGATAATCCTTGTACCTGCTGCTGTAGGACTTATCGGTGTGAGCAGGGATGGTTGGCACCTGCAGGCAGCCTCCCTGGCTTGCTCAGGCCCCAGCAAATGTCACTGCTGCATCACTGAGGAAGCTCAAGTGCTCCTCAACCCTCCTCCTGCTGGGCTTTCTCAGGTGGTACTTGGTGAGGGACCATCAAAGTGCTCCATGCTGCAGCTGGGGAAGCACGTTGCATACCAGGAAACCAAAGGAAAGAAAAATCATAATTAATAAAAATAAGAAGTGCTTGATGGAGGCTGATGTAATCCTTTTGCAGCCTGACTCACTGTCTGTCTTTGCTGGCACACGTAGTGCTTGGGTGGTCGCTGAGAGTGTTCAGCCTGGTCCAAACCTCTGCTCCCAGGTCAGTCTTGGAGTTGGATTGTGTCCTTGAGTTGTGGCACCTCCTATCCATAGTGGCACATTTGTGTCCCAAGCTGCACGGTGTCTCTGGGAATGCAGCAGCATTAACTTTGGTGGGAAGCTTCAAGAGCAGCAGGTTCTTGCATTACTTCTGTCTCCTTTGTCTCTGGCCATTTAAAAATATTTATGTATTCGTGGGAGATATGTCAAGTTGCTTGTGTGTGCAAATTGTGTTTAATTATGCATTAACCTACATTAACAGCTTTTTGTCTAGAAACCTCAAAGCGGTTGGTGAGGGGGCAGGCGCACCGCTGTGACGGTGCGGGAGGCGCAGAGTGTCACTGGGGGGATGCCGGTGCCGGTTCCCACACCACGTGAGAGGCTGTCAGGGATGGCCGTGGCCTGTTCCCACACGGCTGGGTGAACCTGTCTTCCTCTGTGCGTGCAAAGACCTGGCTCTGGATTGCAAGGAGACCTGTTTGCACAGCCCAGGAGAAAGCCAGACCTTTCCTTGCTCATCCCTGGCTTTGAATACTTACTCCTGCCCCCCACCCAAAGCCTTGTTTTCCCTTGAAAAGGGGATATACGGATGACAGCACTTATGTGTCTGCACTTCAAAATCTGGTCTGTAATGTATCTTTCCAATGTTTTCTATAGTTACCCTCACATAATATCAAAAACCTCTTTTGCTTCTGTTAGCCACTGGTGGCCAGCAAGTGGTCAACAAAGAGCTTAGTTACGCTGCTAAAAATAGCACGTGCTTGACTTGTAGCAGAAGAAAGTGGCTTGGTTCTTTTTTTTTTTCTAAATTCCGCTAAGGCAAGATTAATGGAAAATCAATGTGTGTGCTGTAAATTCTGTGTAGTTAATACATACAATATTTTAAAAGTACAAAATAATAGAAAAGCAGGTAGGGTAAAAAGACAGTAATTGATGGATTGCCTTTGATTTTTGTGGAGAGAATAATTGTGTGTGTAACTCTGAGATGAGGCACTTAGCAAGCTGACATCATGTTCTGCAACTCTTCTATCCACTTAGTCATGAAAATCACTGTTTTCGGTGTACCTGGAAAGCTGCGCCAGAGAACAGCGCAGCACATTTATTATCAAGTCTCAGAGGTATGTTGTACACGAGGAGCAGCTGAGAAGGCTGCAAATGTGACTTGTAAAATGCTAACCTTGTGTTTTGTTGGATGCAGACACTCTGAACCTTGTATGCTGGTTCCTTCCCATCACTGCTGGTGTCTTCTAGGTGGCAGGACTTGCTTCTCTTAATGGGAAGGAAATTGTGCCACCCTTGGCATTATTTTTTGCAACGAACACCTGGTGAGAAATGGTTTGCTAGCTGTTAACTGCATTCCCAGCTCATTAAATCTCATGAGAGTGAATGCTCCCTATGGTTAATGCTTTGTCAGATGTAGCGTACGGGGCAGTGACTGCCTGTCACAGCAAAGCTCAGCAAACGCCTGCCCTGGGGTGGCAAACAAGATGGACACCTTGTGTTGGCTGCCTACAGGGAGAGGAAACACCTCGGATCTTACTCAGCTTGCAATCTGAGTAAGTAACTGGACAAAGTGCAGCAAATAAAGATGATGTGTGGTTTTTTGCCTGTGGTCTTGGCACCAGAGAGACAGGGACAAAAGCAAAGGCTCCCCAGTTGCAGCCCTATCTGCTTGGTGGGGAGATAGGGCAGAGAGGGAGCCATCCGGAGATGGACAACAAAGCTCCCTCCAGGGGTCGTGTCTTATCATCCTTAACTGCTGTATAGTTCGACACCCTGCAGGGGTAAGTGGCTGTCGGAGGGACTCCAACTTTGACCTTTTTACAGCTGTCCTAGTGACAAGGTAGTATTTTCCAGAGCAGGAAATCTGAGTACACCACATCAGCAGCCTAACCCAGGGAAGCATGGGCATAGGTGCAGGCTTGCTATGTAATGAATATTTAAATTTGAGGATGAAGTTTCCCCTGGAGGTCCAATTTAGTCTACGAGAGTTAGTGTACAAAATATCATATTCCATGATGGGTGGGGAATAGTTATGACAGCCTGCAGAGCAAGGAAGTCTATCAAGGAAAGATGTAGTACTTAATTTTTACAACTTATATGGGTTACCAGACCTTCTGGGCAATAGTCTCATTAACACAAGATATACAAGCATCTCTCAAAAGCTGGTGACATGTCCTGCTGATCATTCCTGAGATGGTGTGTTGGATGAGGTCCTGACCAAAACCTTCTCCATAGGAGGATGAGAGTTGACTGATGACAGCATAAAGGTGAGATGCCTCTGTGCTGCTCTTTAACCTGTGATGGACTCTGTGAGAGCTGCTTGGATGCATTAGAAGATCCATCCTGTTGAGCACTTGTAAGCAACTGATGTCAGCTGTGGATGCTAGGAAGACTTCTCAAAGGCATGGATGGTAGGTCAGGGCCTAGTTCAGGTAGCTGTGTAGGAGCTAGTGCCCTAGGAGACTCCATGGGGTTGGGAGGGCCTTTTTCTGATCAATTGGTAGCCTGTCCTAATTTTCTGAGACTGTTGTACTCTTAAATGTAGGTGTTGGTTCTCATCTTTATTCCCCTGCAGGCACCAGGTTGTGGGTAGATGTTGTAGCGCTAGCTTGCACCCCTGTAGCAGGGTGTGGGATGAAGCCTAGCTGAAAATGGTACCCCAAGGAGCCACTTCTAGAAAAAGTTCAGGATCCTTTGAAATTTTCAGGCATGAGAGCGAGTACTATGCAGACATAGCTACTCTTGGAAAGGCTGGTCTTTTCACTTAAGATTGATTACACTGCCTCAGCATGTGTTATTAAACATAAAAAATACAAGGATGCAAGGGAATAAACTCTAGTATAAAACCCCAAAGATTTATGCCTGAGCTTTTCCGCCCAGCTTCTGTATTTGTTTTACTGCTTACTTAAGGGGCTCAATTATGTCTTGGAAGAGGTGGGAGGCAGAGGGTGGGGAAGAAACCTGTCACCCAAATGACAAGGCACCATGCTTCAGTGAGGTGTAATGGCTCCTGGCTGCTGGCGGAAAGGAAGAGGGACTGGTTTGGATGGCAGTAACTGGGCGATGCTATTTCAGCGATAGCCCTCCTAGTGCATATGTGGCAGGTGAAAGTCTAGGTCTGAGGATGGGTGGGATACAAATGCTCTTGCTACTTGGATGCTCTGCTGATCTAAAAAGACCCCAACCCCCTGCCTGCCTTCCCCCATCAAACCGCAAAGAACAAACATTAGCAGTTCCTAGTGGAAAAGAAAGAAAAATAGAACTCCCTTGGGGAGTTTGTTGTTTTTTTTAAAAGTAGAAAAGAAATTTAATGCAATTCAATAGGCAATAGAATCTGAGTTATGGATGTCTCCTGATTCGGTATGTTCCTGCCCACCTGAAAACCATTCCTGGTTCTCCCAGCAGCCTGCAGGAGAAGGCAGTCTGCTCTTTTTTCCATCACCAAATAATCCTACAGAGGGGGCAGAAATGCCCCTGCAGTGTCTGTGTGGGGTGCCAGCAGGAAGGGGGGGGTCGCTCGGGTAGCAGTGGCTGCTCATGAGAGGTGGGTTTAGGATGAAGCAGGGAAGTCATGGGGCTTGGGGAGGCATGGTCTGCTGCTCTGCTGGCACCTCAAATAAGCGTTTTGCCAGAAGAGTGGTGCTTTCTAGAGGTGTAATTGAAGTGACTCGGGGGTGTCCTGTGGGTCTGTTAGCTGTGGTGCACAGCGGGGATCCTGGAATTCTGATGCTGTGGTGGGTGCTTTGTTTTGGGGAAGGCACCCGGGGGATTTCCTGATGTGCCCTGCTGCTGTCCCCCGTCACCCAGAGCTGGATGATTCCTCTGTTGTTTCTTTTTCCCCCTTCCCTTCCTCTACTCCAAGAGGCACTAGTGATGTTCTGGCCACGCGGTGCCTGGGAACCCCAAATATGAAATGGGGTTTGGGCCCGTTCCCTGGCTCAGGGCACCGCCAGCTCCTGAGGACTTCAGATGTGAAGTCTCTTTGGTGGCACAGCTTCACTAGGCTAAAAACGTAAACAGGGCAAGTAATATAGTCAGCCTAACTCATAAGATTTAGAAGAAACAAACAAGTGGTCAAGCTAAGAAACTTTTTCTTACTGTTAGTCTTAGCAGCTGGGTTTTGTTCCATATCCTCCAGATTTCCACCTCTTTTATCCGGCAATAATTTTCCTGGGGTTATAAAGGCGGTTGTTCTTACTCTATACAAATACACTTCTGTCTTTCAAACTTTGACTTTTAAAAATATATTTAATGGAAAAAGCACACTGAGTAATTTATTGCAGCTGTTTCTGTCCTGTCACCAGGGAGATACTGAAAGAAGAACAAGTCTGGCATTGCAAGAAGGTGGGAAGGCTGGGGGAGAATTGAAATGGGAGATGGAAAAGAACAGGCAGAGGGAGGACAAGAAGCTCCCTCTGTGTGTGTAGACACATATATGTGTTAATAACATGTGTCTGTGTGTCGTGACACATTTACATATGCATATATATATAAATGCAGATCTATATATGACAAACCGGCTCAGAGTTTTTTTTATTATAGCTGTTATTGGCAGGAACATTTTCTTCCTTTGCCTGAATAGCAAGGGAAAAAAAAACTATATTATTGTTTCATGCCATGTTGTACAAGATGCCAGTACACAGGTTAATGAAAAAAATGCATGAATTTGGATAGATATATAAAGGTCCCTTGGGTGTTCAGTCATAAATCTTTGTAGCTGGAAGGCAGAGCAGACATAAATAGGCCTGATATAACCAACTGTTTTACATACAAATGAATGCTTGCCTTTTATTTAGTTGACAATATTATTATTTCAAATCCAAGGAGAATATTAAATGAATTCTGTTATGTTGTCTCCATTAGGAGTGATCCTTGATCTCAGAATTGACTGTAGTGCCGGCTTTGGGCTCCATGCAGGGTTGTACAAAGCGAGGGGGTGTGTGTACGTATGTGCCTTATTTCATGTAGTGGGGCACGTGTCACTGAAATGCACCGAGTTCTTTACAGAAATGGGCCTTCCCCTTAAAGCTCCACTGGGAGGTAGGAAAAAAAGAAATAAATTGGCTTATGATGGCCCCATACTCATAATTAAGGGTTCTGTACAATAGACTTCTACTGAACCAACAGCAGCAGAGGGTTTATTACTTTTAAAATATAAATTATTTCTTCTTTCTCATTCCAGTCAATACGGTGCTGGTGTACGCTGACAAGTTGGCAGCACTGGGATCCGTGTTTGCTTTTACCTGTGGGACGTGCCCAGGTAGTAAATGCCTCTCCCTTCCTCTGCCCGGCAGCAGGAAGGGGTGCTAACCCCCAAACACCCCTCTGGTGCTCTTCCCGCTGCAAATGGGGACGGAGACCACCGCTTTATTGAACCTACTGGTGGGACGGATCCGTGCTGCAGCCTGCTCGGTGTCAGACTTGCAGAGGGGCCTTGGAGGAGAAGGCTCTGTGTGCCGTCTGTCCCTAGCGTAAAAGAAAGATGGAATGTGGGATTTCCCTGCAATACCACCCAATTCCTTGTAATTACTGGGCAGTATCAAAAACATAAAATGGGTGCTTGGTTTTTTTTTTCTGGTTGTCCATTGACTGCAAACCTAGCAAGAAAGGACTTGCTGCACTTTGCTGTGCAATAAAATGTGTCTGGAGTGAACATGCAAAGGGCAAGCAAAGAGATGAGGCTTTTTGAGCGTAACTGATTTTATGAAGAAGAGCACTTACCAAGAAAAGGGGAAAAGTGTTGGTTTATTGGCTTTATACAGCTTGTTCTTTAAGCCATTTGTGTGTCTTTGCATAAGCAGTATTAAAATTACTCTAGACACTCAGGTTTTTTTCGTAGCTCACTGACCACTGCTATCAGTATTTTTTAATTGCAGGGCACAGCATTTTTGTATGTTTTTCTGGGAGTTGGAGTTGGTCATTGCTGAACCCATCCTCTTGTGAAGAGAGGTTTTGGCACAGCTGAGCTTTTTTTTTGAAGCTATTTAGTAGGGTCTGTGGCTCTAAGATCATCTCTAAGCGCTTGAATATGCGACTTTCTCACTGGTTTTGTGCCTTCATGCTCACAAAATCCACAGTAGGTAGGAAAGTGTAATTATCTACACTTTACAGACAGTGTATGGGGACAAAGAAAAATGAAACGGTTTGGTCAAGGTTGCACAGACAATCTGTAACAAACCAAACAGCTGAGCCCAGTTCCCGACAGCCAGGATACAGCTCCCACCCGTGGGCCACCCTCCATCTATAGCAGTTTGTGGAATTTTAGTTTTCCACCATCTTTCTTGGGGTAGAACAGATGGTACCACAGTACCAAAAGGTGCCTCTGCAAGGGTTTAAGCAACCTGAGGGAATATTTAAACCTAAGAATATTGTTGGATGTGTGAATTGTGTGTTGGGGGTACTGCTGTGTAGAAAGGACCTTGGTCGCCCTTCCAAGTTATTCCTTTGTTATTGGGTAAAATAGAAAAATTAGCTGGGATGCCTGAGACTCCTCAAATACTTTCTTTTTGCCCTAGCTCGCTTGCTTTTGGCGTCTGCGATGTGCTGGCTTCACTGCTGGCCCCAGCTATGTGCAGCTCTTCTTGCTGAGACGATGCTCGAAGGCAAATGAGTTATGCAGGAGACGCGCTCCCTGCTGCGTTTGCATTTTTAGCGCTGCCAGACGCCCCGTCCTGCCTCCCATTCCCTGAGCTTAGTTCCAGGCTATTTCTTGCCTCTTTGGGTGCACAAAGCAAAACCCAGCTTAGTTTGCTACAGGTCTTTGGGGGTCATCTTTGCTCACGGCTCACCTAAGCCATGGAAATTTTGTAGCTATTGAAATCTATAGGAGAGGGAGTTTAACTTTAAAACAAAGCCTTCAAAAAGTCAGAGCCAGCCAGCTCAGAGGATTGCGCTTTCCAAAAAAAAAAAAAAAGGAAATTAGCATTTGAAAGCAAATCTCCCTGATTCTATATTAATCTGGAAAATTAAGATAAAAAAATAATTACAGAGCACCGTGGTATTCTTATTCTCTGAGAGCTGAGAAGCTGAAGTCCAAAAGTGGAGAGTGCTTCTGAATCTAAAAAATCTTGATACTTTTACCTTTTTGAGTTCTTTCTTTGTTCTCAGACAGAGCTGACCCAGCTGTGGGGGGCAAATGGGGGCCTTGGCCACCCTGTCCCTGCGTGAGCAGCTGAGCGGGTCCATTCCCGGGCTGGGTGCCCTGCTAGTAAACTGTGGGGGACTTTCTCCTCCTGTTTCATGGGGATGTGGAGGAGAGGGGCGATGGTGAAGCGTGGGGTCTGCCTTGGTGCACGGGGAGATGTCATCTGCCAGCGTGGCTTTGAACAAGCCACCAAGACTCCGAGACTGCTGGCTTTGTGGATGGTTTCCCTGCTCGGATCGGCTTGGCGTCGGTACGAGGGGTTATAGGCCAGTGATAAAAGAGCTGGCAGGAGAAGAGGGCAGGGGGAAAAGCCTTCTGACAAATATGCATATCCTTGAACTACAAATGGAATAACAAGGAATAATGTGCGCCCTTTGCTTCTGTTGCTGGGTCCTCTTACTGCCTCTGTGCCGCAGCGAGATTCGTTGCAAAGCCAATGTTTCCTTTGAATAATTGTATTTAAAAGGAGAGGGCTCAGCATGGGGGTGGTGGGTATCTGGCCCCACAGACGGAGCCAGGCAGAGCAGTGCTGATGGGCTCCGGGGCCAGCTGTGCTGCTCTACAACAAAGCACAGGCTGGGTAATCAGGGCAGCGTGCAGCAGATAAATGTCTCGGAAATTATTTTTGGAGTGAATTATAATTAAAAATAACTGCAGGACAGAGAGTGCGAGTGCAAAACACAGAGGAAAAGATGCAGATGCGTTTGCAAGTCTCTCTTTCTGTTCTGTTTTCAAATCCTGCTCAACTGGAAGCGTTCGGCCAGCTGAGGGTGTTATCTGTTAGCTGGTGAGGGCAGAGAAATGATGAGCCGGCACTGCCGGATGGGTCCCGGGGATGGGAGGATGCCCTCCTGCATGGGTGGTGGAGCTCTCTATAGCAGTGATGTTAATATCTTTGGTGTCCAGCTTCCACCTTCACCATTATCAACCCAAAAATATTTCCCAGCCTTAATAAGACCTGGTATGGGTAGCAGCAATGGCCAGAAGTGCTTCAGACTGCCCCATTTTTTGCCTTACTGTTAAAAGTAGCTGAGGACCGCTGGGTTCCAGTCACTTGTCCCAACACCAGTTTATAAGCTTTTGTGCCCTTGCGGCAGAGACTCATCCATATCTCAGACCCTCTTCCTCCAGGTCTGTTGCACCAGGGACCTTCATGCTTCTGAGCGTCATTCTGCCAGCTTCTCAGGATGTTCCGTCTTAAACTCATGTTTCTCTGTTGCTGGAAATGTTGCAAAACAGCTTTGTTCAGCACGTTGTAAAGGGCTAGTGCTAATATTCTCTGTTTCTTGTTTAAGTTGTTGGACACAAATTAAAACAAAAACAAAAACCAAACCCCAACAGTGGGCAACACTGGCTCTGCGGCATGTCCGCTAATATGGGAGGTAATTATTCACATGACTTGTGTTCACAGTTCCAAAAACAAAGGGAAAGAGGGAAAAGCCTTGTGAGCTTTGCAGAAGCAGTTAGCACCGGGGGCTGTTCGGGAGCTCTGGCTCCTTTCCTGGGAAATGCTCCTGCGAGCCCCTAATCAGCACCAGCTTCCCTACAATGTGCTGTGCGGCTAACTGCAACTTGACTTATTCCTCTTTTATTTGCATTTAATGTGCTACGGCTGAATAGAGGTGCAAGTCTGTGTAACGAACACAACTGCAATCTGTTTATACAGCAAATAAGAGCAATATTTTTCTTGTATAATGCCCTGTAGCCTGGCGAAAGCTTCATTGAGCGGGGTGCTCAGCCACTTGGTATTCTGGCTCCCTACCTTTTACGGATGCTATTTCTGTGTCTGTCGTGACCCTGGCGTGGTTTCAAGTCCTGGGTTTCTTGCAGATTTTCCACAGCAAATTTCCTTTGGTGCCTAACTACCGGCTCCTGGGCATGCTGAGAAAAGTCTGAACGCTGCTGGTGCAGAGCAGCCGGCGATTAAGACATCAGGATCTGGGAAAGGGCTGTTGTCACTCGGCGTATTGGCTGATACGAAGTATTCGTTGGCATTTTACTGATTTAAGCCCTTCTGTATCACCTACTCCCTGCTGCTTGTTTGTTGGGGTTTTTTTGTGTGTTTTTTATTTTTTTTTTTAAAAAAAAAAAAGCCCCACCACCCACAAAACAACAAATATGCCATCTCACTGACACCTTTTGCTGGTGTCCAGCCCCGAGGGGGAGGGATGAGCTGTGGCTGGTGAAGGAAGCAGGAGGGGACGGGGATGAGTTGTGCCTGTGTTGTCCCCAACCATGAGATGTTACGAAGCCAGAGCTCAGTTTTAGCCCCGGACTCTCATGCTGAGGGAGCTTCAGCATCAAAGTTGGGGCTTTAGCCCCCAGCTGGCAGCAAGGCATGGAAACGTTATCCTTTTGCCTTCCATCTCATGCTGAAGTGATTGAAATTTCTCCATGTATGTGCTGCAGGGGTTCCAGGTCTGTTCCTTACCCTGCTCTCCAGGAGAGCTGCCTTGCGCTGTGCTTCCCATTGCCGCAGGAATAGGGCCCGGAGCGGAGACTAAAATGCTGCTGCAGCTGTCTTGGATGTGTCGGGGGGTTCTTTGCAGGTGGCCCATCTGGAGGAGGCAAACCAACCTCTCTGTTTCTGCCAAAGGAGTTAAATGCTGCTCATGCACATCATCATGTGTACGCGGGGGAGTGGGGAAATGGGTGTAGGAGTCAGAGCCCTAGGGAGGGCTGCTGAAATGACTCTGCACGCAGGAGCCTTGTGTTTAGATGTATGTGGGCTGTTGTACTCGTATTATCAAAATGTAGCAGTGGTTCGGATGTACAGCTGGTTAATGGGAGGTGTCCCTTTAGGGAGCAGCAATCAAAGACTTTATTTGACACTCCGATGTAAGAGAGATCTTGCTATCCTGCCCAGAAATGGGGACAATTTATCCTGCGAGCTTCAGAAAGATCAATGCTTCCTTTAATGAATGTTTTCTCCAGAAACTGGCCTTGGTCATAGCTGCAGGGGGAGCGCCTCTTAACTATATGTGCCCAGGATGAATCTTTCACAGCCTGGAAGAGCCCATAAATTGTGGTTTGGTAGCAATTGTATAAAACAGACTTGATATCTGCATGAGTCTTGCCATAGACGAGGCTCATGCTGTGAGACCGCTGGGCGTTTATAAGGTACAGGGCAGGGTGGGACCTCGCGTGCAGCTCATCCTCTACGAAAGGGTTGAACTTGTTCTTCTATGGCCTTGCTGCTGACGTGGGGTAGTTGGGGATGCTGTTCTTGCTCCAAAGGTGGTGGATGTGGGCAAGTTCAGAAGATAGAAACTGCTCCACAATCCATTATTTAGTCTTTGGAGGGGAGAAAAACACCTATAAGTACTTACGCGCTTTTCTCTGGCAGTTACTATTTTGCTTTGGAGATGGGAACCTGAGCGAGCTCCCGTGTGAAAACCCACCAGAGTACCCCTTCCTCAGCCAGCCCTGACCCTCACCTCCTCTTGGGGAGGCAGATGGAGACCTGGAGCTCTGCCCTGTGCTGGGATGACACAGGCATGAGCAGCAGGCCCTGCTGGCTCCTGGCTTCCAGCTGCAAAGAGGGATTGTGGCATTTCTCAGCCGATGCTCTCTAAAATTGAGCAAGTGATGTGAGCGTTACACAGTGTGGCTGGAGCATGTGAGGTGTCGGCAGCTGTGAAACATAGACTGAGCAGAGATAATAGTGTATATTAAGTGAAACTCTTCCTATATCTAAGAGGCTGGTATAAACATTGTTCGTTTGCTGCCCTGCTTCCTTTGGTGTAATCCTCATCAAAAAATGAACTCCGCTGTTCTTCCGATAGAACTGGAGCTTTCCTTGTTTTCATTTCTTTATCCTGAGGCTCTCCATATCTCGCCTCTCATCTGCACAGAAGGGGGTGGTAAATACTCGAGATGAAAAAACAACCAGTTGGGAACACAAGTTTATTGATGTTTTCTGTGTTGCCCACCCAAGATAGGTGGTGTCTGAGGCTGGGGGCAGAAGGTGAGTTCCCTGTTTGATGGATTAAAATGAGAGCATCTTTTAATATAAATCGCTGCTCTTGTTGCTCACTTGTTCATTTCCAAACAGCACTTTGTTGTTTTGCGGAGTGTTTTATTTCTGGGTTTTTTTTATATCAAGGAGGACTTGGATTCTTCTTTCTTTCTAGGGTCAAACTTGGCCTCTAAGGGAGCGAGGGACTCCTCAGTGACTCCTCTTCTCTGCTCAACCTGAGCTGGCCCTGTGTTCAGCAGGGTCAAACTGCAACTGGTGGGAGAAGAGGGGAAAGCCCTTTTTACATATGTTTGAAGGTTAGAAATATCAAGAATGGGGAGGGTCATGAAAAATGTATGTTTCATGTGGGGGCTGGCCTACATTTCCCACCAAGTGACTCTATGCCTCCTGGCCAATGCTTTGAAGATATACCCTGTGTTTTGAGGAGTTTTTCTGTTATTTCTCTTCCACCTGTGTGAAATGATTTAGGTGATCTCTCCTCCTCCCCATGCTGTGTAGCATCCCTTTGTGGTGGTGCTGGGGATGATTGCACCATCTTCATGCCATTGGTGCTGTGACATGTCCATCAGGGTGCAGAGCCCCATTGTCCCCTCAGGCATGGTGGAGCAGGCTTTCCTCGGGGAAGTTCAGTGCTGCTGAGCTCTGGTGAGATGAGCACAACGTGCAAGCTGTGTTGGTGGTACTGGACCTTTTTGCCCATTTGGGTGCCAAGCCCAAAGGGTTCCTCTCACTGGCGTGGGCACAGGGGCTGGCTAAGCTGTAGGGGAGGGGATGCTAAACTCACCACAAATTAATTTTTATCTCTAGGCAAAACTGGTTCCCAAGCTAGGTGACATTAACAATGGTGCACCACCACAGGGGGCAGCCAAAACTGCAGAATGATATGTTTTTATATGCATGGGTACATGGGGTTTCTATAAATATAATCACATGAAAAAGAGCACTGGGGAGACTACTCCCCTTTCTCTCTGTATTTTATATCCGCTGCCTGCATCTACCAGCTCATATCGTGCATCTCAAATACCATCCCCTCCACCACGCATCTCGTATTTTTCATGCTTTTCCCAACATACTCTATGTTGCCCTTTGGAAGAATTTGCCTCTCTACAGGTCTCGAGCACTGGACTGCACTTGTGAGGAGGGATGTCTACAGACAGGATCATCAACAAATTTCTGTTAGAAGGGCCCTTTTGGGAGTCCAAGTGGTCCCAGGCTGCTCAGGACCTGGGATGTGCACACTGTGGCTGTCCTGCTTGTAGGCTTTTCCTGAGCTCCCTGACATCTCTGCTTTAGTTGGTGTTACACAGAAGGACACTAATAAGTTAAGTAATTATTCATGTCCAAATCAATTTTCTGTCCTGTCTGTTTTCTCTTTGGAGACAATATCAGCATTGATTTCTGAAGTCACCCTTCACATCTCCAGTACTGTGCACAGGCATACGCATTCAGTGACTTCTGGAACGAGGTCTGAAGGAAGATTTCTTCCTTCAATGAAACTTGTTTGCTACTGTTTTCTAACAGTTGAAATCCCTTGATGTGGGTGCAAATTATTTTTCTGGTAGATCTCAATGATCTGGCAAAAAGGCAATTGGAACTTAGCACCGTTACTTGAAGGCAGCAACAGACTGGTGTAATAACAAAAGCGGGGTGCAGAACAGGCCTTGTTGTCTGAATGGGCTGTCTGTTGGTTTCCATTGCTCTGGAAAATTGGATTCTAGTGAGTGGTTCAGCTGACTGGGGATCTCTGGAGAAAAAAACCTGGGATTTTGCAAAGAAAATCGGTGGTTTGTCGTTCTTCCTAGCCCAAGGCTGCAATAATGCACCAACAACTGTTGTTTTTCTTGGAGGAAAGCAAAGCTCTTGCTCCTTGTCCTGCCCGAGAGGTGCTATGACTTTTCTTATCTAGCTTTTGAAGCACAGGACTGTGACTTTGGGGGCACCTGTTGTCTTCCCCTACTTGTGGCCTCTGGGCTATGTGCTCTAGAAACAGGGATCCAGCAATGGGCAAGCATGGGGTGGTCCTGCTGCAATGGAAGTGAGGTCTCTCCAACCTCCACCCACAACTTTGAAGGACACAATAAATTTTTTTTTGTCACATTTGAAGTGCAAAAAGCAGGATTGCCATCCAAGCTCGCTGCTGGCTGGGGGTAAGGGGCTGCCTGGTCCTCGGCATCCATCCACCCTCACCTTCTCACCCCCATGGGATGCAGAAGAAACAAGGTGTGCAGAGATCAAGGCAGTGTTTTACTGTGCAGGGTGAGGAATTGAATCTTTAATTTTCATATGTTAAAATTTCAGGAGCTTTTGCACCTATGTGCTCTCTCTTGGCCTAGGTGTAGCTGCCCTGGCTGATGTGGTGGATGAACATTCACTATGTCCAGCTGTGGGTGTTACGTTTCTTTTCCTGGGAGCCCCGATGTATGTTCTGCCTGCAAAGGAGTCTTTATAGGAGACATGGCAGATAAAAACAGATGACTTTAAAGTAATCAGATTTTTTTATAATAGAAAATTAACTGTGAAATTCTGACCATCTATATTAAGATCTTAATTTAAATATATTTAAGTAACTTAAATGAACATGCTAAAGCAACATGTTTGCTGCTGACGTTTTCTGATGCATCAAACCCCTGAAAGGATATGTAACCAGGCTAAATGCCTGCAGTGAGCCTTGCTAAAGGGCTGCCTCGACTTTAACAGCAGGTGTCCTCAGGAGTTACAGAAAATAATTTTTTAATAGCAGTCTTATCTAGTAGTAAAGCTCAAAAATTAATTAATTTAAATTCGGTTAAAAAAAACCCAACCCACACCAAACCAACAAACTGACAACCCAGGAAAGTGGCTTTCCTTCTGCAATCTCTGAATAAAAATCAGGTACAAGAAGATAATATCTATTAGCTCTAATACTTTGAATATTTTGACTCCAGTTATTGGATAGAATCAGTTCAGTTTTATTGACTGCATATAATTCTTCTATTGTACAGTAAATCAGATTTAAATGCAAAGTGTGTTTTAATAAAAATATTTTTATTACCTAGCACACATGAAGAACTTGTAATTGGTAGAAAGCTATTTGAAATGCTGATTTGTGCATTTTCATTCAGTTCCAGTTGTCCAAGTACAGCTTGACACAAGTGAAATATAAACTAACATTTAGTAAATAGTAAAGGCATCACTTAGGACTTTTTAACATGGCAAAAAATCGGAAAAAATCAGACTCCAAGTGAACACAGGTATCTGCATTTGCTTAAATGCATACAGATGAAACAGTGAATTGAATGTAAAGGCTAAATTTAATTGCAGTTCATGTTTTAATGATTTCCTACCGATGAGGATGAACATTTTTGCTCAAGAGTCACTCAAAACTACAAACAGAAATAGGATTGAGACCAGTGATGCTTGCTGATTTAAAACACTTTTATGTAAATTAACCCATCCCTGCCAGGGAGGGAATAAAAGACCTCTCCATTATCTGTGCGAACCAATGGCTCCGGACAGTCATGATGCCTCTCTGTGGGTCGGCAGGGGATGGACCTCGGAGAGACTGCTGTGGTCCCTGGAATGAGAGCTGAAACTGCCATGTTTTCTCCAGTTGCAGGACAGAAAAGAAGAGTTTCTAGCCCTTCTAAGGGCAAACACTGAGAAATAGCAACTTATCAAATAGGGCATGATAGATTGCTGCTAGAGGAATAAAAACCTTCCTGTGCTGATAGCAAGCATTGCAGCTGCTTCCAAAAATTATTCCCCAGGACAGCTTGTTCAAACTGTAGTTGTGGAGGAAAAATAACTGTGCCCAGCAGAGCCAGTCCATTCAGTAATACAAACAAAACCAACAGGACAAAGCCAGGGTGTAAGAGTGGCATCGGTGTCTCTTGCAGGTTTTGTTAGGGATGTCATGCCAAAGTGAGCCCAAGCCATCGAGATGGGACCATGCAGCTGGGTTTGAGCCTCAGCTACTCTATGTGGCTTCAGTCTTGCTCCTTCCTCACGTCCTCTGCCTGTTGTGATCATCAGGTTATGTTTGGCCAGAACTTTCCATGTAGGTACACAACTGGAAGGTGGAAAGGAGCTAAGAGCTGCTCTAGCACTTTTTATGTGGTTCTTGTATCTGAGTGGTTTGGGGATGCCCTCGTTGGTTTTTCTTCTGCTTCTGGCTCCCTGCATCATCTGTTGATGTCTGTGTGCCTGGGTTTTGTGTGTCTAAATTTGGTATAGCACCGATCAGTCTTGCTGGAGGGCTGGGAGGCCAAAGGTGCTTAGGGTGAGAGGGGCTGTCAGGCTTTGTAATGCTCCGCAGATGTAGAGCTTTACTTACCTGCTCCAGGTAGAGCTGTTGGGAACAGTTGTTTTTAAAGGAGGAAAATCCCTTCCTTGGTCCCTTTCTCTATTAGCGGCAGCATCTACTGCCCTTTTGGAGACCTCTCTTCAGCATCAAGGGAAAAAAATGAAAATGTCTGTCCCCCCATCTCCTCTCCTTCCTGCAAAAAAGGAACTGGGTTCTTTTGGTCCTCGCTCTCCAAAACACCGAGAGAAGTGCAAAATCAATCTTGCTCTCACCCGCCTCCCTCCCCCTTCAGGAATTGCTGCTGGTGGCTCCTCCTTCTGCCTTAACAGCTTAATTCCAGTAAAATTATATCCCCAAACCTTGGTTCTCATGAAATGCTATGCTTAATAAAATGTGTTGCACATCAATAATTTAGGGACTTGTGACAATGCCTAAAACTCTGTTAAAAATATTGCAAACTTAGCCTGGTGTTCTTGATGATTAAAAATGGTGTAATGGCAAAGTATGGTAGGCGTTAACTTTATTTCGTATTTTCTTTGTATTTAAACCAGGGGCCATTAATTTTAAAATACCATAAAAAGTGTGGCAAGATTGCACTATTTTAAATATATCTGATATATTGTCCCATATATTTAAATTATTAATATGCAATGCAGCCAACAGGAGTCTAAATTCTACCCAGCACAAGCTCTAGGCGATCATTATAAGAGGAGCTTGGTGAGCAATGGGGGATGGAGATAAACCTGAGCAGCTGAGTAATCTCCTTCTCTGGGCTTGAGTTTCCTCTGCCTCGCTCCTTGTGGAGCCATTTACACCTGTGCTAAGTAGGGATAAAATGCTGCCAATCTGAATTCTTCACTGCCTTGCCCTCGAGGTTGCGTTTTACATCTGGTTTGCATTTGCAGAGCCAGATTGCAGCTTTATCTCTGCTGTTGTAGCCTGGGCATTACAGCAGGGACGTCGGGTCAGTCGGTTGAGACTTGTGACAGGGTGGCCGAGAGCAGAAACCGGAGCGTTTTTAATGTGGGAAGAGAAAAATCAACCACACATGCCTGGAATTAGTGACTCGCTGAATGCAAAGCTGGGAGTAGCTCTGATGGGATGGAAAAGTTGGGAAGAGAAGTATAAATTAAATAGAGGAAAGTAGAGATATGAGCCACACCTGTAGATTTGCTATCAGACTTTGGGTCAGATACAGCACACTGATGGTAGAAATTTGGAGAAACCCCAAGTACTTGCTCTGTATTAGCAGCTACTCAGCTAAAATTTTGTTTTCAGGGCAGTACTTGTCCCAAGGTCACGAATGAAGGGGGTTCTGTTGATGCAGATGATAAATCTGGGGGCCTTGGGTAATGCAATATAAAGGTATGGCCCACATTTCCCAGGGCATGCAGCTCCCTGGAGGGTATCAGCAGAAGGCAAAGGGTTGACAAAGGCCCAATATTTTTCACACTCATACACAGCCAAAATAAATCGATCCATTTTTTGTGCTTGCTCCAGGCTGTGTCCTACTGCTGTGGCTCTGTCTTTGTTTTGGGACAAAATATGTGAAATGAACAGGTAGTTAAAATTTTCTTGGGGTTTTTAATTAAGGATTGCCTGCTGACTCAGGAGGGTGTAATCTCTGCTGTACCAGCATCCCTCTGGGAGTCCTAGCTTAGGGAAAAACCTTATTTTAAGGAAATAGAGTTGGTGTGGGGTCTGGGGTGACAAGGGGATGCATCATGAAATCCTAGAATAGAGGCAAAATTCTCCATCCTGGGAACTGCACTTTGTAAGAGCCTACAGACTGGGAGGTCAAAAAAAAGGAGCATTAATACGGTTCAATTTTGCATGCTGTTCTTGGCGGTGCTGGTTTTGGAGGCTGTGCCTGAGTGCGGTGCTTGGTGCACCTGGCCAGCTGATTAATATTTTCTCATGGGGGGAATTTATTCCTGGCCTGACACAAGCGGGTGATTGGTTTATGCCTTTGATCCTTAGGATTTACAGCACTGTGCCATTAGGGAGGCTGTGCGTTCTGTGTTTGTTCAGGGCTGGCCGGATCCTGCTGTTGTCTGGAGGAGCAGGAGGATCCCAATTTCCTCCCCTGTCCTTTCTCTGCTCCTTTTAATTTTCCACTGGGGGGTGATTCATGCACTGTCCCCTTGGCTAACCCAGCTGTGTAAGTGCTCCTGGCTCCTGTGTTGTATCAACATCCTCTTTATTCCTCTGAGGGCGCAATCTGTAGGTGATATTTTAGAGAAATCAATGTGAAGCGAAAATTGGCAGCTTTGGTTCTGCATGAAAATGACAAGAGCCTCGCTATTTTTTTTTTTGGGGGGGGTGGGGGGAGGGTGGTAGTGGTAATGGAAAATGTCAATGTTCTGCTTTTCTTTTTAAATGCACTCAGGTTACGGTGACTGTTATGGAAGTGTATTTTATTTTCCATTTAGTACCATCTTCATTAGACACCAGTATGAATCTCTCCATACAGCAGAGTACATCATGGAGAATTAATCGTCCTGTTCAGAGGCAGTATTTTCATGATTCACTAATAGTGATGAGTGTAGTGCTTTCTTACAAGATTTTTTTTTTTCCTTGAAGAAAAATAAAAAATGATAAAGAATAATAAAAAACTAAGACGGAGCATGCTCTTGATGTGCAGTGTATGGTATGTGTCTTGCTGGGCAGCCAAGCAGGCAGCTGGGTGTGGGGAAGAAGAGCTCAGAATGGCTCCACCTGCCTGCCCACCCCTCCAAGTGGGACGTTTTAAGTGGTATCATCCTCTGCGTTTATTTGCCTGACCTTTCCTCAAAACTTCAGTGATGGATGTTTGTTATGCTTTCTGGACAGTCAGTTCTAGTGCTTTGCTAACCCTCAAATTCAACAATTTCTTTTGATGTTGACCCTAAATGTGCATTGCTGCAATTCAAATGTGTTCATTATCACTTTATCCATAGCAGATATGGAGGATGATCTGTCCGTCTCCCTTTCTGAGGTTGCACTAGTCTAACTTGAGGATTTCTGCTCTTTTACCTCTACAATGTCTCTTCTTTAAACTGAATCTTGGCTGCTTCATCTTTCCTCAGCTGCCCCTTCCTGGTTTCCTAGTCCATCCATGTCCTTCCCAGATGGCGGTGCCCCTGTGGGCAGGCTGCAGGTGCCAGAAAGCCTCACCACTGCCCCATGGCTCGCCCTGCCCCGCTTTTGTTGCTCTCATCCCCAGTTTGGCTCAGAATGGTCCTTGGCTGATGGCCACGTGCTGGATCTTTCTTACCTAACCGTAAGTCTCTATTCAGGCCCTCGTTGACCACAGCCTGCTTTTCCTGTGGAGTATTTCTCTCATTTGTCAAGTCTGGTCCAAGTGCCCATTGACTCCCGCTTGCTTGCAGCTGATGTTGTCTCCAAGCTTACTGTTTTGCCCAGGTCAGATAGTGAAAATAGTGGATAATACTGGCTCAAGACAAATCCTCACCCAATGCATACAGGTGTATTCCTCCAGTTTGACGATAAATCACTGAAAGCTGCTTTCCCAATATATTTTCCACCTCATGCATTACCACCTTAACAAGCTCACCTAGTCATACTTCTGTAGCTTGCTTAAGACAATGTCATGTACGATGCCAAAGGCCTTCCTGAGGTCATTGTATACAACAGCGACCACCTCTCCCTCTCCTGGAATCCTGCTGCCCTGTCATGGAAAAAATATGAGATTGGTTTGATATTTGTTCTTGACGAATCCGTATTGGCTGTTCCTTACTGCCTTGTTATCTTTTAGGAGCTTAGAAAGTGTTTGTTTGATGATTTGTTGCAATATTTTTTCTGGGAATTGAAGTTAAGCTGACTGGCCTGTAATTTCCTGCTATGTTTGCCATCCTCTGCTCTTCTGGGACTCACTGCAGTCCCTGAGTTTTCAAAGATAAGCGCTAACAGCCCTCAGATTGCCTCCACCACTCCTAAGTACCTGGCAGTGAATCTCAGCAGACCCAGCTGATTTGAAAACATGTAATTTATATAAATATCTTCTGGACTGTTGCTTCCCCCTTGTAGTCTGAATTCTTACCTTTTTGTCACAAGTAACAACTGAAATATCTATACAAATGAATCCATTATTTCTAGTAGTGAAGCATTACTCTCTGCAGCGACATTTGGTAACAGCTTTGCTGAATAATGGAGGAACTGTTCTCCTGGTCATTGACTTACTAATTTGACTTAAATTATTTTTTTGTTATTATTTATATTCCTTACAAGCTCTACATCAATATATAACTTGACCTATCTTTTAATTTAATTCCTAAATGCATGCCCTTACTCATTTTACGCAGTCCTTAGCCATTTGAATCAGTTTCTACAATCTATGTTCTTCTGTCCTGTCTGTGGTCCAGGATGTGGTCCTCACCAGATGCTTTTCCATAGTTTATTTGGTGTAATTTTTTTTTTTTTAAGATTCAAAGGCCAGGTAGGTCAGAGAATGAGAAGACTTTATGCTGGACATGGTAGAAATTCCCTAGTGTGCCACAACATTTCTGCTGTGCCCTGGCAGGCTCCAGCAGCTGATGGCTGGGGTGGGCACCCTGTGTTATCTCGCCAGCCACAATGCCTTGTGGACAGGGCCAGGGTAGCAAATCTACTGTCATTCTCAAATATCTTAACTTTCCAGGTGAAAACATGTCTTTAAAATAGACTAGAAGAATTTTCACTTCGGAACTCTGACACTTAAAGTTTACTTTTATCTTTGTTTTGTCTTACCATCATTTTGTGACACCATGTTAATAGTGATGAACAGATTTTACTGATAATAGTATACTGTGACAACCTGTTAAGCAAATCACACTGATGTTTTTCTTACTTGCATTAAGGATGGCTGGGATTTGCCTTGCTGAATGAAACATCAGATTTTTCCTGTGTTTCAAAGTGCTTCCCATCTAGTTTGCAATGAAATGGTTTGACAGTTTTCAAGTAGGCAACACTTTGATCTATATGTCAACTTGCTTCACCTTGCTTCATTGGAACCAACAGGAGATGTTTTATTCTAGAGAAGAACTATTTGGTATCTGTTGTCTCTGATATTTTTTTTAAATAAAAAGTCAAGAGTGTTTCAAGTCATGCATTCCATCATGGTAGAACTTGTCAGTCATAGTCACATGTGTCATAAGTTATAGTGGACTTGTCATAAAGTGGAAAAAGTGCCCCACCAAAGCTGTACAACAGAATTGAAACTAAAATTTCACAATTCTGACATGAAATTCTTAATGGAAAATTTGAGACAAGATCACGTCATGCCATAATTTCTTAATGGCAATTGACAGAAAGGAACACTTTTCAAATAACTTCAGTTTCTATAAAACTGAATCATTTTAACTGAAGGTCATTTGAATGAGGAAAAAAACCCAACCAAACAAATGGTTCTTGCATGCACTGCAAGATGGACAAGTGTGATCCCTGAGAGGCAACATGGGTGCTAAACAATGGATCATGTTGGGAAATGCCTCTTCCCGTGAATCATTCAGTTTTCTGCTTTATATGCTTGCAGGAAGAGCCCTTTTCTCTGTGTAGGAGCCTTGCTGGTGAACCCAAGGCCATAGCAGAGCCAGATAGCTCCTCACTTGTAGGAGCACTTTCCCTTGGGATAAAACCAAGAGAAAGCTCAGAGCACTGACCTTGCTGTCCTGCACTTGACGGCACAGTCACTTCTACCTCTTTGGCTGGCAAGGTAGGTCCATTTCTTTTGTGTAAGTATAAATATTGATTGCAACCTCCTCTCCATGGGGAATCTCAGCCGCTGAAATGCTGCTGCTTGTTGCCTCCTGGGATCTCTTGGTGGTTTTCTCTTCCTGAGAGAAGCTTTGAGGTAGAGAGGAGTAAGCTGAGGGCTTAGTCCTTCTGCTGAGCTGAGATTTGGTGGCACTGGGACAGCAGGAAAGAATGGCAGAGAAAGGTGGCCAGGTTGGGGTGTGTTGCCAATGGGCAAGCTGGGTCCCTCCTGACTGCACCACAACTGGTGACAGTCTGGCGTGCCCAAGGAGATAGACCTGGAAGGGAAACTGGGTGAACACAAGACCCCAAAATAAAGGGCAACTGCCCCACACTCTAGTTTTATGCCACAATAACCCCCCCACACCTCTTATGTTCCACAAAGGATGATGATCCAGTAACTAATTAGTACCATATTGATGTATTCCTACAAGACTGAAGGAAAAGAGGGTACCGCAGACTGATTCTTTACCTCTACTTTTTGCAGTTCTTATGCTTTACAGAAATCCGCTGGATCCATACCATCTCTGCCCCAGCCTGGTTGCTTGTGCCAAATAGCAGGTTTGGACCTCACCTGAATGTTTCTTTGCAAAAGCTTTATGCTGGAAGATGGTGGTTTGATGAAATTGTATGTTTCTGCATGTGCAGCATGCAGAAATGGTATTGATTTGACAGTTTAACTTTGCAGGGAAAAAAGGCAGTATTTTGGAAATTGACTGGATTCGAACGACAGGTTTTGATATTTTTAGTTTGAAATAACCTTTTATTTCAGAGCAGAGGGAGGAGAAATCAAGAGTCAAGACTGAAGAGAATCATAGCTGTTGATGAGATTCTTTTTCTTCCCTTTGGAAAGGTATTTCATAATTTAACAAAGGAAAGAAGAAAAAAAGAAAGATTTTGCATTTCCACAATGGACAAAAAAGCGTCCAAGTCTCACCGTGGCCAGCCCTATGCAGAGTCTCTAGCAAGAGCAAAAGAGCTGCTGCCAAGAAGAAAAGGGTTCTCTGTGGTGTAAAATCTTCCTTCCCTTCACTTTTCCTGCAGCCTGAATCCAATCACGGAGAATGTTTATTTTGAAAAATCATCAAGATAAAGTCAGAGCTGCGGTGACCTGGTGGCTGTTGTTGAGATCTCAAACAGCCACCTTCGGTCCGAAGCCTGACAGCCCGCTGTGGAGCTGCCAGTAGGATTACAACTAGTGCAAAAGTCTTCAGCTTTTAAGGCTCGGCACGTAGTGAGGTATTGCGGGGTTTGCAGGGGAATAGAGCTATAGTAATGAGTGTGTGCGTGAGGGTTTGTCTCATGAGTGACTGCTGAAGCCAGCGTCAAGCTGCTAGACGTGCGCCGTGTTTAAGTTATGCAGGATTTGGAAGGTTTGGGTCTAAGCTCTACCACTGGTAGGTCTCCACAGGGCCCAGCCTAGGCTTGCAGGTTGGCTCGCTCGGTAAGCAAAACAATAATGAATATAATTACGAATAAGTTCCAGCATGTTCATAGTCAGAAGCCAAGCTGAATCCTAATTTCCGTGGTGCAACGATGTCTTGTTCAGGACTAGGCAAATAGCACAGTGTTTTCCATTCATATTCCAGTCAACGTCTTAAAACAGTTCCTCTGCTCCTCTCTGCTCCCACCTTTGATGGGTAGACCACTTCTATTAGTACTCATGCTCTTGTGGCCACAAGGCTTCCTCCGAGGGCTGAACAGGACACAAGGGAGCAAATGTCAGTGCCGCTCCTGTCTCAGCAGGTGGGACACAACAGAGAGCTGCTACCCTCAATTAAGAGATGGATCTGGTGATAACGTCATCCTCCAGGCCAGGCTCTATCTGCAATTTGCCCACAAGAAAGTGCAAAACCCCTGAGTGCACCACTGCTTTGAGATGGGGCTGAGGGCTCTGGGAATAAAGGGGTGGCAACAGCCTTCTAGACAGGGCAAATGCAGGACAGGTCTTGGGAACAGAGAGGACCTGGTGTGGCAGCTCCCGTTAGAGCACACAGCTGCAAATCCCTTCTTACACGGTGTCTCCTTCTGACAAGGGGACACAAGAAGCCCTGAACACCCTGCCACAGCAGCAGGTCAGGGCGCCCCAAGCCAGGGCCTGCAGCGCGGGGCAGAAATGTGGTTTGCTGAACAAACCATGTTTGGGCACCTTTGATATGTAACTGGGGGGTACTGTGATGCCGGGAGGCAGGTTTGCGCTTCATACCCTTCTCCTCTGCCAGGGCAGCATGCGATGAAGCAAGTCCTTTTGGTCTTGAGACAAATGCTGCAGGATCTCTGGTGATTGCTGCTCGTCGGGAGAACGTCCAGTCTCTAAAGCCTTTTGTTTGCTATAAATCTCCAAAGATATTTAAGATCCCTAATTCTTACCTTTGGAAGTCTACTGCTAAAGCCTCAAACTAGGAAAATGTATATGCACGTAAAGAGCTTCAAGCACATAGGGACTCGCCTCCAACTCAAGACTGTTTCTCATGCTTTCAATAATTGTCCCCAACAAACTTGCTGCATTGAGTCATCAAACTCGGAGAAGGAGAAGGCTCTGCTCAGGTTGGATCTGCGGGGGGCTGCACGGGCACAGGGGCTGATGTACAGCCACGTTTCCCAGAGCAGGTTCCCACTCCGATGCCTTTGGTTTGGTGAAGGGAACTCAACTGACTTATGGTGGTGGGAGAGGGAGCAGATACCCACAAAGAATAAAACTTCCCTCTCTCTTGCCTAGCTGAAAGTATGACCTCATTTTGAGTTATAGTTTCACTGCTGTCATTATGGTTTTTTTATTATTATTTCTAAACTCAAAAGTATAACAAAGGGGAAAGATAAAGTCTGAAATCCATTAAAAGCTTTTTATTCTGTGGACTTTTCAAATATCTCCTCACCTTGATGTTGTTTGAGTTCTCAGTGGCTAAGCTGAATTCTAATTTTGTTCCAGTAGCTTCGCTAGCCAGTTATACCTTTCAGGCTCATATCACATGGAAGATTAAAAAAAATCATCCAGATTTCATTTTTAATCTGTCTCACTTTAAACAATTTATCCTTTTTGAGATACCTAATTACCCAGCATCTTTTAGATAACTATATGATGTGTGCGTTACATCTGTGGTCACAAACAGAATATCTGATCCCTATGGATTGATCCATTGGGGAATGGGGGTAATTAGTCTCTAACAAATAGAAATTTTGAAACATCTGTGCAGATTTAAGCTCAGGGAGCAGGACTAGGGAGCAGGTTTCAGCATCGGGAAGAGAGCGAGAAAGCAGAACTCAAGGTACCAGGCAAATATTGCAATTAAATTAGTCAGCTGGAGGAAATTAAATCAAGGGAAATTGGAGTGTGTCATATTTTTTGATCTGGATTTCTGGCTGTTATGAGATTTTGAAGAGAGCCAGTGAAGAAAACAGAAGCTAATAAGTTCTAATTTTTTTCCTAGTGACTCAGAGGAGAGCTGGATGAAGCCCTTCTGATTTTGTGATAATTAATGCAATTCCCGTGGCAAAGGGAAATGCAGTGATTAGTTATAACTCAGCGGAGCTCTCGCAGCAGATTGTCAGACAACTTCTCCTTGTTTCAGTCTGCGCAACCTTTTGTGTCTTCCTTAAACCAAGTCACTCTTGCACGGGCCCGTGCTATCTACAGGGCCAATCTTTGCTAAGATATCTGCTTGCAAACTTTTGATGGGCAGTTGGTGGTTCTTGCTGGGTTTTTTCCCCTTTTTTTGCTGGGTGGGTTTTTTCCCAAGGTGGGGACTGGCATTAGCTAATGAGCAGATCTGGGAGCTGGAGAAGTAGAGGCACCCGGGCCTTTCGCTGTGTGTTATGAGAATTAACCTCTGACAGAGCAGCAGAGGACCATGTTACTGGAGTTTTGTCTGGTGGTGCTTCTGGGGGACGGGTCAGACAGAACCTCGCTGCTGATGGAAGGGCAGAGCATGCTCTTTGCTCCCTGCCACCTTGTCCCACAAGTCCCCTTACAGCAGCTCTGGGGCTCCTTGAGTGCCTCCGGGAGCTGGTTCAGCTCATTAAAGCAGAGGAGGGAAAAAATTTGGTTTTTGCAGGAGAGGTGCGTGAAGGGCTGAGGGCTCCAGAGGCACCCTGAGATGGAGGATGGAGCAGAGCAGGGGTATGAGTCCTTCCTGGCAGCTGTGAACTGCTAGACTGGCAGGATGGGGACTGCAGTTAAAGCTTTGATTTCTGATTCCCTGGAGAACAGCTTCAGAAATCTCCTACCTTCCTGTGCTTCAGGTAGCTTCATTTTTCACACTTAAAGGAAAGAAAGAACTTCCCTGGCTCTTGGGGGATTTGGATCATCTTCCTTTACTTGTGTCTCAGCATTATTAATTTGAATGTCCTCCGAGGTCTGCATTGGGAAAAGTAGTTAAGCATATGGTTAATTTGAAGTGCACAGTTGGGTGTCTATAGTTATGAATAGATATATTAGTGAAGAAGGACACTTCTGAGCTGTGAACATGCAGGTTTAGCTATTACTTCAAAAAAGTTGCATGAGATGTTATGAGTGCCTTTATAGCAGTTCCTGTGTAGCGATAAATAGGGCACGCGGTCAAAAATGATTGTAAAACAGACCAGGGAACCTTTCTTAAAGATTAATGCTTTTGGTTTCTTATTTGACTGAAATTTATGCCAGTTTGTAAACAGTGTTAATTTGGGTACAGTTTTGGCATCCTCCTGCAAGCCAGGAGGATCCCAGGCTACCCTGACCCGGAGCTCCCGGGCTCATAAAGGCTGGAGAGTGGAGCAACACTCCATTGGCCGTGCAATTCATTTCCCCGGTGCCGTGCCCAGCCCCGCGTCCCCAGCAGATCTAAATTCGGCAGCGTGAGCGAAGGAGGCCAAAGGCCCTTACACACAAGCAGATGTCTCACTGCTTCATTTTTCATGGTTACTCAGGTAGACAGCACCACGCTGACAGCTAATATAGAAAATGGGACATGTCCTCCTCTGTGGAGATTGAGCAGGGGAGTGAGGAGGGATGAGTTGATGGAGAGACCGGCAAACTCGGGGAAGCAGCAGACCTTCCTGTTGCTGTGCTCTGCCCTGCCAAGGAAGGCGTGTGAGAGGATTTGTAATTAGCATCCAAGGAGGTGCAAATTAGCTGTCCCTTTCTGAAAAGTGCTGCCACCAGCTCCTTCCCGAGCCCGATTTCTTCTCCTTGCTCAGGGTGGTGCGTGAGAGGAAACACAGGGATGCAGGTCTAACCATGTCTTGCTTCCGAGGGCCCGCGAGGAATGTGCAGCAGAAATAGCATGTGCCTGTTCTAAAATTGCAAAAGCTGTTAAAGTCAGAAGGTTTGCAGAGCCCTGAATGAGCTCGCTGACAGAGTAGGTAGAGGAGCGGAAGGTGGGGTGAAAACAAAGATTTAGTGTCTCCATCTCCCAAGGACCCTAAAAAGCTCCTTCCGAGAGCTGCAGCAGAAATGCGTTGGGCTCTTATAACTATGCAATTCCTTTACAAGAGGGGAGAGCAATGCGTGAGGATGCTGGGGGATCTTCTGGTGGTCAGTGAAGCAGGCTGTCCTCCCATAAGTGTCTTTTTTTTTTTTTTTTTTAAAAAAAAATCTGTTGATACTGTGAGTAGAAAGGCTTTCAAGACCACATGCCCACAAAAGGAGCCTCGCTTTCCTTTTGATGAAGGATGTGTTGATGTTCCATGTGTGTGACTGGTTTTTGTTCACTTTTTGCCCCAACCTGTGATTACAAAGGCAACTTCTGTGTATTTTTTACAGTACATGGGAACTTGTCTTTTAAAAAGCCTAGGCCAGAAGAAACTCGAATTACTATTTTTCAAAACTGTCAACTCAATCTCTTAGACTTTTTCATAAAAATGGCTGATGTTCCAAAGATTTGTGTAAAATCTTTCCAAAACAAGCCATTACTTCTGCTTGCAGAAGAAGACAATAAATGTTTGTGGGCTTACTATGGAGCAAAGTAAGGGGCTTAGATTAAATAATCTGCCCCAATGATTTTATGTTAATATATGCCATGAGATTTCGTTTTTCTCTATTTGCACTTCATTGCATCTCAAGTATTTCTTTCAGGCTCCTGACGTGCTCTGAGAGGTACCTCTAGTTATTTTTAAACAAATAAATCATGTCTTGTCTGTAGGATCCCCCTCGGGGTGTGGAGCGAGCGAGGTACCGTTTCCACGCGGTGCGGGTCTCCGGGCAGCGTGTGGCAGCGCGGTGATTGATTTCTGTGGTCCTGGGGGCGAGCACCGTCCCCACGCCGCAGGCCAGGGCAAATGACCTGTCAAACTCGATGTGTTCACCTGATGGTAATGCAAACCACGCAGATGAGCAAAGAGAAGGCTGGGATGGTGGTGTCCTCTGGGAAGGAGAAGCTTGTGTTCGGACACGTTTTCTTTGGTTTCTCCCTTTAGGCTGCATGTGGGAAGTTTTTGCTATAGTTTCTGAGGGTTCTGCAAATGACCCTTAGTCTGGGTCTTGTTTCTATTGTTTCTTGGTCTCTGGTAACTAAATGTGAAGTTAAATATAGGAGCAGAGCAGGGAGAACGCGGCATATCTCCCATCTCTCCCACTTACGATGTCATTTCTTTGTGAATGTTTGCAAGTAAAAATAGAAAAATAAATAGATGTTGAAGCAAATCCTAGATACGATCTCTAATTAGATTAAGACCCACGGTTATGGAATAATGAATTATCTAACTACCATGGTACAGCTTCACAACGCTTTTAAGATTGATTTTTGCCTAAGGCCCTGGGAAAGTGACTTCAACAAAACTTAAAGAGATTAAGCCTGATTATTAAGTGAAAATACTTTTTTTGATGCCACTTCCAGACACACGAGTCATTCTTAATGACCCTGTTAAAAAAAAATGACACCCTATGTAACTCGGCAGCTGCATGGAGCGTGGTTTTGTTCATTTACCTGTGCCCAAAGCAGAAGTTAATAAGTCAAATACTGGCCTGGAAATGTGGCAGTGAGATGATTTTTTACTTTCAACCCTTCTAAATTAAAACGTATGCCCTGGTGTTTCAAGTACGAGGACTCTATTCATTTCTGTCGTTGTGTTACGTGTGTAACTCAGAAGTGATTCGCAGCATCATCTATCTCCAGTCTGCTAATTTTATCAAGCTGAGCCGTGCAGGGTCCATTGCTAACAATGACACTTTATTTCACCTCACCCATTTGTGGTGTTAATCAGCAGCACTTGTGTCTCCAGCCCAGTGCTCCCAGCAGTGCAGGGGGAACCACAGCCCTTTCCATGGGCGCAGGAGGCATCGGTGCCAGGGGAGGGCTCCTGGTTTGGAAACAGGGAGTTCGAGCCCCCAAAAGTCACCCCATCTCTCCGTGCATCACTTGCCCGGCTGGGGAACATCGGCCATGCTTCTTGCTGTCCAGGCGTCTGCTGCGCTTGAAAGGGTTGGATGCTGCACATGAGACAGAAAAGCGCCTGCCTGGATTTGAGGTTAAGAGTCTGGACCAAACTTCTAATGACCTCTGGGGTACCTATTCTTTTTTCCTTTTCTTTTTTAATGGCTTTGGGCAATAGAAGTATGTACCTGGCTTATAGGAGTGTTAACGAGCAGTAATTAGACAATGTTTATATATGGCTTTGAGAGCTTGGGGCTGTTATTTCTCACCTGCAGTGTAGTTAACAATCCATATACTTTTTTTTTTTTTTTTTGCTTCACAGCACTCTGCAAGCAGTATGTAGAAAGAAGTTGCTGTCTGCCACGCAGGGCCATTTGGAAACCATTATTATTAAATTAATCCAGCAGGCTTGACAGTGCCGTTGTGTAGGGCACTGGCCTCTTACCTCTGGACATGCAAGAACACTCAGTCCCATAAAAGCACACATTACTCGCCATCCATCTTCACTGCAAAGCTCTTGGGTTTTGCACTGTCCAAGGAAAACCTGGCTTGCAAGAGCCAAGGGAGTCCGTATGTGTCAAGACGAGTGGAGAATCAGTTCCACCTGGGAATTTTTAGCAAAGCTCAAACTGATGTGTCTGCAAGGCGGTGACTTTCAGGGCCCTGTCCCCAACACCAGGCTGTGTGTGGTGTCTGACAGCTAAATACAGCTCATCAATTGCTCATCTGCCGTCGTTGATTAAAAGAGGTGAGCAGTGAGCAAAGCTTGGAATAGCTTCTTCATGGAAAATCAGACCCTATATAGGGCTTTAAACATGCAGCAGGTATCTAGCGGGGGCTGCAGATCACTAGAAAGGCTAAGGGGCTTTTTCAGTATTGCTGCCATGGTGCTCCCCACAAAATTAGATGGGTGCTTGTGGCTGGAGTTGTACGCAGGCTGTGTAGCACCCATGTAGCAGAGGGTGAGGAAAGGGATGTGATTCTTCTGAAGAACGGGAGGATGTTTTTCCAGTCTGTGAGTGAATGTAACCAGTGGAAAATACACCTCTGTATGCGTTATTTCATATTGGTGAAAGTGAATTTTACCACCCCGTGTGCCTAACTGACCTTGAATGGTGCCTCGGCAACTCTTCAGCCTTTTCTAATCTCTCAGCAGTTCTGTGTCACCTATGGATTTGACCTCCCTGGCATTACACTCTGGGAGATGCCTTGGTGGTGGAGCACAGTGCTGATGTTCCCGTGCCATGGTCACCACTGCTGGTCCTACCCAGTGGGGCTGTGCCTGTCACCTCATGTCTACTTACTCCACTTAATAGTTTCTTGTGAAGACTTTAACAAAGGTTTTTAAAAGGCCAAGTGCTTTACTTGGCCTCCCTTTAGTCATTACTTTATTGATGTTTCACAGAAAACTAATTAGAGGCTCAGCTGCTCCTGACGGGAACTTTGCTGTTCTCGCCTGTCACATCGTGTTCACCATGGTGCTTCATCCCTAACTAGATCCCTATCTAAACCAGAGGTAATGTCTTTCGGTGCTTTATGCTCTATATAAACACCAGTTGTCTTCTCCGTTTGGTCAGGCTGCATGTCACGAGCATTTAATTTAGACTAGGGGTTGTGGATGAGTGGGACGAGAGAGGGCAATGGAGGTGGGTGGATACTGGTGAAGAGGAGTGATGGGGCTGCCCCAAAGAATGGAGGGAGCTGGGTGGGCAAGTGGCCCTTTCTCCTTTAGGAAATCGGGTCCATTTGGACCATTTATGGAACACATGTGATTTTGTTTGCTTCCTGGTGGAAAAGAAAGGCAAGACTGTTCCCTGGCCCCTTGGCGTGACCTGACCTACTCCTGCTGGGATTTACAAGCTAAACTTTTCCCTGCCTCTCAGGAGCTCCTATGATAGGGAGTTGAGTAACACCTTGCAATGCCCTAAATGCTTGAAATGGAGAAAAATAAATGAATTGCACTGTGCAAATGGTTCCCAAAGGTATTGGCACAGACTCTAAGACTGTGTCAAGAGAAAGCCCATAATTCAGGGGTCTGTGCTGTGCAGTTTATGTATAGTGAAGCGAGGTGCCTCACCATGGGGTGAGTCCATGCTGGGTTGGGGCACTATGGGGCATAGAATGAGTTTTAAAACCTTGGTCTTATTCTGGATGCGGTGTCCATCTGCGTGGACCTGGAGTGGGACCATGCCTCCAGGCTATTGAGTGTAATTTTTCATTTCTTTTTAAGCAATGTTGAGGTCAGGGAGCTGTTAGTAAGCCCTGTGTAAGCCCTCTTTAGAGATGGTCTGACTCTTTTGGTGCACACACGACCCATTTTACCATTTTTAAGGGCTGCCATAAAGAGGCAAAGCCAACGTGGAAGAGCAGGGCCCAGCTGCTGGCAGGGTTTTCTCGCTCACTCATGGTGTCTGCGGAGCAGCCTCTGCAGCGAGCTGCCACCGGGACCCCCTGCCTCTCTGCTTCTGCTGCACGCAGAGGGGAGGATGAATTGCCCTTTCTATGAGTATTAAATATTTTATTTTGTGACCTTCCTCTAATCAGATGTTTTATCTCAACCATATATTAAAAGAAAAGTAATAAAAAAAGGATTTTAATAAACTTAACCTCCTTAAATTGTGTAATTGTCACTTTCCCAGGACATTAGGGAAGCTGTAAGGGGGGAAAAAATATGTACAGAACAGTTTTTGGTGCATCGATAATTTATTACCTAATAATCTCTTCTCTTCCATGCTATTCCCAGTTTTCTCATTACTTGTGTGCAGCGTAACGCCCCGTTGCTAGCAGCAGGTTGCTGTGCTACTGCAGAGCCAGATCTGCTCCATGTCGGTGTCGAACCTGCTGGTGGCGGGAGGAGGAGGGGTCTGTGCTGGGTCCAGGCGCAGCCAAGACCTGAAGCTGTTAAAATTGCGAAGTGAGCTGACTTCTCTCCAAATGCTGGGTTGATTTTGAGAAGCGTTGTTTTCAGCAGAGTGGTGGCCAGTTTTCCTGCACTGCCAAGCCCTGGCAGGTGTTTCTCAGAGATGCAAAGCCATGGTAGGAGGTTCAGCCCCATACCAAAGAGAGCCACCTGCGAGGAGCCCAGGGGACGCAGGTTGGCCACCTACATGGGTGGGTTGGGTCTATACGCGGTGGGGCCTGGCCATTGTATGCTGTGGCCGTTCCTCACAGGACAGCTTTGGGGGTGACTTGCAGCCTTGGAAGAAGAGGGATACGTTCATGTACAGGTCAGTTTGCTTTGCATCTCTGCATATGGTGCTTGTCAAAGCCTGCAGGGTCATTGGAAAGGCAAAGCACAGTAGCAATCCTCTGGGCTGGATCCTAGCAACCCAGGGCCGTGTCTATGCTGAAAGATGGCACTGCTTGGACCTCTTTCAGTGCAGTTCAGGTGGTATAGTTCACCCAGAGTGGATGTGATTGTCATGGTATAAAAGGTAACTGCATGTGTAAGTCTGGTATGTGGCTCTTAATTTGTTCTGTTCCTTTCCCCAGCACTCCTAGTTGGGCGTAACTGGGGCATAACTTGCAGCTCCAAGTGCAGCTTAGTGTCTGTTCCTACTAGGGGGTAGATCCACCCTTGGCAGTGGTGGGCACATTTATCCTCAGGGTGAAGGTGGTTTCCATGAAGTTGCTTGGCTAGCTGAGACTTAGGTATCAATCAGATCCCATGGGTCTCTTTTCTCCCAAGGAACGCATTCCAGATGAGAATTCTTCTGGTTTGACTAATCCAAATGATATTAATATGAGATTTTCTTCGCTGTCTCAAATGTTGCACAAACATTGAGAGCACTAAGTACCTCCTTGGAGAGCTCACAGACCTGCTCGCACAGGCTGTGTATCTGCTGCATAAAGCTTATGTTTAGGTTAAAGCAGAAGACCTGAGATAGCTTAGACACTGCAGGATCCTGGAGGAGACAAAGCAGAGGTTGTCCTGACCCCCAGCCGGCACCTGGAACTACCCAGAGAACGCTGGGGTAAAAGTGACCTGCCTGGGTCTTCACAAGGTATGTAGGTCTACCAAGCTGTCTATGAGAATGTAAAATGCATGTGGTTCTGGAGAGAAGAGGTAGTGCCAAGCCAGGTGTACAAGGGGAAATGGAGATGCAATTGGAGATATGACTTTTCTCACCAGCTCCCCATATTTAAAAGTGGCGAATTCTCTCCTTTTACAGTTTACCTTCATATGAGAATTTATGTGACAGCTTCACCTACACCAAAGAGCTTTTCACAGAGATAAATTCATACAGCAAGTCATCTCTGGATCAGAAGGTTATCGATGAAGGGTGAGCATGGGTCAGATAACTGATGCCTGCTGCAATTTGCAATTATATACCACATTTGGGAACACACATGAGTGTTACCGTCGTTAAGCTTTGGGCTGGGCAGATTGATGGATGTAATTTGATTGAAATAGTGTAGAGGGTGATTACAATAAGGAGCTAGGAAATGAAATGAAAATGCTACTAGTTAGGAACCAAATGTAAATGATTTGCTTCTGTTCTTCAGGGCTGCATGTATGTCGATCCGCATCTGCGTTGCCAAGGGAGGGCACGCAGTGCACAGGAAACAGAAGATTTTGGGTGCTGAAGGCAGATAACTGTGCTGTGGCCATGACTTATTGAGCGGAACCTCAGCTTTGACTACTGGGCAGGCAGGTATTACCCTTCAGAGCAGCGCTGCATGGTCTGGCTTATCAAAGAGAAAAACAGGATGGTGCGTGGGCTGGTGGTCGTGAATGAGGAGACCTCAGTTCTCGTCTTGCCCTGCATGTGTTTGCTGAGTGCCCGCACCCTCCGGCACTGCCCGGGGCAGCTGGGGGAGGGACCGATGACCCACCAGTGCCGGTCACAGTCTGGGAATACAAACTGCTGGGGTGGGGTTTTGTAGGTATTTATTTAGGTATTGGTATGACTCTAAATGCAGGGAAAGTCCCGCAAATGCAGGGTCAGGAAATGGGTGTGCAACAGCTAAGAAAAGGGTTTTAACAGGGATTTGCTTTGTGGTCTGCAGGCACAACTGAGTAGTTGAAGGCCACGGTGGGAGAGAAGGAGAGCTGTTATCGGAGCCAGGCTTCTGTGTGTTAGTGGCAAAGTTCAAACCCAAACCTAAACTCAGCTGCAGGGGGAAAGGCCTGGGACCCTATTGCTGCCCAGTCTGGCCACGGAAATTGCTGCCCCTGCCCTGCCCTCCCCTTGATTCTTGTGATTTTAAAGTATGATCAGTCTTATTATTCGTGAAAATCTGGGATGTCTCTCCCCACCAACAAATAGGATTCTGATAAAAGAGTCAATAAGGTTAATGTTGTTTTCAGTCACTAAATTTGGCTTAAAGCTGGCCTAGGAGAAAGGGAATTCGTCTCTGAATACATTAGTTGATGACTGACAGGAAAATATTGCAAATGATGTAGTTGGTGTATATTATTCAGTCACCTGTTAAGCTTGCTGAATATTGGAAAAATGTTTTTTGCATATGTATCATAATAATTGGTGGAAAAGAAAGAAATGAATATTATGCAACCATTTCCCCCATAAATTGTTCCATTATGTACCTACAGAAGCAAGCACTTCCTAACTCAGGAGTGGATTCTAAACCAAAATCTCCATCTCGGGCTCTCCAGGAGCTCTGCGAGGCATGGAGCTGTGCTGATGGGGCAGGCAGGCTGGAAGAGGCTCCTCATAGCTCCCTCTGTTATTTATGAGTTACACGTGAGTGTGTCCCCAAAAGCACACACCTCTTTTTGGGTTGTGGGACTGCACAGCACCGTTTCAGATCTGGTTTGCGCGAGTCAGAGACCCACCGATGTGGTGTGAGCTGGAAGGTCTCTTGGCTGCAGCAGCAGCTTTCCAAGAAAGGTTTATCTCTGCTGATGCAGGTGTCAGAGTCTGCATTTGCCAACTGACGCAAAAGTATTGCAGATGATGTCGCCAGGCTGATGTCACCTGTGTGCACAGTGTGTCATGTGCCCCAGGGGTGGGCACTGGCTGGTCCTTGCTGGCCACCTCGCTGTGTGCCACAGCCGTGGCTCTGTGGCCACGTAAGGGAAACTTGCACCTGACAAACCCAATTCCTACAGGCTGACAGCAAATCTGGAGCAGGGGAAGAAGTCTGGAAAAATCAATGAGAATGACAGTTAGAAAAGATAACAGATAATATTGGCAGATGGGAGAGCAATGGAGTAGGAAGAGGAGGAATAATCGATGAGGTAGTTCTTAATGGAGATGGCAGGTCTCAGGAGGACGTCCAGGGTGTGCCCGGCCTCTGTGTCCTGCACCAGCTCCTTGCCAGAGGGACCCTCTTTTGAGTTTAAGATTTTTTTTTAAAAAAAGATTTCAAAGGCCAATGTACTAGTAAGATTCAGAACAGGCTTGGAGACTTTAAGTCAGATTTCCATTGGCTCCAGACAGGATTTGATGTGCCTGACTCAGTTTTCCGAATGCAGGACATGATGCTTCTCCCTCCCTTTAACCTGCCCACTTTGTGGGCATCTCCTCAGGCTATCAAAAGCTTTGAGATTTCTCCAAGGAGCCCAAAAGGAGCTGAGGAGAAATAGGACAGGCTTTGTGCTCTGTCCCAGGGAGCAGGGCACACACGAGCTCCTGTTCCTGCTGGCTGGGTCCCTGCCACACACGTTTATTGTGGCTGTTGATTTCTCCTCTGAGCGGTGTCCCCTGGATCTGAAATGAAAGCAGTGTAATTGGATGCACCACCATAGTGGCCAATGACAAAAAGCATTTTTCTGAAAGCATTTTTCCCCCCTGTTGCTGAAAGATTACATCTGATGTTATAAACCAGCATCGCTCCCAGTTGGTACCACCACTAAGTAATTTACCCTTCTAGAAAAGCTTCTTGTTATTGCAGTATGTTCACTGCAGCCGTCTAGGCGAAATTATTTCTTTCAAGTTAGGAAAAAAGACGACAGGATTTTTGTCTTGTGCTGTCCAATATTTCAAAACCCTTGTAGAAAAATGACATATAGATCCAGACCAAGACGGGTAGAACACCCATTACCAAGTTTGATTTTTAATACAAGAGGAGCCGGGTGTCGGTGGGGAACAGAGGGGCGCAGGCAGCCCGGAGGAATGCTGATCCTATTCGGAAAGGACTTACATCAGGAAACCTTGAATTATACAGTTCAAATTGGGATTTGTGTAGGAATTTCTCCTGCCCACAGGGGGATATTTTAGAGGAAAGAAACTACAGTTTCATCAACAATGCCTCAGCAATTTTGTGAATCTCCATAGGGATATTTGCAGCAGAGGGGAGGTGTGATTTGACTACATTTGATTGCCCTTAATGTCACCTCCCTTCATGCCTTAATCCAAAGAGAAACTTTTCACTCTACCTACACGTTTACTTTCTCTTGCTCTTTTTATCCCTGGATACCTGGAAGCAATGTGAGATGTTTGTAGGAGGTGTCCAACCACAGCTACCTAATGCTCAGAGACCTGTTCCTCCCCTGGGTCCTGCTTTGAGGGTAGCTACCCCAAAACAGTACGATGCTCAGTGTCTGCTACGTACAGACCAAAGCTGCAGGTCTCCCGTGGGTCTAGGTTGCTGTCAAAGACCTTTAAATCTTGGAATGTTTCTCCAGGAACAGGGGTAGCAGTAGGACACAGACTATCTGAAAATAAAGTCAACATAGCTCGTAGTTGAGGCATGCAGCGAAGTGTGCAAACTTGCTCACAAGCGGCCAGTGATGTCCAGCTCTCCTGTGGTGTAAATTGTACCAACGTGATCTCCCTGTCGGAGCAGGCAGACGGAGCCAGGATGTTGGCGTCAGATTCAGAGAGTGCAAGACCCAATTTAGATCCATACCAGGATCCAAACTGGAAAAACTTTTAGCGCTGCTGACATCTCAAAGCCCAGTGTGCCTCTTGTGCTCCCCTCTGATTTTGGGGTACAGCCCCTGAGTGGCGGTTTCAGCTCTGAGCCTCCACCCGGACCTTTCCCCGTGGTCCGGGACAGCCTGTGGTGGCTCAGGGGCTGTCAGTCCCAGCAGTCCCAGCCCCATCAGACTGGCTGGCAGGAGGGAGGTATGTCTGTTGTTTTTTATGTGCTTCGTTACCAGAGAGAACAAGGGCTGTGGGAATATCTAATGCATGTGAGTCCACCTATTAGACTATTCTTGTTAACTTGTGAATAATTGGCTAATTTCAATGGAATTTGACAGAAAAGATTAATAGATTTCTGAAAAGCTCTGTAAAAATAGCTGGCCAGGCAAGAAAAAAAACCTGCAACATGAACTTGCATCTTAGAGGATGTAAAAAAAAAAAAAAATCTGCTTGAGGGCTTTCCATAAGAAAGTAGGACTTGGTAATTTTCCTGGCTATGCAGGAATTTAAAATGTGGGGGTCTTTGTTTTTCTGCTAAAAGAAAGGAGGAGGTGGGGGGGTTAGATATTCAAGGTGTCTCATACATGGGGGGCCTTGGGGACCACGACAGTTATCTAAATTAAAGTGGATATTGATAGGAAGAAGAATCAGGAAGGGACAAGGCCATGTTCAGTGGGATGTGAAGGAAATAATGGGAGTATCTAATTCTAGGAGAAAATTAATATCTTGCAGTTCTGTAATCCTTTCCGTTCAAGGCTGCTGTGGTACCTTTGTAGACAGTTGGTGGGTATCTCCGTTACTTTTTTACAAATACAGAAGTGGTGGCACAAGGGCACGGACAGTCTGTGCCGGGACCAGACACAGTCTCTGGGCCTCCTGGTTCTCGTCTCTGAACCTCAGTCACAGGACGCTTCATTTTCTTATGGCCAAGGAGAAGCCAGAGGAAAAGAAAATGAAGACACTGTTGGTAGCTGTCGCTTCTCATAAAAACTTCAGTGGTATTGTCTGTTTTTATAATAGGTTTTTTAGGAAGTCTGCCAGGATTGATTTCAAAACCGTGGAATTAGAGAATCTCTGACATCTCTAGGTCAGTTGTTCGAAAGGTTAATAATTTCTATTAAAAACAACCCTGTGCTTCTTACAGAGTGTTTTGCAATGGAGAATGAAGGCGCAGCTCTGCTTTCCTTGATGCTCTTTGCTTTGCTGCCTGCTAAAGCCAGAATTTCTTCCAAAGCCTCTGCATACCGACAGTGTGGATGCTAAATTTAATATTGCTCCCAGATGTCCAGACATGCAGGTGGCTGACCTTCACACCTGGCTAAATAAATCTGCTCTGCACTCCCTGCCCTATTAGGAGGCCACATGCGAAAGCCCCGTGGTGGGGCTGGCAGGAGCCTGCCCTCCTCGGGGAGTATTTTGCAAGCTAAAAAAGAAAGCTTAAAACCATCAGGGTATCTCTGTCTGAGATAGAAAATCTATCAGAGATTATTCTGAGCCTTGTTCCCAATCAGCCCCCGGCAATGGGAGAACTGTGTGCTCCTGTGATTTAATCAAGACAGACGCAGCGTGGTCCAGCCGTTCCTCGGAGGCTGGGATGCTGCTCCGTGCGTGGGGTACGGCAGCGGCAACGGGGCGAGCGCATCCCCCGACAGCAGCAAACAGGGGCCTGAGCAGATAAACTATCTGAAAAACGGTTACACTCTATACCCTGCTTAGCCTCTCCGCACACGAAATGGCCAGCTAATGAGAGACAGATCCTCAAATCACTATTGAAGGTGTTGTGAGAGAACTGCCTCACTCTGCTAACTTTCAATAATCGGTGAAGCAATGGCAATAGAGTTTGTGCACTGCGGTGGAAGAGATCTATTAAGAGTCCTTTCCAAGCCTGTGCTGCTGGGGAGAACAGTTAATTGAAACTATAGTGCTTATTTTAATTGTGTCTGTCCGTAAGCTTTTGCTCGAATTGCTCTGTCGAGGTCGCTTCCCCACTCTGCGAGCTCTGCTCCTCAGATGGGTGATGCTACAGTGTCAGTGAGTGGGGTTTTTTACAGCAGATTTGGTTTTACTTTTGTGAAGTACAGCAGGACTCCAGAGCTGCACAAAAATCAATCCCCCGACCTCTTCCCTGCAGAGAGACAGGACTGTCTTCATACGTTCTGCGTCGGGTGCTTATGGCCGGGGGGGTTTGTCTCCAGCCTGCAGAGCATCGCGTGTTCGCGCTGAGCCAGCTTGCTCCTCGCCCTGCAGGAGAACAGCACCTTGGCGCTGGGTTTGGTGCTCAGTAATCCAGACTCGGGGCCACGCTGGGGCCGTCTATCTTCTGAGTGCAGAGGCAACATCTCTCAACGCTGCGGCACCGAGATGCACAAGCTCAGAGGCAGCTTGGGGTCGGACACAGTGTGGCTTGTGTGACAGGCTTGGACATGGTTAGTGGCAGTGGTGTGTGTACGGAGCGGGACAGCTGCTGAGATGGACAAGGGAAGTTGTGTGGAGGACAACTTCAATATGGTCCATCCCACTAACTGCTGGGAGTGCTGTCACTGCCGACACTGGCCAGCCAGAGCAGAATAGATCAGGAAAAATGGGATTCAGGCTGCCCAGGAACAGATCAGGAAAAATTTGGAACAGGCTGCCCAGGGAAGTGGTGGAATCGCCGTCCCTGGAGGTGTTTAAAAGCTGGGTAGACGTGGTGCTGAGGGACACGGTTTAGTGGTGGTTTTGGCAGTGTTAGGCTGATGGTTGGACTCGATGATCTTAAAGGTCCCTTCCAACCTGGGTGATTCTGTGATTCTATACTAGTGATTAAAGTGATTCCGGCAGACTGGGTTGACAAGGAGCGGTGTTAGAAGAGATAGCCGAGTCGGTAGCCGGATTAGTGTGTACGAGCACTGGGGTGGCTGCGGCAATGCTGGGGCCAGGGAAGGGATAATCCTGCATGGGAACAGGCTGGCGAGAGGGCTCGTCACCACGGGCTTCAGCCCAGCGTTGTGCCAGAGCTGAGCTGTTTGCTGGGCTGCCGTAAAACAAAAGAAAGCCCAAGGAACAGTTCCTGTTGAGAAATCCAGTTTGTTCTGGGGAGGTCGGAAACCAGGCTGCACTACGAGTCCCCTTGGTGGGCGCTGCTTTTCCCGGGCCTGATCTAGGGGTGGGAGATGAATGCTGAATTTTAAGAACTACAGAGGCAACATTGATGAGTGAAGTCTATCAGTATCCTGATAGTGGCTTTGCGAGTCACGTCACCTCTGCCTCTCCCCCTTTCCCGGCACGAAGGGAAGGCGATGGTGAGACGAGGGCTTTGAGAGAGAAAACTTGCCATTGAGCACGTTAAGCGGCGTTGCTGGGAGGGAGCTGGGTTCAGCCGAGGGGAGGTACCAGCCTGGTGGGGTCCGGCAGTCATCGCCACTGGGGAAGGCGCCCCGGGGGCTCGGCTTTGCCGCTCGGTGCCCGGACCCGTCCCTCCCCTGCAGAGGAACGCAGCGGGCACTCAGCACGCTGGCGTCCCTAGGCAGGCTAGCCCCCGCGCTTGTTTGTACTGTGCCGGCAGGGTAAATGAAATTGAGTGTAAATTATCCTTGTTCAAAACCGCTTTGCAGCGCCAAGGAAGTATAAACCGGTTTTAAGGCTACATGGGAACCAAGCTTGTTATTTTAAAAACCTGATCACCTTGAGCTTGGGACCCCTGGGAGCTTTCAAAAGTCTCCAGCAGACTCTTGCTTTGTTTGCATGGATTAAAAATGTAAATGTATTTAGGCTATGAATGCAGAATGGGGAGAAAAGAAAATATTAGAAAATATTATGCATTTCCGATTTTTAGATTTATGCTCTTCCTCATAAAAGTGTGAATGACATTTATTTGGCTGGCTGCATAATCCATGTTAACAAGACAATTAGTATGTGCTGAAAGTTATTATTTTCCTCGGCACGTCAAAGTCAGGACTGCTGCTGGATTTGGAATGGAGCCTTGATTCATTTCTTATTCGCGGTAAAAGATAATATTGAATTTTTCTCCAAAGATCTTGGCAGCACGTAATTAATACTTTTTTTTTTTTTTTCCTGCCTTAAATAAAATGGAACAAAACACAACAATGTAACTGAGGAAAAACTCAGGCAAAGATGAACATTTCTTTTTTAATTCTGTATTGAATGCCTTCTGTGCTTCTGGAAGGCAGCAGGTTGACAGCCACGAATGGCTGCAGCCCTCTCCTCGTTCGCGGAGCAGGTACGGGGCTAGAAAAGGCACGATGTTTTTTGCAGGCACCACGATGAATTTCTAAGAGGTAACTTTGCTGGTGGTTCTCGCCTCTGCTGGAACTGGCTCAAAACCATTTGGGTGGCAGAATCTGGAGTTTGACAAAGCCGCATTAATGCTGCCACATTAAGTGATTGTGTACTACTTAAATTAGTGCATAAATACCGTGGTCACTACTCATTTCACCTGTTCAGGTGCAACAACCTACGCCAGGGCTCTGTGTTGCTGCAGGTTTCTTCTACAGCAAGGCTTCAGTTAGTTTATCAAGGCTTGTGTCTGTGCATGGTAGGGGGCTGGTAAAGGACTTTTTGATAGCAGTGTTTTTCACTTTTTCTTTTAACTTTTCCTGCCCTTCTCCCCCTTCCACACGCTGCAGCTGTGTGAGCTGTACACAGCTGAGCAGGGATGCTGCTGCCCTGGCAGCAGGCAGCTCATGGTGGGATCTGCTCAGATTCAGAAAGTTTTGTGGCCATGGCTAAACTTGAGGCTGATGCATCAGAAAGACCCAAAACATTGAATTTAGAGTTCCTCTCTGCCATGGTTTAACCCCAGCTGACAACCAGGACCGTGCAGCCGCTCGCTCACTCACCCCAGTTGAGATAGCGGAGACAATCAGGGATGTAAAAGTGAGAAAAAACTCATGGGTTGAACTAAAGACAGTTTAATAAATAAAGCAAAAGCTGTGCACGCAAGCAAAGCAAAACAAGGAATTCATTCACCCCTTCCCACGGGCAGGCAGGTGTTCAGTCATACCCAGGACAGCAGGGCTCCGTCATGCGTCATGGTTACTTGGGAAGACAAATGCTGTCGCTCCAAACATCCCCCCCTTCGTCCTTCTTTCCCCAGCTTTATGTGCTGAGCATGGCATCTTATGGTATGGAATATCCCTTTGGTCAGCTAGGGTCAGCTGTCCCGGCTGTGTCCCCTCTCAGCTTCTCGTGCACTCCCAGCCTACTCACTGGTGGGGTGCTGTGAGGAGCAGAAAAGGTCTTGGCAACCAAAAACATTAGTACCCTCATCACTATTTCTCATCCCAAATCCAAAACATAGCACTACACCAGCTGCTAGCAAGAAAGTTAACTCCATCCCAGCTGAAACCAGGACACCCTGGTTTTGCAGCCATCCTTGGAGGAGGAGAGCCCCTCTCTCCTGTGCCCTGGAGAAGTCAGGGCTGCAGCTGGGGCTGGAGGTAGCACGTGGGCTGGGCACGATGCCTGGGGTGCAGGACGGGGCTGGAGGGACTTCTTCAGGAGCTGCTCTGAGCAGAGAGGTGTGGGGTTGCTGGAGAGCATGTGGATGACTCTGTTCCTCAGATTTCATGTTCTTTTTTAGTATAGGACTTTGGTTCCTGGCAATAGGTGGAAATGAAGCCTGTCTTGGCTGAGGAGTGGTGGCAGCTGAGGCTGGAAATCCAGAAATGTTGCATTTTAGCTTATCCATTTCACCCTGTCGTCACTGACTCGACCCTGCCCGGAGTAAAGGCAGTGGTGGCATGGAAGGCAATTGAGATTGAAGAGCAAAGGAATCACTTTATGAACAATTTGTATTGAAAGGGAGACAGAATATAGAAAAATAGGGCAGGTGACGCTGGGTCCATCACTGGTGAAGCTTTGTGCCCCTCCCTCATGCTGAGGGGGTATTTGGTAGCCAAAGTGGTGGTCACCCCCCTGAGGAACGAGGCTGCCACTGATGGGGCACAGCCAGGGAGGTGGGGACCATCCTCGTAGGCTTGATTTCTAGCTCTGCTGTTGGTTTCCTCCTTTTGGGTGTTTCAGGGGTGTCCCTCTGCCTTGGCTTCCCCACTTGCAACAAGGGCAAGAGCAGTTTCCTGCTTTCTCCTGGGAAGAGGCAGAGAGCGGCTGATTAGCATTGGTGAGGCAGAATGATGAACACCCCTGGAAAGGCCAGGAATAATCAAGCGCGGGGGCTGGAGGGGTGCAGTAAATAAGGCAGAGGTTGCCCATTGAATGAGAATGAATTTAAGCACTGAATAACTCTCCTGTTCCCCCAGCGGTGTCTATCCTGTGCTGCAAATGAGGCAGGGGTCCTGCGGATAATAAAGCGTGACTAAATCCCGAAACATCCTTCACCCAGGCGAGGGGGCTGGGAGGATGGGCCAGCAATTAGTGAGGAGAGAGCCTGGCAGGATGACTGGAGAGGGCAGGTCTGCACGTACAGAACTGATCCCACCCTCCCCAGGTAACGCTGCTGCCTCCAGGAGTACGAAAGCTGGGTGAGATGGGGCCAACTAGCTTTGACAAATAGCGAATGTGGCAGGGAAATTGATGAAAAACTTCAGAGAGGTGAAAAGATTTAGGGTTAAGTATGAAAAATGTAAGCGTTCCTGGCAGCACGACAATCTTCACAGTCACATTTCAATTCCTAGATGAGCGTGTTTTATTTAGGAAGGTCAGCGGTTTCCTGGCTGGCCACCATGAATATGTGGCCAGATTTGCCCCTCTTGAAATGTGGAGGCATAAACAGGATTGCAGCATGTGTTATCTTTTTATTCAAAATCAACTCCTTTATCGGTCATTCCCCATCTCCCTGCAAATTGTTTGTTGATGAGGGACTTTAATTGCTCCAGAGCTGGTCCTCCGGGTACAGCTTAATTCCTCTTATCTGGCATCCCAGTGCATCCGAGCTCAGCTCGCTCCAGACCACAGTGAACTCATTTAAGCCATTAACTGCGATGGAAGCAAGCGTGAGCCTTTCGAGAAATGCTGGTGGATGACATGCGCACATCAGCCCCAAATAAAGGTTAATTTCATTCATCAGGAGATGCAATTAAACCACTTTAGCTGGTAGCTGTTGTTCTGGGCTACACTACCTATTATGAGCATTGACACAGAGCGTTTCAGGAGCCGTGATTTCTGTGTTTTCTCTTGCTGTTCAAACACTAGAATAAATTAGGCCCCAACAACCCTAAATGTAAATAATTCCTACAGGGTTTTTTTGTCACATCTTGGCCAATCACTGTTATTATTTTCATAATTATGCCATTCTCCATCTGCTTGATGGAGTTAATGTCTCACTTTGTCGATCACTGGCCCATCTTTCTCCAGCGTCTCGGCAATAGGCAGCCAGAGTGTGCAGAAATTAGGCTATTTTCCAGGCATTTAAATGACAGCTTTTAGTGCATGTGTGTTCATCTTTGCCTGTATTCATTGACTGGCTCCTCAATGCTGCCTCATCAGGGAAAGATGTGGGTGCAGGAGGGGCAGAATCCTGCGTCTCACCGCGCCGGTGTTTTGTGGTGCGTTTGGGCAGAGCCACAGGGTTGTTGATACGGCGGAGTGGGACTCGTCTCTCTGCCTCCTCTTCTCCCCCCCAAAAAACTTGACTCCCTCCTCCCCAAAAGGCAAAACCAAGGAAAGGTCTGCTGGGGCATGGCTAGGGGCAGGCAAGAGGAGGGTGCATGAGAGAAGCAGCTCTGTGCACTGCCACGTGAGCTGTGCTGTGGGGCTCGGCTTGTGCAAATCCCCTTTTCTCATTTATGTGGTAACAGCCGCAGGGCTCAGCAAGAAACGGGGTGGGGGCGAAGTGCTGTCCGGTGTTCTTGTTGTTGGTCGCCTCCAGGAAGGGCCAGTTCTTGCTGCTCTGTCTTTTTTAGGTGGAGAACCGTCCTCTGTGCTTTTCTTCTCCCGTGTTTTACGTGCTCCAGCCTTGCCATGAAGGAGTGAGGCAAAAGAGGGCAGGGTCGCCGTGCCGGGACTGCGGGCTGGGTGGGTGGGTTGGGTTCAGGTGTGCTGCTAATCACACAACAGCTCAGCTGCTGGAAATGTGGGCAAGTACGGACCAGTCAGCCCACCCTGACCCGGCACTGATGCCAGCAGCACCCTCCTGTGTCCCAGCCAGCGGGGTGGGGGGACAGGAGGTGCTTCTCCGCCGTGTAGCAGGGGCTATTAACAGCATCTCCGCGCTTACCCGTGCGGGCGCTGAGCGTAGGCAGGTTCGGACAGACACGAGTGAAGCTCAACTAAAACCACAGCGTGGTGCAGCCCAGCTCTGCACAGCTCCGAGTGGGGCTGTGCCGGACCCTCAGCACATCCTGATACATCTTGCGTCTCCCCAAAGCTCGTTACCGTGGCTGAAGCGCGGACCCGGTACAGCGCCCAGGCTGGCTCAATTACAGCTAGTTTGAGTAGCTCTGCACAGACGTACCCTAAGGGAGAAAGCGCTGATTACTTGTTCTGCACAGCAGTTTGGCTACCTGTAAACAGGCATGCATCCTGCTAAATGCATCCGTGGTAATGAGCTGAGGCCATTGCGTAATTAATATTTCAAACATTAGCAAGCTAGATTGATATACTGTAAATGAACAGTGTCAGATCACAATGGAAATTAGACATGGAGCAGCTGGAAATGATCTGCTCATATTTAAGATCTAGCACTGCTAGGAAACTGCTTTTATTAGGAGCAACTGGAAAAAACTTCAGGGATTTTTCGAAGCGGTGCTTTATACACTGGATGAGAAGGCGTCACTCGTCTTCTGGCTCCCCAGTACCCACCATGAGGATCAGATTCTTCATTAGCACAAGCCAGCATCACTGTACGGTGTGGTGACAACCACGTTCGTTAGCTGCGTGTAATTGCCCTGTGGTTTGGAAATTGCATGCAGGGTTTGGGGGCAAAGGAACTTTTTCTGAAATTCATAATAAAATGAGGAATTGGGTCGCTGAGCACAGAGGTTTGAATTTCAAGTAAGGATGCTCTGCTTGATGAAAGGTAGGATTTTTTCGATGATTACTAAGGGTTACAATTTGTAGGTTCCCTGAGCAAAAAATACAGCTGCACCACCCGCATCCTGGTGACAAATTTGCCTATTTCTCTCAGTTATTATCCATCTTGGTATACAGTTTGCAGTTCATTTTTGGCGTGTCACTTGTAGAGTGTGGTTTTGCTTCCAGATCTTTGATTGCTAATAGATTATTCAGCTTAATACTGTGTTTCGTGTTGTGTGTATTATACCTGCTTTGAATATTTGCTAGATTCACATTATTTACTTCAGAGGAGACGCGATGTCCCCTTCATCCTGAGCGCTTAACAAAAGTTTGAAGGCTGGCTGATTTGTTTCTGTCAGGATGAGAAAGCAGTGATATGTAGCAGCTACATCTTCTCTGTAGCCTTTTTTTCAATCATTCATATGCACACAAAAAAAAGGAAAATGCACATCCGTCTTGTTTTCTTAAGCACAACAGAGATAATTCAAGCAGATTCTTAAGCCAGAAATCAACACGTCTGCCACACCAGCGAGTGCTGTGACCGGAAAACTAAATCTCTCATGTCCCACATTCGTGAGTTCTCTTGGCTTTCTGCCTCTGGACCGTGGAGCGTGGGAGCAGAAGGGCAGCGCTCTGCCCTCGCCTGCCTCCTGCCCGCACCTCCTGCAGACTGCAGGCATCCTCACGGATGAAGGTCCTGACTGGCAGAAGGGCTCCTTGGCAGGCTGGCCAGGCAGCCCAGATTGCCTGGCAGAGACCGAGTCTGAGTCTCAGTGCCTTGGAGAAAGTCTTCAGGATGCTTGTTTTGTACCACATTTTGGAAAAGGCAGCTGGAAGATGTCATTGTCCCACACGATGCCATCCAGAAGGCAGGATTTCTTGTCCCCCCCCATCGCAGCCAGCCCTGAAGTATACTGTTTTAGCATTGTTATAGGATACTGTGGAGTTCTTTTCTGATAAAATATATTCCATTCAATATTGAATATATATCTGGTCTATTCAGTACATGTTTGACACTCATGGGTTTCAGGGGTCTGTGACTATTCCTGGGTCCAAAATATACCTGGTAGCAGCCACTAGCCACCTGGATTACAAATCCTGTTGGGAAACAAAACAACTCTTTAGTCCTTTAAAAGGCATGGCATCAAAAAGAGGTAATTTATTTTCAGTTTGGATGAAGAACCCTCGCAGAAGAGAAACCTCTATAATAGTAAAACTCATTTCAAAAAAGAAAGAGGAAAATATTCCTTTTATGAAACGTAAATTCCCTGCTGTGGAAAACTATTGAGGCAAGTAGATGAGTAAGATTATAAAAAGGATTAGATATGGATTATCCAGGATTAAGGCAATGAAGTCTCTTGGATAAAATCCACAAAAGGTTTTCATCCTGTTGTGTTTGGGGTCCTAGATAAACTGTTCCTTCTACGTAGGAAAAAAACTCCCTTCTGCATTGCAAGGACCAACAGATTGTTTGGGTTTTCTCCATTTCATTCTTAAAAAAACCCCAAACTCCCAAAGTGAACGAGGCTGAGTGTAAAGACCTCGTAATAGTGACTGGTAATACAGCACCTGATGACATTCAATGTAGCTGAGTACAAAGTGTGCACATGGGACAAAAACCTCCCAGTGTTAACTGTATATGTACGCATACATATAAATATACGTACACACATGCGTGTATATATACACTCTGATGGTCCTTGACTAGTGCCCTGAGGAATGAGATGTTGGATTTATAATAGAGAGTCCCTAAGAAAGTGTAATCTTGGTGCTCAAGAGCAATCAAATAGGTGAACCAAGTGTGAGGAATTATCAAGGAATAAATGGAGAACAAGCTGGAGGATCTTGTTATGGCACGGCAAACCCCCACGGATCTCCTCCGAGCCCAACAGCTGGGTCTGGCTCCCCGCTGCAGGATGCCCAGCAAGGCTGGGCAAGGGGCACAGAGCAGCTTCTTCCCCAGGGACCAACGGCAAAGGGGCCAAGGAGTCCAACCTGGAAATGAAAACGTGGAGGGGAGATGATGACAGAGCTCGAGAAAATCAGGAGTGGTTTGAATTGGGAAGAGAGGTTCGCTGTCTCTTCTAAACCCACACAGACTAAACCAGCACGTTCAGAAAACCCCAAAGAAGGGTTTGCTTCAGGCAGTGGATTGGTGAGGTGTGGAGCTACTGGGCACAGGACACTGCAAAGTGAAAACCTGGCACAACCTTTAAAAAGTTGATGAGCAAAACCGGACTGAGGAAAAATCATAAAGGGCTCCTGGCTTAGCAAGCCCTGGAGCCAGAGGCTGCAGCAGGCGCAGCACCGGTCCCAGGGACGTCTCGCTGCTTGTCCTCTTCTTACTCGTGTCCCCCCAGCGCTGGTCAGTGGCGGCTGCAAGAGACAGAAGAGCCAGACCAAGGTGGTTGCGTGGCTCGAGCGTGGCCACAGTGCAGCTAACAAGCTGTACCACACTAGAAAGGAAAGCGTTTGTACAAGTCATTCCCTGGGACTTCCAGCACTGTCCTGCTGGAGTGAAGCTCCGTTATCTGTGCACGTTGTTACAGAGCTTTAATCCACAGCATCATCTTTCAAAAGTGTTTGGTCTTAAAGTAAGTTTGGAACCGCAACAGTCCAAGCTATCAGCTCCATCCCTGTTTCTAATAAAGGAGCTATTGCTTGGTTGTAGACAGCGAAAAATAATTTTCAGATGTTGCCACTACTCTCAGCGGGGTGTAATAGAAACTCATTATCGTTCACAAGTCTAACTTAATTACATTTTTTCTTGAAGGATGTTATGCTGGCTCAGCGGGAAGGGGGGCTCATCTACATAACATTCAGGGGCTGTCTTCTCAAAACTTAGTAATATCTATGGTAAACACCTAAGAAAGGTGGGGAATTACTTTAGGACCTTCTTTTGATCAACGCAAGCTGCAGCATGGATCCAGCAGACCCACAGGAAACGTTATCATGCCCAGTATCTGAATTGATAGACAATCAGATGTTACCTCGCTTCTTCTATGCTTGTTGTTTTCATCAGAGGGTCACAAAATCTGAAAGTCAGCAATTTCTTTATTGGTCAAATCTTGAAGGCTTTACTTTTTTTTTCTTAAATTTCCTTTGCAGAAGGCAGTTTTCCTTCACAGAAGGCTCAAGGCATTACTGAAAATTGAAAGACCAGAAGAAAAGACATTGGAACTCAATCTAGGGTGATAAAAGCATTCTTCGGTTACGTCTGAGTATAATTTGGCACTGTGTGGGTAGGTGTCCTTATCTCTGTTGTGTGATTAACCATGGGGTGCAGTGCTGCAGGTCACTCAGCAGTTAGGTGCGGTGAGCTCTTCTCCAAGGCCAGGTCCACCAAATGCTGCTTTCTACATCCATGCCGTTGTAGCAGGTCCTGGCACGCCGTGATCCAGAGGGCACATCAGGGAGCTGAAAATAGCCAAACACAAAATGCCTTTGAGCATTTTATTCACGGGGTTACCTGTCGTGAGGGTCAGCACAGCTTCACAGAGCTGCCTTCTAGGTCAGCCTGGGAGGACTCTGCAGTGTGACCCCAGCCCAGCAATTACTGCTGCTTGGCACGGCTTTGGGTGGGTGGTCGTAGCCTGCACAGCGATGGGTCAGAGAGGATGAACTTTGCAGGCAGGCTCCAAGAGAGGAACAAAAGAGAGGCGAAAGGAGGTGAACTCAGCCATATAATTAGCTGTGTAATTAAACTTCCTCTGGGGCAAGGAACTCCAGGCTGGTTCCGTCTCCTGTGAAATGACACCGCCAACACTCCTGACTTAAAAGAAATAAAAGCAGTGCCTAGGAGTGTTTCTCCGATGCGGGACACAGATACAGAAGCAGTTCCTCCTGCAGGTTTGGCAAATGTCTTTGGGGTTAAACTGGAAGGACTTGGCTATTGATATGGCATAGGGGGTTGCCTAGTAATGCATATGGCCCCAGTGCGGGAGAAAGTCTGAAACAAAGCAAAAGTAATTAAACAGGAGCAAAGCAGGCAGCACTTCTCTGCTGATAATCTATGCAAACTACAAGGTTTCTTGTCTGGACAATCAATAAACCAGCCCATTTAATTTTATTTTTGTGTGGTTGCATGTGCTGGCTATATTGTGGTAGAAACATTGCAAAGAATTGATTTGCAGATAGAAATATATCTGGGTTGCTTGTGGTTTATTAAGAAGATCAAGATAACAAGTGCTGCATTATTGATCAAACCCAGAGGGACACTTCCTTTTTTTCTGCTTGTCGATGAAATCCTGTTGTAATTATTTTTTCCTTTTTCTCATTCTTCCTTTCCTCTCACCCCTCCCTAACTCTCTGGAGATGCAGTAATGAAGTAGGCACAAAAAATGTCAGTGAGGGCTGGCAATGGGCAGGAGAAGGGTAGAAGAAGGGAGCCAAGCAGAGACACTGCAAGGAAAGAATGCATTTGCTGGCGTATACAGGAGTGCTAATGCTCTTCATTGAAGTTTAACAGGGACAGAAGCTTAACAGGAGCTGAAGTAGCCTTTTTTGTTTGCACTTTAGAAATCTTTTACTGTGGATTTAAATCTTTATTTACAGTGTAATCAGGCCTGCCTGATGGGTCCTGCGTAGAGCTGGATCTACCAAGCATTGGGATTGGTGTAGGCAAGAAGAGGGGAGAGCTGGTGGTCTGCTAGTTTTAGCAGAAGAAAAAAGGGGGTCTTTTCCCAAGGTCCTGCAAGGAGACATATCAATTATGACCATGGTGCAGCAGGCTTTGGGACAAGCATGGATAAAAGATATTTCTTGGCTGGCTAGACGAGCTTTGAAACAGGAGCAGCTTTTATTTGGGCAGGGATGGTCCCACTGCTTCCGAGTCCCAGATGAAGCTTTGATTTTCGTGTCCCTCGTTACATTCTCTAAGTGAACGTTTTCTCACCCATCACTATGCAGGTCATATAGAACTGGACAGGTTTCAGTGCACCTTGTCCTCTCTGCCCCCTTGAGATTTTGCTCTTCCTGTGATCTGGAGATCTCGTTAGCAGCTCAGAGCAGGTAGACCCTACAGTTTTTCTATCCCTAATTTTTGCGTGTAGCTGTGGGTACCTTGGCTGCGGTCTCCTGGTGACCAATAGTCCTCGAGAAAGGTCTCCAGCTTGGTGATCAGCCTGGAAAATTCCAGTTGTGTGGATCTGCAGTGAAGAAAACCATTAGACCTTGGGATAGGTTGGTTGTCCTGTCTTTCCTGGTAGTGTCAGCCTGAGGCATCCCGCAAGTGTCCTTATAGCAAACTGGTTAGGAGTTTGTGGGCCACCACAAATCTCGGTTGATTTTCCTTCTCTTCTGTGTCTTTGCTTCCCCTTGCCTTCCTCTCCTGAAAACAGAAAGGAGCTCACAATTCAGCCGATCTGTCACAAATCAGGGACAGCATCAGCTGCATGACTCACTGTTGCTGTACAAGCCCTGGCCACGTCAGCGCTGCCCTTTCCCGTCTCCTGCCAAAGCCTGGGGTGGCCATGGGGCACCTGCGCTGCGTTGCTGGGGCCATGCCATGTGCAGGGAGCCAGCGAGAGGTCCTGGCTGGCAGCGTGTCCTCATGTCTCCTGCTCCACCCTCAGGGACTGCAGGATGGGAAGAAGCCTCTGTTAGTGATGGGTTTGATGATCCACACCAAGTCTGCTTGTTGGTTATTAGCATATTGGATTTAAAGTTCTTTCTGGGAAAGTGGGTTGTCCTCCCAAAACTTCTTTGATGGCGTGCTTGTACTTACCCCGTGGTTATTGCCTCCACTGATGTGTTACTGTCAGCTAATCTTTAGCTTGAGGGCTGATGCTGGCCTGGAGGTGGAAGAGTGTGAATACCACGTTCATTGCTGCCGTAAAGGTGATGCTGCAGCTTATTGAAAACCTCCGTTCCCCTCCCCATGGACCTGCTTAAGCACGACTCGAATGGCTTTTCCACTCAGAGGCTGTGCGACATGTTCCTGTCCTTTATATTCAACATAATATCTTGTCTATTCAGCACCTTATTTCCTTGTTAAATCCTGCGCCTGCCGAGGGTGCAGCCTGGGGCTCGGCGAGACAGCGCTCCCACGCGCGGCACTGGCGAGGGCTGCCTCCGCTCCACAGCCGCTGCTGCTCCTCCTGCTGCCTCTATTTGTTGTTCAATTTGTACAGGCTAAGTTTTCCCACCACATACATCCCACAGTCCCATAAAATTTTAAAAGACTTGCCTGGGCGTAATTGGGTTGTGTTTTGTTTATATAACCACACCAACAACACATTGGAGATACTAGGAGAGCAAAGTCAAACATAAGAGAACTAGGAAAAGGCCAGAATTAAACTGGTTTGTACAGTTGCCTCGTGCACATACACGTTATGACTATCTTTAATTGCATGGTCGTGTTTAAAAGCTGCCTGCCAGCACTTCATGTCCTGCCAGGAAGACGAGATGCTCTAATGCTCCCAGTAAAAACATCACTAGCTGGTTTGGTTATCTTTTTAACGTAGGAACAATTTTGTTTGTTTGTTTTCTCTTGTTTTCTGAAATACCCGACTTATTTTGGCTAGGATATTTCAAACCTCTTTAGCCTGACGTAGGCACTCAAGATATAAAATTCCAACTTTGTAGAAAATTTGGCATTATGATCCAATCAAAACAGGTCTAACAAGGCACACTTTTACCAGGCAGTGTTTCTGGTCCTCATGGTGATGCATGTGGCTGACAAATACGATTTATTTACTTACAGAAGAAAAATACAGGCAGATATTGGAAATCTGGAATTTCCCTCCTATTTGAGAAGTGATCGAGAAGCGCTGGAGTAAACCAAGGGTCAGAAGCTCGTAACATGACAAAGATGGATGCTACCGCATATCAGCCTTCTCGCTGGCCTCAGGGTTCGTACCAAAATTTAAAAGGTTTGTGAGAGGTATTAAGACCCAGTGGTCACTCTAAGTTTGTCCTACTGTCAATGAAGAATAAGGCAAGTCCTGAAAGTGGTTCAGGCTTTCCGTAGTTCACAATTACATTCCTAATTTAGGTGGATGTGACAGGTAGGTAGACTTACTTTTGCTTAGGCAAAATGACTATAATATTTCCTATAGCAGCACCAGCTTTACTTGCAGAGGTGGGAAAGGGCATGAGTCAGAGAAGATAAATTTTATATTCAAAGGTAGTCTGGCAAGTTCTTATGGCACTTAATAGCTGGCATACTCCCACTGCAAGGGAAGCAGAAAGCAAATTCAATCATTTATGTTACAAAAATCCCACCGCTCTTTATTATGTGCACAGATGGTGTCTCGGGAGCTTTGCTGCCAGTGCTCTGCATGCCTAATGCCAGGCAGGGAGCATTGCTTTTCCAGCCCAGGTGACAGTGGGAAAGCTCCTTTTTTCATTTGCTAGAACCATGTGGATTTCCAAGCTCTCCCATTTTTACATTTCATATAAACCAACCTTCCAGCAAAAAGTTTAGGTATTACTGCAGACCACGTACAGCAGAGATGAAGGCAGAGGTACAAATGAGAACAGATTATGAACCACGGAGGTGCATAATCTGTTGCAAACAGAACAACATGTAGAAAGGTATTGCAGGACATCTAATACGATGGGAAATGGAGTTGCTTTGTCTTAAATCCTTTCACATCTCTGTAGTCTTTTAAGGGTAAAATGTGGAATCGGCTAGATTTGTAGAAATATTTCAACTCCCGGAATAGAATAATCTCAAGAAATACCTTTTTGGGTTTTTATGAAGGCTTCTTAAAGCAGCAACACCTTCTGTAAGAACTGCATTTCTGCAGCTATTTTTCATAAATAGCCCTAGACTGGCCATTTCTAATAAGTACCATCCTTCTTGAGCTGACCGCTCTTTGCTGCAGCACTGTACCACGAGCTTGCTTTACTCCACTGCTAGCTGGGTTTGGGACAGTCGTCTCAGTAAAAGTTACCGGAGCGTAGAAAGTTCAGATCTGCTCAGCCTCTTTTTACAAGTGCTGCACTAAGACTACGATTTACTTTAAGCAATAAAACTCTCTGTAGGTTTATGCTTTCCCCATCCAGTCTAAAGCTCCTCTAGCACTTAACAGCTGTTGTGTTATGATATACAGCACCACCAGGAACCAGCAAAGCACTATCCCGGGGTCATAGGTAGGAGAAAAAACAACAGAGGACCTGGCTGGCTTTTGAGAATCACAGATCTTGTCTCAAGAGTGCTTTGGCCCAGTAGAATTTAACTCTGAGGTCCTGCAGCTGACAGAATTTGGCACAGAACCATCTAATTTCATGCTGATAAAAGAACTACTGTCAGCTGAGACATTTGGGGGCTCCCCCCCCCCCCCCTTTTTTTTTTTAAATAAAAACACAGAGGAGATAAATACCACTGTGCTGTAGTTGGTGGGCTTTGTCCTTGGCCTTACTTCTGTAGGTTGTGTGCTATTGAGCGGAAATGTGCTTCAAAGGGAAAGCTGCACATGGACAGAAGTCCCAGGGTACGTGGAAGGAGAGCAGATATTTCCATTTCAATGCATGCGTCTGGTGTGCCTGGATATTGAATATGTTGGAAGTCATGGGTTTAATGTGTATGACACCTATTGGACTGTGGGCCATCTGAGATACTGACTGCAAAGGATTTCGGGTGGAATTGCTTCTGTTGCAGAACATTTGACCCTTGGTCAATTGAAAACCAAAGGATTTCACCAAACCACAGTGCCTCTGAACTGCCTTCACCTCCTACAGCTGGGCCAATGTAAAAGTGAGCTCCATGGGAGCATTGCGTTGAAAAACGGACATCAGGTTATTGATTCACCAGGGCTTGTGCCTCTGCTTCCCATGGACTTCAGCATGTTTAAGCATTCAGATTGCTCTGATAATCTATACCTAACTGTCTCAAAGTTGAACATCCACAAATGCAGTCAGAACTTACTGAGAATTCTGTCCTAGATTTTTTTTAATTTTCCCACTTTGTATTTAAAGGGCCTTTGCTACAAAACTGGCCAGATTTCTCTGCTGATCTTAATTAATCAGTCCTATTAGACAATTGTAGAACACTTTGTGGGTCTGTGATCTTTCTATATTTAGTGCGTTGTTGCTATAATCAGTGCTTTATTTTCCTCTTGGTCTTCCTTACTGCTTTACTGTTGTTTGTGAATTAAAAGGCCAAAGTGAAGAGCAGCACTTGTTACCCACGCTCAGATTGCCCTGATGCCCTGCAGAACCAAAGGGGATGCTCAGGGAACTGAGGGGTGGTCATTTGTCTTAGCATAATAATTCTGCTGACTTCTGAAAGAAGTTTAATATTTCCAGCCTTTCACCTTCAACGACAGCAGCAGAGCTGACCTGAGAGGCTGGCCCAAAGGAAGCTAATAAGATAGCTTGCACCGTGAAGCTGGAGGAGTCGATAATAATGAATATTTAACTGGTAGAATTTTCCACTGCCACCATGGAACTTTTTTTTGCTACTAATTACTGCCATTAATAAAGTCCTGCCAACACCTGACTAACAAGGGTTTGGCACCAACTTTACTTAAACTATGGCCTTTTGTTTTCTTGGTTGTGCAACGTGTGTGACAATTGCCAGGTTGCTGAGCATGGAGGTTTTAGAGAGATTAATAGAATATGGAAATAACCTTACAAGAAGTCCATGCTGACGAAAATAGAAATTCTTACTGAAAATAATGCCTTTTGGAGTTCAGATAAATGTTGGTTCTGCTGGTCTCAGTTGGATGTTCAGAGAGAGGATGGGTTTTGTCTTCTGCTTTCTAGGATGACTCTTGATGTTTGAAAGAGGAGCACAGAAGAGTTAACCTGAATTTGCTCACGAGTCCTGTCCTCTCTCCCTGCAGGAACAGGAATGTTTGCTCCAGAGAGAAAAGAAGTGAGGACACTCGATGCTTTATGTTTGCAGTGTTGGTAGCTCTCTGCCCTATCATAGCAAATGGGTCAGGAGCCTGAGCTTTGTCTTCTGCTGTTGGAATCCAGAATTAAGGCTTTGAATTCTCTTGTCTCAGTTTGACTTACTGTACACAGCAGTTTATGAAATTAAGTGCTTGCAGGAAGAAAAAAATATCCCTTTGCTTCATGCAGAGTTCTTAGTTGAAGTTCCTATCTCATCTCCACCTGACTGACTCCTTTCGGAGCATTTAGACAGAGGGGAAATTCCCACAGTGCATGCAAGAACTTCCCCTGCCCCTAAAGACGCCTTACCACAAAGGGTGCTTCATTGCTTAAAATTAACTTAGTTGCAGCTTATCTGTAAGTCTTATTGAAGAGACAGCTTTTAGCTGTAGGACCACGTTTTTTCTCATGCCGTTAGCTGGTGAGTAACACGCTACGCTGAGTCAAATGCCTCAGTACTTGACCCTCCTGGGGACCGTTTTGAGTGCTGGAGTGGAGATGTTGTGGGAATGCCTCCCATGTGAATTTTGTAGGGCTTCAAGGGAGTCTGTGCAGAACAAGGTGAGAGCTGGAAGTCAAATCCTTCACTCAGGAGCAGATCTGAATCCTTTGAGAGTGTGGAATCACTCACTGTTGAGAAAAGTTGGGCGTGTAATTGCTGAACCAAAAAGTCAGCCTGCCTCTGAGAGATGCTGTTTGGGGCTGTGAAGTTCAGTCGATACCGAGCTCTGGATTCTGTCATTTTAGAGTTGTTTCATGTTTAAACAGTGTAATTGCTGTTAAATGCAAGTTCGCGGAGCTTTAATAAAAATAGTACCACATCAACCTAATGAGTTTTTACAGGCGGGATTGATAACATTTATTAAAGGGCTTATATAACGTATTTGTCTGCAATAAAAAATGATGGGACTCGATGACCTGAGAGGTCTTTCAGGCCCCAGTACTTCTGCTACAGGCAAACCAGCCACGAGAGGGCAACAGAGGCTCATGTGCCACTGGTAGGGCTGTGAAAGAGGTATAATTAAAAAAATCTTTTTAATTCATAATGAATCTGTCAGCTCTGGAAAAATATCTGCCACTGTTCGCTGGAAGCTAGTGTGACTGCTTCCTTTAGCAGTACCACTTCATGGAGGTGGTACTTACGGGGAACACGGCTGGATGCCATCCAGAATGAAGGAATGGGGCATCGGAGTTGTCTTCTGCATTGCAATAGTTGCCACCGGGACCTTTGGAGGAACATGCTCCCTGTTGCCACGTCTATTCCTTTTTGGTGGGTGACCAAAGTGGTGGCAACTCCCAAGCAGCAGCAAATTCCTCTGTGCGGTCTGTGGGAAAGGTTGGCTCCTTGTGCTTCTGTCCCATTACTCAATCCCTGCGAGAGCTAATAGTGCCTGGAGTGATTCATGGCCCTTCCTCAGCATGCAGAGGACAACCCAGCTTGTGAGTCATGCCCCTTACAAAGCAGAAGAACTAATAATGAGTGTATAGCCATGAAGCATTTGTGATAGATTTCAGCCCTGCTTTTCCTTAAAGAAAAAAAGTCAAAAGGCAATTGTAATTGAAATGAGCCTGATGACAGCAGGCAATTTCCCTGGAGAAAGCGTAGCGCAGGTCAGTGCTGAGAGTGTGCGGTGTGCTTGTGGCCAGACCCTGCAGTATTGCCTGCCCACAACGTTATAGAAGTCAATCAAGGTTCCCCTAAGCTTATGCATTCATATTTTTGCATCTTTATTTGGAGTCCTCAGCAATGATAGTTCAAACTGTCCTCTGAAACCTCTGGTACTAGAAACTAAGATTTCTTTAATCGGGATTCGGCTTCTCAGGCTAACCTCCAACTTTTGGGTTTTATCCCCTGCACCTGGGGGCCCTGAAGAGAAGCAAAACCCCACAGGTCCTCGGGTGTTTGATTTCAAGAATTCAGTCCCACTTATGCCAGCAATATGTGTGGACTGCTGTGATGTTGTGGTTGGTCTGGTACCCCACTGAGGATGCAGTTGCCAAGACCATTACATGGAGCTGGTGCAGGTTTTTATGGGAGTTAATCCTGTGCATCCTGTTCCCTTAGTCCAAGCATGGGAGAAGTGGCCAAATCTTGCCTTCGATTTGGAGTTTGCCTGTGCTACAGTCTTAATTGTGAAGGTGTGCACTGCTACTGAGAACTTGTGACTTGCATCTCGCATTTTCCACTGGTGGGTTTTTGGGGAGTGCTTGGGGAGGGAAGCTTGTCCTTGTAGTACAACTTAATGAGCTTTGACTTACGGCTGCAACTCTTGCCCTTTGGGTAGTGAGGAAGAAACAGGTCTTTGTACCTACTTTTGTTGTCTGTGGACTCAGCTGAGGGCAGATGGCGGTGAGAAACCCTTCACCACGTTTCTCCTCTCCTCTTCTAAATTGTGTCATAGCTCCTGGACGCTATGGAGGGAGGAAAGAAACATGCTGCAGAGGAAAGCCTGAGTTTGGATGTGTCCCCTTCTGGAAGCAGAGGGGAGACTCTGCCCTAGCTGCTGCAGTGCCTGAGAAGGTGCTCGGGAGAGGAACAGGACCCTCTTCCCTGTCCTTGGTTAACATAAGACACCCAGAAGCAGTGTTTCTCTGTTCATTTAATTTCTTTCATTTTCTCTGTCTTCACTCCCAATCTATTTTATTTTTTCTCTCTCACGTCCTCACAGTTGTCCTGGTTATAGACTTTCTGGTTGAGATCTGTTTGCAGAGCTCAAAGGAGTGTCTCTGAATTTCATCAGCAGATAATATGCAAGGATTGTCCCAAACCCTAACCATCCAGCAGCTCCTTGCGCATTGTGAGTTAGAGCAGTTGAGGTGGGACAGGTCAGAGGCTCCTTAACAGCCCTGAAATCCTTTCTTGACAGAACTGAATAAAACATTTGGGCTGGAAAGAAGTCGCATGTGTAGACAGGAGGGGTGTGCGTATGGTCCTGTGTGGGACTGGATGTGTGACTGCCTGACCTCGGTGCTGTGGAGGAGATGATTTGCGATGCAGCAGCTTGGAGCGTGTGTTGTGGTGGCCCTGGGAAGTCCTGCTCCTGGCCCGGGGTCCTGCTCTGCCGGGCAGTGCTCAAACGCAAAGCAAGGTGACAAAAAGCATGGGAGCGTGTAGAGGTTGCTGACTTTGGAGAAGAGCCTGGCAAGTTTTTGTGTTTGTCATCATGAGCGACAGAGACGTGCTGAGTTCAGCTGTGGGGCGAAGGGATGCGGCTCCCCATCAACAAGGAATCTTGCAGCAGATCTGCCGTGGGTTTGTTAGTGGCAACAAATTCTTTACCGTTTCTTATTCCAAGGAATGTGTTTAGGTGTTGGCATATATTTTGTTACTGTTTTTTTAACTTAATTAAGCCCAAGGTTTCTTTCAAACCAAATGAACAAAAGGTGGTATTGTGGAAAGGATGATGCTGAATGGAAGGTTTGGTGGAGGAGATTCTGGGGAGAAGACTGTAGGAAGCCTAGAGAAAGTGAGGACAAGGAAAAGGTACGGAAGGGGAGAGGTAGGGACTGTTGCTCAGAAGAGGGAGAAAGAATAGCTGGAAAAGATGTGGTGGAAAGTTTGAGTCACCTGGTGGACAATTTTTCTGTCCTTGGAGGTCCAATAATGAGAAAAGGTATCTGTAAATATTTAATACGGAGGGTCTGGAGGGGAAATTTCCTCCAGTCTGTTTGTCTGGGGTGGTATTTGACCCACTTTCCAACGTGGCATGAATGCAGACAGCACCCTGTCAATCAGCTGCCCACGGCCAGCAGGGAAAGGATGTGACAAGGATTATAACTGTGAAAACTAAAGATGAAAAACTACTACTTCTACAGACTTGGAAATAAAAGCCTCATATGGCATTTTTTATTTCCTTGTGCTGTGTCTTTGTTTTTAAAGGGAGAGAGAAGAACAAGGTTATTTGTGGAGGCGTTAAGTTAAGCAACAGAAAAATCTCTGACTTCAAGTTGCTGCTAGTTTCTTCTCATTTTGTTTTTTTTGACCCCAGATGCATTACTCTCCAGTGTCTTCATAGAGTGAGGAATAAAACATGACATAACTAAGATGTACAGTGTGCTTTTTGGCTAAACCGTGGGACTGGTGAAACATTACCATCATTTTTTCTGGCTTTTATTTGAAATCATAAAGAGTTAAGTGCATCAGTTTGCTGTGGTTATTTTTCCTTCCTTTCTGTGAATAAAAAATGAAGGAAGAACGCGGCAGTTAATTTAATAGTTTGTTGGGAGAATATACTGATCTATGACATCATTAATTGAAATGAAGGGCAGAGAACATTCAGAGCTGCAGGAAAAAAATATAAAGGAATTTTTGGTAAATGACATAAAAAATGAGATCTCAGGGCTCAAACTTACTACTAATACAGTTGCCAGATACCAGACGAGTGTTAAGAAGCAGGGAGTAGAACAAGAGGGGGAGCTTTGGTAGAGGATCTGGTTTTGAGTTGTTGTTTTTCCAGAATATCACAAATTCATAGATGTTTGTCAATGAATGTTCACTGAACTCCTATGAAGCAGCTAGTTTTCCCCTTTCCCTGTTTTAAGGGTTACACAGTAGTTGTGGAGCCAGTTTCCAAATGTAAGCATTTATGAAGGCAGGCGCTAAATCTGTATGTAGATACCCAATATTTATTTTTGGTACTTTACCTTCAAAGAATAACAGCAAGTAAGTGATAAAAGGTGTCTCTGGGTGCCTGGGATGATTATTTAGGCACATTTGTAGATGTCTCAGAGGACCCTAGATGCAAGATAGGCTGACCATGATGAGCTCATTTCTTATAAATAACATCCAACTAATAGTGTTGTAAACCCAAAGTGCTGCTGGTAAAGATGGCTTCTTCGTCTTCGCTTCACTTCTTTTGGTTATTTTTAACAGTTACATAGGATGAAATAAAAAGAGTGCTGTGATTTCATAGTATACGAAACCCTATAAGCGCTCTTGTTTTTCTGACAAATATTAGCGGAAGAAGGTAGCGTTTACCATTAAGAGTTGATGGCATTCTTACAGATGGCATCTCTGAATGCAGAGAAAGGGGGAGGAATATTCTTGTGCTGTGAAGCCGTGAAGGTGAAACATCTCCCCACTGGCCAGCAGCCCCAGATCACCACTGTGAGCTTTAGCACTGCTGCCTGTGAGATAAAACAGAGGAGCTGCGTGGAGGAGCCAGGTTCCTGTGGTCGTGTTCCCCACTCTTCTGACTTTGATGGCTTTATTGTCCCATTTCAATGATTTCTGAAGACGCTAGACAGCCTAGTGCTTGAGCAGATCTTGAGGAAAACAGCAACCTTCTCTGAAAAAAATTGATTTGTAAATACTGGCAGAGATAACAAAGGAAATCTATAGTGGGAGAAGCATGTCAGGAATGCTGCAGTGACAAGATCAATTTGTTTTGAGCAGCGTAGTGCCTTATACTTTAGTGGCAGCTCTAATCTGAAGGCACGTGTGCCTGGGAATGTGGAGGAAAGGCTATCGTGCGCTGCCTGTGCTCCGAGTAGGCAGGGTTAAATGTGCCACCAGAGTAGATGGAGACAGATGTCTAGGAAATGTAATTGTACACCTGTGTATCTTTTTCCGAAGATGCTCTGCTTTGAAATTGAAAACTTTAGGGGTGGGATGTTAGCACAGAAATTAATTTTTAGACATCAGTGCTATCTGGTTAGAGTAATTGCTTATTATCTGCTTCCCTGGGGTTTTAAGCTCTTGGAAATGACTATTTACATCTCAGTGCATGCTTAAAGGAAGGAAAAAATTGCACTCCATCATTTCAAGGCTCTATTCTGGCTCTCTGATATGCCAGGAGGAAAAAAGAATTTAGAGAAATCTTTCTCCTGACCCATCTGTTCCAGGAGGTACTTGAGTTTGAGATGTTTGACTGCTGGGGTTGGTAGCTAGTGGACTATGAGATACACCATTACACATGACCTACCTTGGCTAAGCCCTGCTGAGAGAAAAATGATCCCCATGATTCCTTCTAATGTGTTAAAAGGGTTTTTGTTTGATTTTTTGTTCTGTATGTTTGTTTGGTGGTTTGTTTTGTTTTTTTAATAAAAGGCAGATCAAATTATCCTGTAGGTACTGTGGAAACTTGTCTCATCAAAAACCCAAAACAGGCAGAGAAATCTAAATTAGGAGCCGACAGTAAGCTTCCAGACAGGAAGATGATGGTTTTCTTCATGTCATCAGTAACTCAAATTTGCAGTGGGTTGTTGGAGGGGAGTATTAGATCCTGTCTGTGTACATGCCAGATCGGGTGTCAGCCAGACTTAGAAGACATCCCTACTCCCAGGAGGTGGATGGCTTCTGGTGGCTACGTGACAAAAATAAGCTAGTTCGGACGGTTGCCACCAGGATCTCTCAATTCAAGAAAATGGAGGGTAGGAATTAATCACAACGATTGTTTGCCTGGAGTGTGTTATAAAAGCTGATAGAAACAGGATCCGAAGTGCCCTGTGCTCAGCCGTTGGCACCCAAACAAGACCATCCAAATGGACAAGTTAGAGGTGAAAATATCAGCATGGCTGGGGAACCTGGGTGCACAGAGAGGGAGAAACTGGTCCGAGATCACATATGGAGTCTGGGATGTGGGGAAGGATCCATTGGCTACCCAGTGCCCCGGTCTCACCAAATTTACTGCAGTGTGTAGCTCTTGGGGCACTGGGTTGTGCATGATGTGGGATAGAAACACAGTCATGGTCTTCTCCCTGTACTGCGCTACCCAGGCTGGGAGCTGATATCGTTTGTGGTCTCTGATTTTTAATGTTACTTAAGTGGTGAGTAACCTCAGTGCTGGTTAGCGGGTTAGAAGACACACCGTGGGGTGTGGGGAATAGAGAAGTTTTTGTCTTTCTCTTTGTCTTTTTATTTATTTATTTATTTGTTTCTAAGTCTACAGTAAACACTGCTATAAACTATGCTGATGTAAAACAACTGCAAATTGAGGCATTATTTCATGTTATTTGTACCACAATTTTATTACATTCACAGTTATTTACAGTATGTAAATAAGCTGCATAGTGTAGAAAAATGTTCTGCTATAACTCAGTTGTTTGAGCATTAAAAAGCGGGAGGAGGAAATCAACCGAAACCCATAGATGCATGCAGCAAGAAAAGATTATGGATAATATTATGGATTTTTTTTTTTTTTTGTTATAGGATTAGCTCTGTTTGAAAATAGCACCCATTTCCTGAAATGCTGAAATTTGTGTACTTCAGCTACCTGCATTGTGTTGTAAATCCATAATGACTATTTTCCATCAAATATTGTGTTACAATTTGAATTATTAAGTGCTAAATGACTGCGTATAGATTGTAAAGCTATGAGAATTTCCTGCCAGTTGATAGAGAGACCTAGTGTGGGTAAGAATATAGCCTTTGATGAGCATTGCAGCCTCTGTAGACATAAGCAATTATATGCAGATGCAGCACAGGCAGTACAAAGATAAATGTAAGGTCTTTTTAAATCCTGCCTGCAGTATTCCCTACATGAATATGGACTGCAGTGTGATTGTCTGGCTTTCTTAAGGCTTTATTTTCATCCCACTGAACGTAATGGCAAACCATCTATTAATTTCAGCAGCAGCAGGGCAGGGTGCTTTGGCTCTAGATTAAAGCAGTCTAAAAATTTTTGGAGAGAGAGGTAGTGGACTAGTTTGCCAGAAAAATGTTGCTTTTGTGCACGTAGTTTGAAGAGACTGTTCAAACAGGGAGGAGGCTTCTGTGTTTGCCCTTATGCCTTTTAGCGATTTTTTTTTTTAGTAAGTAGGACATATTTCCAGGACCCTGATCTAGGCTAGTGTTAAGATTTTCTAGAGAAATCACAATGTTTGACAACTATAGCATGAAAACAAGCCATTATAATAAAAGGCAGCAGAAATGAGTGACCCATTCTGGTAGTCCTGGCTAAAGAAGGAGGTTTTTGAAAACTAGATGAAGCTTGTGTTTGATGGATCGAGCGTGTGTACCGCCAATAAGGAGCTGAGGTACCTCCAGGTGGTCTGTCCTACACGGTCTTACGTGGTTAGAGGAGCAAGTGGCATATCTGGACAGGGATGAATGGAGTGTCCTGCTGGCTCCACACGTGTTTTGAGATTGTGGGATGATGAGATTGCTGTTGTATAGGACTCATAGGCAGTCACAAGAGTGTGTTTAAGGAAAGTAAAGTAGCATGTCAAGCTGTCATGGGTGATGCTAGATATCCTTCTGATGTATCATCCAGCCACTGCATGTCTCGTGCTCTCTGTAGTTACAGACGGGACATGATTGCTGCTGAATGTGAGCACAAAGCTCTGCGTCTTGCATGGAAATCCTCTCCTGGTTCACACAGAGATGCACTCTCAGCTTCCCTGCAAAATATTTAGATCCCTTCTGTCAACTTCACTAACGAAACGTGGTGTGAAGATGGCTTTTTCCACCACCACCGCCTTCTCATTAGGACAGCCAGTGCCTCACTTGTAGCCTGCAGAGCTGACCCTGCCTGCTGAGTGTGCTGGAAGCTGTGCTCTTTTGGAGGGACTTTGTTTCAGGGGTGATAAATCTCCTTTTTGGGCAGCAGGGTTTCCCGTTGCTTTTCCCATGGGCTGGATGAATGCACCTGCTTGTGGCATGCTGTCCCACTGTCAGTTCAAGCTGGGAGCTTGGCACCTGAAGGTCATTCCCTTGGAAACAGAAAAACCTGGAGGGCCTGAAAGGTAGCAAAAGCGAATGTGGTTAAAATCCAACAGTGACAGCTGCTGGGTGACATCAGAGCTGGGAGGCTCTGCCCTCCCATGCCTGGTTTGGTCCTCACTCTGTCCTTCTACGTTAGCTTCTGCTTTAAAACCCTTTGCAAAGTGCATGGCAAGATGCTTCAGTGGTTGCACCATGCCCTAGGACAGAGCAATACGTGTTACACCTTGTCCACTGCTGAACTAGTCTTTTAGTGTGTGGAGGTAGGTGATCTGTGATGTATTCACGTGGATGTTTTGAAAGCAAATCGACCTTAGTTCTTCACAAAGTTCCTTGGATAAAACTATGGAAACCAGATTCCTAGCCTCTTGTTAGACCCGATGGCACTGCAGTGATACAGAAAGAATTTGAAGTGGTTTTGAGGCAGCCTTTGAAGAGCAGAAGGAAGCACAGCTATTCCTTCATTATTATTTTTTCAAGCAGTACGTACATGGTTTCTCAACCACAGCCTTTACTGAGACTGACGTTGTCAAGTATGAGCCTACGTTTCCTTTCACCCCAATTGCGTCCCCCAAACACTTTTATCTTTGCTGCTTTTCCCCTGTTCCTAAAAGTCGGGGAAGGCATCTCTTTTCCAAGCTCAATGTGTTGGGCTCTTAATTGGTATCAGAAAAAAACCAACAGAGCAGGACAAGCTCTGTCCAGGGCTTTTCTCTTTGTGTTTTCGCTAGCTGTCATGATCAGACCCCCAGTAATGCACTGTAATGAATCAGCGCCTTGCAGACATGGAATAAATTAGTCTTGTGAGAAGAACTTTGCCATAGAAGCAACATAAACTTTGCTATATTACCCTAAGGTGTCCAGTAATTGCTGTTGATTGGGGGGGAAAAGCCATCCAGAGGAGAAATGCAATTTGTTGCTGTGGCTACTAGCTCCCAGATTTATTATCTCTCTTCTTTCTCCCTGAATGTTGTAAAATACACCACAAATTCAGCAGCTCCAATGGATTCTTTTTCTTTCATGTTTGTTTTTTTTTGTTTGTTTGTTTTTGTTTTGTGGTTTGGGTTTTTTTTTATTTCAGAGTAAATTCTGACCACAGGTTTATAGCACTGGCGAGTGCAGCGTCACTGTGGACTTGTGCTGTAATCGCTCAGTGCCCGGTGCGAGTTAGCTGGCATCTGTTGTCAGATCGGAGGGTGCCTTTTAAATGTGCATTTGGTGTAACGCCTCGTGGCGGGCATCGTCCGAGGCAGAGCCCAGCAGCTCGGCACCGATGTGCAGCAAAGCTGAGTGTGAAGGGGAACATCGAGAAAGCATCTGGTACATTGGGCTGATGGTTCAGCAGGGCTGGCTTGGAATAGATTTATTGTGCTGAATATTCCTCTGGACCCGTGTGCCAGCGCACGTTGGGCTGCAGAGGTGACCGTGGGAAATGGAAAAGGACTTCGATCCTTGTCTGATAATAGGTGCGGGCTCCGATAGCCAGGGTGCAGAGGAACGAGCGTTTCCTTCTGCCCCTGGGGCTGTGCTGAGGTGGGGACACCGACCTCCCTTCATCCCCAGGGAGCAAAGTGCTGGCAGCTCTTGGCTCGTTCCCAGGACCAGGCTCTGCAGGACAGTGTCCTGCGGGTGCTTCTTTCACTTGAGGTCCGTCTCTGCTTGGCCTGGTGTGCATCTCGGCTTCACTCCCAAAGGGCTGGGGCTGTTGCCAGACGTTCTGGCTGGCTGGGGAACATCTCCTGCCACTTCTCATTGGCAGGGGGAGAAAGGGGTAGAAACTGTGTTTAAATGAGTTAGAAATGTAGGAGCCGTTTTCAGCAGCCTTCTCTCAAGGCTTCTCTTCCTGGCTGGTGGGACGGGAGCAGCGGCTCCTCCAGCTCTATCAGCGGCTTCTCTCAGCTTCCTAATGTCGTGTTGCATTTTCTGGAGAGAAGAGCTGTACTAGTGGCATCCCACGAAGGTGCAAGGGACTCGCTGCTACCAGGGCTCTGCCCGCGGGTGCAGGGGGAGTGCTCCGCGGGCTGAGCTGTGGAGCACGCTCACTCTGTGTCGGGAGAAATAAACTCTGCATCACCTTGTCTTGCTGGGCGGAAACGTTTCTTTGCCTTTTTGGTCACAGCAAGAGAGAATTTTCATACTTTCAGGGCAATATGATTATATATGTGTACACACATACAGTGTATAAAAAGTGAATATATTAATTTCAAAGATAAATTGCATGTGCAGTGATTTTTACATATAAAATTTGGAAGGCAGCATGAGGCGGAGAGACTATTTTTACAGTGTGGGAGAGCAGCTTGTAGTACCAAGGAGAAAGGGAGGGCCATTCCCTACAGGAAGAGCCAGGGTCGATTTTCCTGTTCCTCCCTAGGATTTGTGGGTGAGGCTGGTCGAGTCCTTTCAGCCCCTGTGAAACTGAGTGCAGTGTCAGCACTGTGCATCCGGGAGCTGTGAAGTGGTCAGGTATTACTGTGAGTGGGTTCAGCTATTAGGGATGCTATTGCTTTTCTTCATCTTGATAAAACTCTATTCGGTTTCAGAAGATGACAGCGGTGTGAGCATTTCTCCTCTGCCTTCGTTTGCATCTGCCGTCCACTGATACGATTTTGCTTTTCATGGGATGACTCCCAATTTCCACTGGCATATCTTAAAGATATGGCCCACAGAACGAAGTTATATGGAAAACGTGGCACAAGAAATTGTTATAGCAGGAATGAAAGCTAATGAATGCATCAAGAGAGCATGCTGTCTTCTTCAGAGGCTGATTTTTAGCACAGTAAACAGGGAGAAGATGTTGTAGGCTCTTACAGGGTCTGGGAGTTAGGAAGTCTTAGCAGTACCTCCTTGGCAGGAGCCTAGGAAGCTGGCTCTTGATGTAGGAGTTTCTCAGGCCAGCTGTGGCATTCCGAGACGTTTGTTGTCCTAATTTCCCATGAAAAGATCCTCATAGCATTAGCATTTGGACTCCAAAACTTAATACTTTGACTAAGCATCCTGATTTCCCATTTTGGAAAAAAAATAATTTTTTTTCCTCACTATGGAAGAGAGTTATTTAGTCAGGTTTTGCTGCAGAAGAGAAATCCAGTAGGGTGCAGGCCACGACAAAAATGCTCCTCATGGCTGCTGCACAACTTGGCTGGAGACACGGGAAACAACTGCTGTGTTTCCTGGGTGATATACCTGACTTTCCCCTTCCTCACGTGATCTGAGGACTGGGTTCTCACCTAAACATCCTTCATCCGCCCAAGACAGAGGCTAAAATCCACCTGCTTACCACCACCTCTCATACTGTTTGCCCATTGTTTCCTCACGGTTTCCTATTGTTTCCTGCCTGGTGGATCTTGGCCTGGGTATTCCTCTGTTTTCAGGCAAGTCACTTTTTTGGTATCATATCAGCCGCTTTGTGGCCTTTGTCTCCCAGCCTAATGCTTTCATTCTCAGTCCTGTTGCTTTTCGCAGCTCCTTGTTGGGTCAAGATGTGCCATTTCAAGCACTGAAGACAATGTGTTTTTGCAGCCCACTCAGTGCTGTGGGGTGAGGGCTCATTCTGGAGAGCTGGGCGTTTTATCTAACTAAATACGGGGCTAGATTTTTCCAAATAATTTGGATTTTGAACTGGTCAGGCAGTAAAAGAAATGCCAGGTTCTTGAGCATGCCTTACCTATTAACTCCCCAATGATGGACTTTATAGCCAGGTTGTCAAATATGGGGAGCACAGGGGAAGCTTACATTTGTAGATTTTTTTAAATAAAAATGCAATTACTTGCTCCAGTATCTTCATGGCAGCCTGAGCTTTTTTTGCCAACGTAAATTGCAGCTACTGAGTGCTGTGCACTTGCAGAAACGCGAGTGTTGACACGAGGCAGAGAACAACCGTGCAACCCAAAGCCAACATGGCACACGAACTCACGCATGGGATGTTCTCGTGAGCCAGCAAACTGGTCAACACCACAGTTCACTAATTACCTCCATTATTGTGACAGCTTCCTGATCCAACGCCAGCTTTTTAGCTTGTTCCCTGATCCCTGTTTAATGATGGAGTGCTCCCGTAGTTAATTTTTATATTTATGGCCCCTGCTGTCATATTCCTTGGGTCTGTTAAATTTTATGCTCTGTAAAACTGTTTACGGTTCGTGGTGACCCTCGTGCTACTCTAGCTGCTGTGCGCAACTGCAGAGCGGAGTACCAAAACCAGAGCCATCCCAGGTCGCTAGACACTTACAGAAAAAGTTCATGAAACTTAAAAATCCTAGTGAGAAAACTTCAAAGTGGGCAAATAGGAGAAGTGTTCTAGAAATTCTCAAGTCCCTAGAACTGGTATCTAGTTTTGTGTTAGGAAAATGCTCTCAAACATTACAGAAAAATCTTTTTTTTTTTTCTCTACTTAAAATAGACATTATTTTTCACAGGAATTGATTGTAAAAATCTATGCATTGTCTCAGGAACCTGGGAGCTTTCAGATTCTTTTGATATTCCTTAACAGATGGTAAGTGTCACTTTTTAAAATGGTGATATGGCATACCATAATTTATTTACAGTTGCAATCAAATACTATTTAAACTTCAGTGGTTGTAAATTCTTATTTAATATATATAAAAACTATTACTTTTGTCTTGGATTTCAGTAGTTTCATAAGCTGAATTGCTGTTATAATTAAGATGAAGGCATTTTTTGTTTTTCTATTCCAAAGGACGTTATTAGTTTAGCCAGAAGCAGAAAGATTAATGTTATGACCCAGGCTAACTTCTTGTATAACACAAGTCATAGGACTTCACTCAGTGACGTATCCATCCCAATAAATCTGGTTGACTGGGAATGAAAATATGTGTATGTGTATATAAAATTCAATCTTCTTTGAAAGATATGAAGTGATGGAAAAGCTACTGCATCCCTTGGTAATCTGTTCCAATTTGTTAAAATAAGTTCTTCTAACTCTTCTTCAGACCTTCATTCAGATAAGGTTGGAGTCATTTAAACTGACTCATCACTCCTTTGCCTGCAAATGTTTTCTGGCTGCCAGCGCTTCCAGCTGGTCACTCTCATACTTAATTTCAAGAGTTCATTGGAACATCTCATTCTCTATACAGGCTCTGGGGTTTTGTTGTATTTGAAAAATGAAAAAGTATTTGATTGGATTCCCTAACAACATGTGCGTAAGAAAACCTCGCACAAGAGAACAGAGGACGTCTCAGCAACCGTCTGAAGGTAGACAGATGCCGGCTAACTCTAAACACTCCTGTGCAGATGAATAGCAGAAAAGTTGCTTGTGGTTTTGATGTTCCGTCTGTAAATAACACAGTCATTTTTGGAGGTCACGCATGATTAATCCCAGAATCTCAAACTCCCATCCGTGCCGAGCAGACTCACGTGTCTGTGTCTCCGTCAGGGAAGCTGCACTTCAGAGCGTCTGGTCCAGGCTGGGTTCTGCGCCTGTGCAGGCTGCTCTTCGCTCCGCAGTTCTCCCTGTGGTCAGTATGGGACACACTTGGGATTTAATTGGTGGTGTTACTTAAGTTGTGTTGCACTGACCTGGAAGGCATATATCCAAAGGTGTTGGTGCTACCTTAAAATAAATCCTGAGTTTGATCTCACACCGTCGGTTCCGTGTTTTCAAACTGAAGTGGTGTCAGCACGGCTGCTTCCAGTTTACCCCAATACCAGTGGAAAACACAGCTGGGTCATTTTGTTTTATTGCACTGAACATTTTGCTTGGCACATTTAACTTCTTTCTGATTCTCTCCACTTTTCTTCCTCCCTTCGCTTCCAGGCTGTCTCCCTGAAGCCCTGCGTTACCCTTCCACTTGGTCTCACGCTCATGCTAGCTGTCCTCTGCCTTATTTTCCTCACAGTTCAATGTTCCCTTGTAAATCCACGTTAGCTGGTCCGTACCTGCCTTATGCCTCCAGGCACTTCTGCCAGCACAATTTTTGAAAATTTTGTCCATGCTTCCATCTAGTTACGCAGCTGATCTGCTCACCACACGAGTTTCTTGTGTCTTTTCTTAGCTGGTCACATCTCTGAGCATGAAGGGAGAAGAAATGATTGCTGCAAGGCATGGGGGTCAGTGTGTTTAGTTGGTCCTCTTCTACCCAGCTTTAACAACCTGAATATTGGCCATTGACCACGGTAACAATGTCTGCCTGTTTCTAAAGCTGAGTGTATCATGGGAAGACATGGAAATCTGGGTATACTCTTTAATAACTAGATTTTTAAATGCTAGGTTTTTTATTCTGGTGAATCAACATATTTTTTCCTTCAGCACTCTCATTCTAGAACCACAATAACCCATCGATAAAATAAATATTTAAACCTGTAAACTACAGTAAACAGAAGTGACCGGAATTGGCAGCCACTGCTACTGCTCCTACATGAAAAACAGAGCAGGGATGCTTGTGTCAGCAGATGCAAGACCTGCCCAGCACCACAGCTCCCAAATCACTGGGTGAGCAGTGCTCTTATTTAGCAATTTGGAACGGCCAAGGAATGCTCTGATGGAGTGTGCAGGCATCGTGTGGTCTCTGCATGACTAGACCTGCCATAGAGGATCTGCAGCCTTCAGCTGATGGTTGCTTAAGGAGGTGGTGATGCCTAAGAGATCCGTGTGGTTGCAAGCCTAAAGGCAGCTCTGGAGAGCAGCCTGATGTTGGTTTCCAGCCTTCACCACTGAAGCTGATGGCATCCCCTGAGCTTCAGTGTTTAAATGCCTGCTTAAGTATTTTATTATACTTCTCTACATCTTTCAGTAAAATAGACCTGAGATTCTGGGACTTCCTTGAAGATCCCAAGCTTTGGCTATGCAGGTCTGTTGATGGAAATCAACAGCAACAACGTTATGGAATTCAGCAGAGATGCAGTTGCTGTAAATGAGCAAGGGAAGTCAGTGTGGGATAAAGGTTTAAGGAGAATTTGCCCATTTCAAAACAAGTGGTAGACCGCTGTGTCTCTGGGATCGTGCCATCCCAAGGTACAGTAAAGACTGATTCTGCAGAAGCACCCATGATGGATGATAATGAATGCTCCTTTGCATAAGATTTTCATTTTCGAGAGAGAAACATTTATTATCAGTGAGTGATAGCATGGTCTTTGATTTTTCATCTGCTATTTCCTAATTCACTGATAAATCTTAACTATTCAGATTCTAGCTGTTCTTAATTATCTAAATGGTCCTTTTCAAAGATGACTGGCATTCAGACAGGCTGGACAACCTGGCCACCAGATCTGCTGGAAGTCTGGTCCAAGCGGAAAAGCAAAAGAAAAAAGAGGGGAAGGCAGAACTGATGCAGCCTGCCAGCTCTTGGAAGGAATACACCAGCTTCAAGGTGACTTGGAGAGTTGCTTCCTTCGGACCGTGGCACCAGTGCCTCCTTTGTCATTCCGCTTCCAGTCTCCTGGGGTTAGCTGGCTTGGCTGGGATCAGCTTGATTCCCATGAGGTGCAAGATTGAGCCAGGGCAAGTTCTGGGATGTCTGAGTGAGGGAATATGGCCATGGTCTTCATCTGAAGACTATCTTTTCCAAGGAGGTTTTGGTTGTTGCTCCAAAGCTACAGTGCTGCCAGCTCAGGAAATGAAGGAGGGGAGGGGTGGGAATTGAAAGAAAAAAAACCCCCGCAACCCACTGAATCATAATCTTTACATCATGAGATTTGGAAAACAAACAAAATGTCATTAAGAATTTTTATTCTGTCTTTTGCCTTTTAATCTTCTTACTCTCATGTGTGAGATTATTCTTCCATTTGAAATTAACCTTAACTGCACGCTCCTCTGATGGAGACCGGGATAATCCTCTCTGAGGAGGGTTACTGTGCATTAATTGCTTGCCTTGACTCTTTTCCTTCCTTTTTTTCCCCACTTCACTCTACCTGTTTTGTTGTGCAGAGACCTACACTGGAGCTACAAAATGCGTCTGGAGAAAACGATAGAAAAAACTGAATATAACTACTCTTCACATATTATGTTTTCTGATTATTTTTCAATAAAGAATTATCTTGGTTGCAAAGACCTTATACATAAGAATGTAATTGCAACATCAACCATTTTCTAATTGCTAGAGAAAAACATTAGGCCAAACAGAACTTTCTGTAACTTAGTGTTATAATTAGATTTAGAATCTTTCAATATATCTTAAAAAATATTTCTCACACATTCAAAGCACTTAAAATAATTCAAAATCATTCTCATTTCTTCATATAATTTCTGTCAACTGCATGGTGATATAAATTTTTCAGTAATTACAATAAATATAAGCTTAATATACATATATATCATTGTAATTAACTGTCCAAATAACTAGAAGTAATATATTTTTCTTTTAATGCTCTTTTGATTTCATGGCTTCAAGAGTTGTCCTTTGCTTGAGACCCTACATCTCTTCTGCATTTTACCCCTACCAGTAGACAGCACCTAATTTATATGGTCTGAATTAATGTCGGGAGGGGTTTCTCCTCTGGTCATAAAAGGAACCCGGCTCTTTCCATGTGCATAGTCAGCCAGTTTTGCTGGAATTGTACTGGAGCCTGCAGCAGTGCAGCCCTTAAATCAGGTGTCTTCACCCTGGCTGTGGCTCATGAAGCCTGAAGCACCAGTGACGTGGAAGCTGAGAGCTGGGTCCTCTTGCACCAGCTTGCTGGGGCCAGCACCTTCTTGCAGGAAACAGCCTCCATGGAGGTGCCATTGATCCTGGTGGGAGACAACCTCCAAAAGGTCCTGGCAAGGAAGCCCGAAGGTGAAGTTAGCTGTACCGGATAGCACAGCATAGCGCTAATGTTATGCTTCAGCTGAAAGCTCATTTTTGTGGGGACTTGGGCTTTGTCCAAAGATGAGCATTGTTAAAAAGAGAGGGTGAAAGTGAGAGGAGAAAACAATTCCCTTCTGACCAGGGCTGGGAGGTGTTGCTGGATGTAGGCTGCCCAGGAGCTCCCATACGTGTGAAACCCTATAGCGGTGGCTTTGAGATGGTTCTGGACCACCATACCCATGCTGGGATGGTGGGTCCGTGTTGCCTTTTGTACCCATTATGAACAGGAGCAGTTGGAGAGCCTGGTGGTGAAGAAGGGAGTGAGCTGAGGACCTCTGTGGAGCAGCCCAAACAAGAGATATGAGGTAAATGCACACCAGGTAAAAGGTATCTCCAGCCCTTCACCTACCTGGGCTGCAGTCTCCAGCTCCAGCACATCTGTCTGAAGCAACCAGTATCAGTAGCAACCTTTAATAGAAAAACAGTGAGGTAGTCAAACACCCTTTGGGCACACTGGTTATTAACTCTCATTCCTTGGTCTGTGTCACCTGGTCTTGTTTTCTGTTTTGAGATTATGCAAAAAAATCCCATTTATAGAGCTTGGAATTTTTATTTACCCTACAATGCGTGTGCTCCTGCTTCCCCTTTCCAATGTCTCCCTGTGACTTTGTTTAGGAACTGGGAAGCTAGTACACTCTTTGCCTAGCCTTCGAACTTCCCTTTTAATTGGAAGGAAGAGCACTTGGATGGTGAGAAGACCAGCCAACCTCCCTCTCTGTTCCTGGAAAGTATTTTCTAAATTTTGCTGCCAGCAAATATCAGCTGTCCTCTGCTTGAACGGAACGCACCCTGGGAGCTTTGTGGTGTGTCGGGGATGTCTCAGCCCAAAGCGCACGACGCATGCCTGTTTGTGGTGGCCACGCTGAAGTGCTCTGGGCTCTCTGTGAAGCAGCAGGCAAGGTCCTGCCTGGAAGACCTCAAACACAGGGAGGCGGGAACCACCTCTGTGGGCGGCAGTTTGCCGCTGGGAGAGCGGAGGGGTGATGTTGGTGGGGCAGCACAAGTCCAGGGAGCAAGTCAGAGGAGTGAAGATGTAGCAGAAAAACAATTGTAATGTTAAATCCATGAGCTGCTGCTGGTTTGTTGAGGGGTTTGGGGTTTTTTTCGGTTTGTTTTTTGTTTTTTGGTTTTTTTTAATTTGATGGGAGGGGGAAGGAGAGGGGGCTCCCAGTACTTCTATTCATCTGACGAAAGAGCTCATGTTAACACTCTCTTTTTAAAATACAGTGTCGGCCTGTGTGTAAAATGAGCTTTGAAGTGCAGAGCTGACAAACCCCAGGGGAAAGCATGTCTTTTATTAACAACCGCTGGTACACTTCAGGAACCTTATTTTAATGTTTAGTGAAAACGTTTTCTGTGTGAGCAAAAAGAATTGCTGGGCTGAGACATCCACTGGCCATGGCAGGGGACTTCGGTGCCCGTTTGCCCTTCTGCTCCCCCTCTGCCCAGCACCTTGGACCCACAGGTGGGGTGGGAGGAGGACCAGCCTGCGCTGACAGTCACTGCCGAGGTTCCATGAATAAGTCGCAGTGTGTTGTAGCTACTTGTGTTGTAGAGTAGTGACATGGCAGTTGTTTTGGGTTTTGGCTGGGGTTTTTGTTTTGTTTTGTCTTTTTTTTTGGTTGTTTTGGGTTGGTGTTTATTTTTTTAATTTTTTTTTTAGTGTTGAGAGGGCTTCAGGACCAAGGCTGCCCTTGTGTTTCAGTGACATGCTGGGTTCTGGTTCTTCAAAAGGGGCTTAGGTGCTTTTGGAAAACATTTTAGCAAAGAAGCAACATTAGTGTGTTTTACATGTATAGCTCTGTAGATTTATTTGAAATTTATTCGTATAATGCAGCAAGTGGACCCATCATTTCTTGTCTTGGATCTACCTTGAACAAATAGAGATTTATCTGGGAGATAGGGGCCTGTAACTCTCTTCTCCCTCTCCCTCCAGCAGTGCTGTGCATCCTTGCTCCCATGTGCTTCTTTTGCTTGACAGGGTCCCCAAATACATCCATACACTGATGGTATGGTGCTGAGCACAAGTGGTTAGGGGAAAGCCCCCATCTCCAGCAGTTATTCCCGTAAGTAAGGCTAGAAGTTGTAGCCTGCTAGAGAAGGGTCACAGACCTTGATGTTTTGGGTCTTCAAATCAAATCCTGCTGAGGGTGACAGTGATATGACAAGGACAACACGTCATGGCCGTTCTCATTATGAAGCCATGGGCTGGTCTCCAAAAGGTCTTGTAAGTGTTGGTATCAGAACATTCTCCCCAGTGATAGTAAGGGTTTGAAATTCTGTCAATAATTGCAACAGAGAAGCCACTGATTGAATAAGCAGTGGTAACCTGACTTCCATAAGAGAAGAAAGTGAGCATGCTGTTGTGATGGCTCTGGGGAAGCTGTACCCCTGGGAACACGCAGAATACATAGAGAAGCCTTCTCTTCCGTGGTTGTCCAAGTCATAGACCTTCCCTGTAGCTCCCTTCCTTGCTTCATGGCTCAATCCCTCTACTGCTGTAGTGAGATCTGTCCGCTCTTTCTGAAACTTGAATAATTTGCTGTAATCCTTCCCTATCATTAAACTTCTAAAATGTAAGGGATTCAGCTATAAATTGGAAGGGTTCTGTGCCAGCCTGCAGTTATGATGGTAAGGAAGAACTGGACCCCTGGATTAAAGGCGGTGGTGGACCACAACAATGCGGCTGATCTGGCTGGTGAGGCAGAGGCCAGCAGTGCAGCCGGTTTGGCTCTAGCTGGTATCTCTGTGTCTAAAGTGAACGCAGTGTAAGGAACAAATGTGTTGGCCGAGAGCCAGGTCAGGGTGAACAGGATAGCTTTCTACCTGCCAGTTTTCAGTTACAAGTCCATGGGATTTCCACAAAGCAAGTAGCCGGAGCAAGCAGGAGATGTGGAACCTTCTTGTCTTTCTAAGATGATCCCCTGAATAAACAAGATATAGCCTCAGCTCTCAGGAGTCCTGGGACCAAACACAGACATTTCCATCCACAGCCCTGGACCCCACACTAGCTAACTGCTCTCCTTGCCAGGGTCTCTCAACTTCACAAAATTGGGCACAGCTTCATAAGGGTTTATTAGAGACATTCTTGTCTTAAGACCGTGGCAGGTTAAATGACTTGTCTAAGGCTAGAGGAAGAGGTCAGTATCAATGCTGTGATTAGACATTTGCAGTTCTTGGCTTTGAGATGTGGGGATCCGAGAATGGCCGATACAGAATGAAATACGAGCGTCCTGAATTTTTTATGTTGCAGTTCAAGTATATTTGGGCTAGATTCATCAAAGGAATAACCGGGAGAGATATTTTTCATTTGTAGAATCTTAATGAATACATGACACTGCTATTCATTATTTATATGCTTTCACATTTTAATTAATAGTTCTACTGGCTATTTCTGATTTTTTTTTCTATATTTATAGAAAGCTATCACTTCAAAAATATTGAATCATGCTGCTGTTTGTTACCTTCCATAAAATTTCCTTAATATTAGGACGGACTGAATTTTGCTATAACGTTTAAGTACAGAAATGAAGAAGAATGTCATCTATTTTTCCATTCCTTTGAGTCCTGTCAAAAGTTTGTGGTTTTCCTTCCCCCAAATGCTTCTACAATGCAGCTGACATAAATTAGCCAAGGAAGCTGATGATTCTTGTGCGGGAAGGAACCACTAGAGGACACCACCAGATGACTCATGAACCAAGCAGGCACAGCCATAAACAGAGAAACTGGGAAAAAGGAATAAAGATGGGGAAATGCTGTTTCCCACTGTTCTCTGAGGATGGATGGAGCTAATCCAGCACCTCCTTATTGCTAATCAGCAGATGTGGGCTGGGAATGCACAAATCCTTGCAACCCCTCTTCATCCTTATTTCTCGTGATGCTGGACCAGATCTGCCTAGAGGAGCTTCTTCCAGAAGCTCTGCAGAGTTGCTCTCACTGACCTGGAGAAGCTCTGGGACCCTACCGCAGGGTAGGGGTGTGGGTGAGGTGACATTTCTCACCATTTGAGTCTTTGCCACCCCTTCAGTAGTGAACTCCAGTGATTTATGCAGGACAGTCTTGCTAGCATGACCCATGCAGGCTCGCAGAACGGCAGGGACACGTTGCACAGAAAGCTTACTAGGGCAGGATGGAGGAAAAACCTCTTGGTCTCCTGAAGCTAATGGGAAAGTTGATGGAAGTGTAAAGCAGACCTCTCTCTTGCAGGTTCCCCTTAAAAGAAGTGGTTTCAAGGGCAGTGAAAGGTTTAGAAAACTTTCAAATGGCGGATATAAAACCAGGATAATGTCAGCAAAGCAATTAAGGCTGGGAGGTGACACAAATGGGAATATTTTCTCTGTACAAAACCTGTATCCAACCCAGGTACGAGGATTTCTTCCACTTGTGAAAAAGCGACAAAAAAGCCCTCAACCTTGTTTCAAGCATTTTTTAAATATTCAAGGAAAATTATCTGTGGCAGTATTAGAACATAAGGAAGCATCTGCAGATTGCCTCGTTCTTGGGCTCTTGGCTGTGAGCCAAAAGTCTTTAGAGCCGCGAGTTCATTGTCGTTTCTCAAGGCTCTGCAATCCTAAACACAAACCCCCATGACACCCAACCGAAAAAGTCACCTCTTTTCCAGGTAGCTTCCTCCTCTGTGCAGTGCTGGGGATGTCAGAGGAGCAGTAAGCACCGAGACGTTCTTAAATGTCTTTTAATCCCTCAAAAATTATGTAAATCATGTGAAATCTCAGCTCTGAGGAAGATGATGGCAAGGCTCCATTGATTGCGTTAGTTGCAACAGGGCTTTGTGTTTGGCCTTTGACTCCCCTGCGCTATTCTCTATATTGATACAGCTAAACCCTCAAATGCCAGGGATTTCCGGGAATGGAAAGGCATCTAGGAAAATGCTCTGCTTAGCACTAAAATGTATTTTTAAGTGGCTTTGAGTTTGCTTCTGAAAAACAATATCACATATACAGAAATGTACCTGCCCGCGAAGGCTGTTCTTAACGTGAGAAGCTTTGCCTGTGAGTGACAGGGCTGTGCCAAACCTGGGGGCATTTTTCCAAATAATTTTAACCAAATTCACCCATATTTGTTTCTCAACATTTCCCTCAAGATGGCAAAAAAGCCCACCAAAAATATGATATGGTTATTGATTGCACCTTTTTGTTAAAAACGATACCAAAAAGGTTATTTGTTGTTATTAAACTTCCAGCATTTTTCAGGCTTAAAGTTGAATGTACAACAGAAGATTTTAAAAAATGATAATGCTTGAGATTTGCAAGGTGGAAATTTTCTACTCTCTTTTAATTAATACTTTTAAAAATTTGAAAACCCTTTCCCCCCCCGTCCCCCCTTATTTCCTTTTTCTCAGCAGAAGGTGAAATGATACGTTTTTCCAGGTTGTATCATAGGTGAGGAATCCCCTCAATAAATACTTTTTCTGCTAATGCTCATATCTTCAGTTCTTTTTGTAGATCAAAAGTTGGTCTGGCCTAAAACTTTAATATGAAACTTTCTTTAATGGAAAACTGGGGGGTTTAACTTTCTCTGAGGATGGTGTTTGCTTTCAGTGGGAACTATCCCGCTTTTCCTTAACTCAAACCACAAGTGGGGTAAAGCGCATCCTTGAGCCGCAGCCTTCAGAGGAGCAGCGACAACTTCCCCGAGATGCTGGTGAGGGGCATCTTGCTCGGCAGGTACAAAATCTTCACAAACACAACTTATTTCCTGCAGAAGCAGAGCATCGCCTGCTTACTCTGCGTAGTTGCAGACCCGGAGCAGCATCTCTGCCTGCACTCCCCCTGGGACAAGTGCCACACCAGCCTCGGCACGGTCCCTGCCCCAAGGAGGTCACATCGCACCGAGCTTTCTCTTCACGGCGCATTTTTTCAGTTGAGATTTTTCTTTTTTTTTGTTTTATTTTTTCCTTTTTTTTCTTTTTTTCCTTTGTTTTCTTTTTTCCTTTTTTCTTTTTTCCTTTTTTCTTTCTTTTTTCTTTTTTCTTTTTTTCTTTTTTATTTTTTCTTTTTTTTTTTTATTTTATTTTATCCCATGCTGGGATCCTGTCTCTCCACCTATCTTGCCTTTGCAGGCTGAGCCCAGCCCAGGCGGTTGGTAGCCCCAATCTGCGCCGGAGCCGCGTTTTTCGGAGCGGCTGGTTGTGCTCTGTCCTTCCGTCAGCCGGTCACCAGAGGGGGACAAAGCCCCACGCACGGCAAGTGCGGCGGGACACTCCTTCCCCCACCGCAAAACCTCCTCCCGAGAGCGGGCCAGGCTGGGAGATGAGTTTTGGGGTGTGGGGGGGTCCCCAGCTGCACCCCTGGGTGCCCTGAGCCCCAGCGCCAGGGGTGAGGGTGGCGACAGGCTGGCTGCCACGCCGCAGGGACAGCCTGGGCTTCCTCGGCTGTTGCGTGGCACCACTGTCCCTTCAGCCTGGAAAAGGTGCGCGTGCTTTTTATAAAAATTCCCCGGCAGCCCTTAAAACACCTGTAGATTTGCTGGGGGTGAAGCGGGAGGTTGAGCTCATATTGCAAACTCCGTTTCAGAACGGCTCGTTTTTTCCTTTCATTGCAACAGAAACGCTGTTGAAAAATCACTGTTTGTATGTATAAAGATATCTGCTCCCCCCAGTTTTGGTCTGGTTCACTAAAAACTGGAACACAGCCGATGCCCAGGCATTTAAGTTAGAACCACCCATCCAGGAGAAAAATTTGCAACCTATGGCACTGAAAATGAGGGGAGAAGCAAATTTGATGAGTATTTGGCTTTTTCAATAGCTAGCTATGCCTGATTGGAACCTGTAGGGAAAACAAACGCAATTATTTGTGTGAGACTGAATTTCATTTCCACCAGAAAATATGAAAGCTGTCACCTGCACGCTCGCTGGAAGCCGGTCGTGGGCTGGAGGATGCTCCAGCAGCGGTGCTGTGTGTGCCGGCGGCGGCAGCAGCCAGCCCCGACTCAGGGTGTGTGCACCGCGACCTGTGTCCTCCTGTCCCACTACCATGTGTGTCCCCTAAAACGTGGGTCACCCATGCGGCAGGACTCGGCTCCTTCCCAAAAAGCATGGAGATGGCAAAGCAGGTTCCCTGCATTGAGGACCCAGTGCTGTCCCAGAGGGTGCATCCCGCAGACTGCAAACCTGGGTTTGGTGGCTTGGCCGGCCACGCCTGATAGAGCAAAATCTGGGAGACCTTAAGACGTATAAATAATATTTGGCTGGAGTCCGTTTCCTCAGCACCGGACAGCTTGCTGCTGAATGGAGTGCTTTTTTCCTCCAGGTCCTCAGAGTCAGACCCTTGCCCGCATCCAGCTGTCCCTGGTAATTAAATTTTAATGCCTCAAGCTGCGAGTTGGTATTGGCGTTTGAAGTGAAGCGTGTTAGCGGCCCCAGCGTGGTCAGCCACAGCCTTTGAAGCTCCTTGTCTGCCACCGAGGACGGCGGGGGACAGTCCCACCTCCGCGAGTGCAGCCACCGTGCTCGGTCCCAGCTGAATTGACGCAGCCGTTGTCCGTTGATTTAGGGAATCAAGGAGGTTTCTCCTGTACAGACGGGAGGGACTGGAAAGTTAATGACGGTTTATTCTGGTGAATTCATGTATTCTCGAGGCAGCCACGAAGCGGTGCCCATGGTGCTGTCTGGACAGCTGGTGGCACTTTTGCTGCCTGCGTGGTGGCACCCACTGACGTGGTCTCAGTGTCCTGTGTCCTATGGGGTATGGAGCATGGAGCTCCCCCGGCCCGTCCTGAGCAGCGGCGTCCCACAGACCTGGAGCAGGTCCCCAGGGTCACAGCTGGGGGAAGTCAGGAGCCAGAGGGTCTCCTTTGCTGCGGAGGACAGAGGAGTTTAAGATGGAGGAGGTGACTAGAAAACCAACCGTGCAAGACTCTCTTCCTGCTCCTTAAACCATTTCATTGTAATTACTGTGCAAACAGAAGGCCTGGGTAATTATTACGTGGTTTTGTGGGTGTAAATTTAACACGTTGTTCCCGTGCAGCTCCGCTGGGAAGAAAGACTTTTTTCCTTTGAGTTTTTCTCCTTAATTCACTGCTTTCAGTCTCGGTGTGGGTTCAGTACAGGAAGGTCACAGTCACCTGGGTGGGAAATAGCCCGGAACTCTGACCAGCGGCAGGCACTGGCACCGCTGGGAGGCAACCCTGGGCGGCGGGAGGATCTGGGGAGAAGCAGCAAATGTTTTTGCAGACGCAGACTGCAACCCACCCAAACCACAGGGTGAGGGAGGCAAAGTGTGCTCGGTAGGTCTCACAAGGCTTATGAGAGCCTTATTGTCGTCCCCCCCAAACCGTGGTGGTTAATGAGATCCAAGGGGACACTTGAGCTAAAAAACTCTCGTGTTTAAGTGCTGGGGGTTTATAGAAGGATCCTGAGGGAGAAGAGCATGGGTTTCACTTCTCCAGAGCTCTGTCATCCAGAATTCATTGAGCTGAAGCACCGGTCCCTCTCCCAGAAGTTGGCAGAGGACAACGGTGCTAACGTGTCTTAGGGACACTCTTTTGCATTTTTATTTCTGACTTTAGCATATTGCACAAAAAGCCACGAAGCCCAGCTCATATTAATTTATTTATCGTGAGAGCAGTTTTCATGGAATTAGAGCAACTTCCCCTTTCGGCTGGTCATAATAATCTGAATTTTGTCACTGCCTTGTCAGTTCTGCAGTAAGCACGGAAACAAATCGGTGCAGATGTGGCTTGTTGGAACGATCCCGCAGCTCGGGGTGACAGAGGTGGTTACAAACAAGCCTGAGTGTGTGTGCGCTTATGTGTCCGTGTGTGATATAGTCAAACACAGCTCCACCGCTGTTTGAGCTGCAGAACGGATGACAGGGAAAAGGCTCTCACGTAAGTTATAAATTGTTTCCTGTCACCTGTGCCACCGTCTCCTTCTGCTGTTCTGCTCCTTCCTATTGCATTTGTTTCCTTCCGCCTTTCCTTTCCCTATATGAAAGCAAAGCTGACTGTGCTGGTGCTGAAGGCACCCAGACTTATGCCCCGCACGGAGTATTTTCAGTAGAATCCCCCAAGTTTGGGCTGCCCGGCTCTCACAAATAAACTAGCCAGCGAAGCCCACTGCTGAGCAGCTGATTTTCTGTGGGTTGGATAAAGATGCTGTCTGAAGCAGTTTCGTCTTTGCAGTTTATCTTTTATTTCCCACACGCACACTCCATAGTATAACGCGTCCTGCTGAGAATTAAACCTGCCAGTGCTTTTGGACCTGCCTCCACTGTGATAGCTGATGTTTTGTTCCAAGTCCCACATCATGCAAAGTATGTCGGGCTTGTCCTTTCTCCGCACACCCCCTCCGAGGTCTGTGCAGAAAGGCGGAGGCGTGGATTTGCACCCACAAAGACCCAGGTGTCCTCTGGAGTGTCAAAGGGGCCTTGGTTTGCTCTTGGCATGTGCGTAAGCCCAAAGCCTCCTGTATTCTGAAGGACTCACTGTGGAAACGATTAAGTTGAGTAGGTTTGGGGGCAATAAAGGCGGAAGGGGCTATGCTTTTCATTCTCTTGTTTTCCTTCTTGAGGTCTACTGGACCCATTTTGTCTTTGCACTCTGGAGGAGATGAGAGGAAAATTAAGATCTAGAGTAGAAAGCCCCAGGCCTTCCTATTTTCAACGGGGGAAGAAGCTTTATTGAGCTGAAGCTTTCCATGGTATCCCCACGGGGCCTGGGGATGCTCTGCATACCTTGCCGCTACACTGCGGCTTTAGCTGGTCGTGCTTTGACCACAGGGGGAGGATGGTTTTAAAACGTGATGATTGCGTTCTAAACCTTGCCTTGAGGCATCAAGGCCCAGGTGATTTTTGACGTTGTGTAGGTACCTTGAGTCAGTCCGGGCTGCTTTTCTCAGTATAAAAGCGCATCTTGCTCGCAACTGATAGAAGCACAGGGATCCTTTCTTACAGAAAACATGGATCAGGAAGGGAACGTCCTGAGGGTCGGCACTGCTGTCCACTTATGGCCGCTCCCTGGGTTTGAGTGGAAAGGGAACGTGTCCCGTGCGCATCCCGCTGTCCCTCGGGGCGATGCTGCTGGGGCAGGATTTACCAACGCGGCACAGGAGAAGGTGAGCGCTTGCGGGATGCACTGTGTGCCGATGGGGAAATGACACTCGGCCAACAGTGACCCACACTTTAGCGACCTATGTCTATGCCAGGTACTTGGGGGGGGGGGGAACCCAAATTATTTACTTTGGAAAATTGCTATGGGAAAAATTACTATGGGAAAATTGCTCTCAACAAGTGATTATGAAGAAAAGATTCAGAAGTGTGATGTCAATATCTGGTTTTACATCATGAGAAATTATTTTCTGTTCCCAGGAAAGTGTGTGAGATTTTAAATCAGAAGGAAGAGCTAGAATCTGGATATTTTTGCTAACCAGTCAATTAATTTTGTTTACTTGAACAGAATTAATGTTTTCCTGCAACGAAAAAAAAAATAGTTCATGTAACTTTGAGCATTTTTTATTTGAACTTTAAAAATATCTTTCTGACCTTTTTTTTAAATCAAGAAAATATATGAAAGTTACTTTTTCTTCTGATCAGCTTCCATTTTTAATAGATATGTATTTTTCAAAGGGATGAGTGCATCAGACTTTTCTAATGAGCTCCATGGACTGGACATGGCCAAGAAAAGGCCCTGGCTTAGGTCCTGCTTGTTTTGGTTTCTCCCATCTGTGGAATAAGTGGAGAAGCAATTTTATAGGTGACAGGATGAGAAGGTGAAGAGAACATGTGAGAAAAAAAATCCCTTATACCTGAAAATTTTTTGACAGACATCTAAAGAAAGCTCTAAACCTTGTACAACAGAATTACATCTCTTTAGTGTGACCACTCCTGGATTTTGATCTGCCCCGATATGTCTGGAAAATTACTTGCAGTGTTTAGATACTGCCATTATTTCTCCAGTTTTGGGATTTCGTTCCGGCTTGTTCTGGGTTTGAGGTCTAGAGGTTGTCAGGAGCCTGGGCTGGGCTAATCTCTGGGGAGGGAGGCGGAAGCACTCTGTGTTGTTTCTGTGTCTTTTAAATGTAAGTTCAGAGCTCTCTTGTTCAACCCCTTGGAAAATAACTGATGACAAAAGAGATTTGGAGTTTGGATAAGATAAGAATTAAATTGAATATTTGTCCTGAACCAACAATGCACTTGAACTATTCTGGACATTCAAAGAGTTGCACTTGTTTTTAAAACAGTTTTTCTGTTTTCTTCGTCTCCTAAATTTCTCTGTGTTGGACTCAAGCACTAAAACAATCAACAGGCCCAAACACTGTGGGATAACAGTAAATTTGTCACTTTAAAATTTGTCATGGCAAAGTACCGCAGGAGTTACAAACGCCACGTGTGACTCAAAGCCTTTGGAGATATTTTTATAATTTTCCATGAAAGGGATGACTCCACAGAGCTGCAAATGTGAGAGGTGGGCCCAAGCTGAGGTGTTCGTATTGTCCCAGCTCCTAAAAGCACCGAAGCTCAGGTTTAAGCATGTGCTTCCATTTACCAGACTGGGCAAAGCACTTAAAGTCAGTATAATTAACCACGTGCAAGTGCACCCCTGAACAGGAATTATGTGCTGCGGTCCCAGGTTGGTATCTCTGACCCCTCTTGCTTTGGTGAATTGCAGTTTATTCCTCTTGGACCAAGGCCTAGTGCCTTCCTCCTTGGAGACGATTCCCATAATTCCTGTGTAATTAGATTAGCTCTAACGAGACCTACCTACAACAGACAGAATAAATTGTTCCTAACCTCCCCAGATCCTATTGAAAATGATGCCTGTGGTCCCTCCACGTGGGAGCTTGTGCTCAGCAGAGATCACAGTGACAGAAAATACCCTTTTTAAAATGACGAGTTGTATAACATAAACAGCAGGACTAGTGAAGCTTAAGAGAAGATGTGTTAAATGATAAAGGCTTTCTGATTTTGCTTTTATTGCCTGAATACAGTAAACGGGAGTCCAGAAACCAGAAGGTTCATCAGGAGGTTGGGGTAGATACTGAAATGGCTGGTTCTTCATTGCCTCTTAGTATTTATTTAGAAGGCACTAGAAAAACCGCTGCATTTTCTGACAAACCTGCCAATAAAGTTGCTCAGTAGGCACCAATAATGAGCAGCACGGGGACACGGCTGACAGATGATAGTCCTACATGTTTGTAAGCAACTCAAAATCCATTACTGTGTGATCAAAATCAGGTAAGAGTCTAAGGAAACACCGAGCAGGGTCTAAAATCTAAGATACCAGTTGTGATATGCTACCTAGTAATCAGCTACAAGAAAACATATCTTCCTCAGGTTGTATTTCTAGTTAGCACAGAGTGTGAAAATTAAAGAATTAGCATATTTGTGGCAAATAAAATATTACGCTTTCAAGGAAGTGACTGTCCTTATTTAATGCCCCGCTTTGTATTTAGAGTCGCTGCAGAGGCTCATCCTATACATGCTCAGTACAGCCAGCTGAATTAAATGTTTAGAATAATTCATCAGATAAAGTCATGTCCGTGAATAATCTGCATTCAGATCATGACCTTTACCAAGCTGTGCTTTTTCCGAGCTTTTTTCTCAGAGCTTTCCGCTGATACTGAGAAGAGACAAGAGGAGCACAGAGAAGCTTTCTTCCCACCTCCTTCGCTCCAGTAGCAGTCCTCATTTTGGGAGCGGGACAGGAAAGCCTCAGCCCAAGGGATGTTTCGAACTGGAGAGGAGGATTTTCTGAGCGTGTTGCTGAAAGCTGACAGGGGTTGGGAACACGATGGCCTTACTGTAGTGAGCTGAGCTGCGAGAGCCGCGCGCAGCCAGCAGTGAGCGCATGTACCAAGCCTTGCCGTTGTCAGCATGGGCTCTCCTGAGTCGCGCTTGCTCGCACTAACCATGGACTAAGAGCAGCAGTGCAGTCCCCAGAGCTCGGCCGGTGTGTGGCACCTTGCCAAACCGCGGTCTCGTGTGTTTGAGCCCCGGGAGAGGTCAGACGAGAGGGAGCCGCTCCCGCAGGCTGCCCCCAGCTCAGGACACCGCTGGTGGCTTCTCGTCCCGAGCCTGGGCTGCAGAGCGGAGTCCATCCCGGCAGCGGACAGTGCTGGAGTCGCGTCGACTTTTATCTCACAGTTGCTAGACTCTGGGGAATGAGGCAGGGCAGTCTGTTCAGGTGATCTAAGTCCACGTGTGTTTGTTCACTGAAACTGCTGGCTGCTTATCCCAGCGCTGACCTGATGGGAGAAACGCTAATGGAGCGGCTCTCTGCTGATGGCAGCTGGCTCTGCGGGAGCTGAACTCATTTTGCGGACCTTAGTGCATTAGAGAGAAGAGGGTAAAATTAAAATAGCGTCAGGACCACGGACACGAGCTTAGAGAAACGCAAATTAGAGCTACAAGCGGTTGTAAGCCTTGGCAGGTTTTACTCATCATGCCAAAAATTAATAGGAAATAAAATAGCCAGAAAACAATAGGGCTGTGAAGTGTCAGGAGCAAAAACTGAGTCAGAGATGTCCATTTAGCAAATATTATATCTTAATATTAGATGAGTTTGGTGTTAGTGATTTTAAAAGTGAACTTTAGCATTGTTAGTATGAAACGTTTACATTCTCCCTCATTTGCTTGCAGCAGTTTCACGGAGCTTTGTACGGCTCTCACACAGAAACGGCTTATGGATTCTGCAGTGTCCTTTATTTGCTTCTTGCGTTTACGATAGTTAAGTAAAATTTTGTATAACCAGCTGCTGTGGGAGTGGGGTTCCCCTGGGGCCCGTTCCGCAGGTCCTTTGGCTCATCTGGGTGAGGGAAAACTTCAGAGGCTGCTATCCCTGGCGTCGCTGTGGCAGGGGCCACGGTGTGTTCAGCGCTGGAGACCTTCCTGGTTTGATACACCAGGTCATCCGAGGAGCTGGTCCTCCTGCAGAATGAGCGGGAAAACTCAGTCTTGGGGTTGGATTAGGTGTAGAGGGTAGTCCTGACTTTGCTGTTCCCCCTCTGGATGAAAGCAGTGCCTCAGTTTCCCTGTCTGTAAAATGGGGGGCTCGTAATGATGTCTCGTCGTAAGAGTTTGCAGAGTGGATGAGAAGCTCAAAGCAAAAGGTGTTGTTCTGTAGAAAATGTGTGTGAAGGAAAATTGAAAGAGTTTCAGCGTTCAGCACTGTGTACCGTGAGGTTTATTTGCTGTTTCAGCTTGTTTGTTCTTTTGTCAGGCCATTGAACGATAGCCAATAAAGGGGGAAGACCTTATATATTTTTACAGGTTATTATGGCTCCTGTGCCCTTGAACCAATTAAGTAGCACCAGGTTTATGGTGCAGAATGCAGCAGTGTTGGATTCTTTCTGTTGGGGCTTTTATGACTGTTGCAAAAGTGTAACTAAAAGTGGGCTTTCATTATTTCATAATTTTTTTTAATTTATTTTAGGCTGCTAAAGAATTAACGTGAATAATTTTCCCATTTCACCACCTGCTTTAGACTCCATCTCAAAGGGTTCCCAATGAGTGTGGCACGCAAAACCCTTTAAAAATGATCCTCTCCGTATTTCCTGCACTCAGCAGTCTGCTAATGTGGCCAATAGATCTAGGTGATGGGCCTGCATGGTTTCGAGAGGACCATTAGGGTTATGATGAGCTGTGCAACTGTCTTGTTTATTCACAGTTAGCAATTTCATCGCAGTGCCCTTTGTCTCGGAAAGATTTTTGCATTTAAGCTTTTACAGACAGAGTATTGCCAGAAACGTGCAGTTGGTGAGATTTCCACCTTGGGCTCAGGAAGACAAGCTGCCTCACTGCTTTCCATCTTATTTCCCTTGTGCGTTGGGCTGGAAACATTGGGGAGCTCTGGTGAGCTCTCCATAACTGATGTGCGGGTAAGTGCACGTCTCCCACTGGCATTCAAAGGGTTACTCGCAAAGAGTTTGCATGTCTTGACTGTCAAGTCTCTGTCTCCGTGCCTTTCCCACTCCTCCTCTCTCTTGGGTCCAGGGTTTTTTGCTTTCAGTCTTTGTCTCCCAGGGTCGGACTCCACCGAAGCCCTACTAAACATCCTCACCACGGTGCGTGTCAGTGCAGTGCACGAATGCCCACCTTCCCTGCGAGGAGGAAGAGGAGGATCAGAAAGCTAAAGTATTTAACCTGCCTGTCAAACAAAATTATTCATGGCAGGTGAGTGACTGAGCAGCATTTTGCAAAGTTCCCGTGAATAATACATAGGATGGTCAGTCTTAGCACGGGAATATAACTCCAGCTGTAGAATAATTCACGTCTGAAAGAAAAAAGGTGCACATCTTCATTTTGTTCATTTTCTGTAAGCGATAGGAGCCAAGGGATCCTTTGGTGGTGGAGCCTGAAGGGTTGCAGCTCTGCCCATTGGGACCATGCGTGGGGTCTGACCGTGGCTGCTGCCTGGGGCAGGGCAGGGGGGCAGAGACGCGCTCAGCGCTGCCCCGCGCAGACCCCACGGGGTCTGAGTCATTGCGCATCCCCCGGCTGTGCCGGCGCGTCGGCGTGTGACTGTGCCGGCAGTAACGTGTGCGGATAGATTTATTAGTGTGGGCAAAGTTGGATCGTAATGAGGTTACACGGCTCTGGGACTGCACCTAACTCATCTCCTGGCACCGTGGGACCAGGGGGGGAGATAAATGTGCAGCTACCCTCATCTCTTCCCTCTAGGTTTTGTTTGCAGTTCAGAAGACAGATGGACGGCCGTGTACACAAATATACTCAGACTTGTCCCTGAAGAATGATGTCATTCCGGTTTTTTTATATTCAGGGTAAAATATTATAATGGCACCATTTCCTTCCTTCAAGAAGGAAAATAGTTGAGCAGATCTTCTATTCTTATGAAAAGCCTGTGAGTCTATTACTTTGCTGAGAATTGGATATTTTTTTTTCTTGAAAAGGGCTGCTTTCCTCACCTAAAAAAATGTCTTATTTTGGCTGAAATACAATTTTTACTGTGTTCTGTAATAGAATGCATAAAGAACTCTGAATATTTTCATTTTTGATTATATATAAAAAGCCTTAGCTTTACGTTTTGAACTACGGGCATCATGTAAATTAAAACAAACAAACAAACAAAAACCCTCCAGCTTTTTATTTCTATAAACTTTTATTTTTCCTTGCCCTTTCCTCAGTGAACCTGCTTTGGCTTTTTACTCACCCCGGCAATCCACGTGATCATAAAAGTGAATACAAGTGTACTTGAAAAACCGTATTGTCCAGCGCTTCACAAACACACAAGCGTCCCTCGTGGCTTGAAAATGGCATTTTGATTACTGATTTGTTACTGCTAACATAAATGAGTCACGAAAATCCTGACGCAAACTCTGTAAGTCAAAGAGAGCCTGTCTGTTAGCTGATGGGACTTTGGCTCCAGCATTTGGTGTGCAGAAGGGAGATGTCGAGAGCCGGGGCTGCCCTGAAGAGACCCCACTCACGACGGCCGCCTGCGGAGGCAGCAGGAGGCGGCGGTGGCCGGGCAGGTAAAGGGAGCGGGTGGGTGGATACGGCTGTAACGTATGGCCGCAAGGGCGCTGGAGCCAGGCCTTTAATTTCACATTAGGATTCTTGGCGTATTTGTTAGATAGAACAATATTAACCTTTTGAATTTATTTAGAAACTCATTAGTGCTTTTTCTATAGTCCATTCTTTTCCTGATTAGCTCTCCTCATTACAATTCAAATTTCTTTCTGCTACATTTACCACATTGTCCTGCTTTCTCTCATCTCTATTGTTGCTCGGCTTAATTTATTAAAGCGATGAAAAAGGAAAGGGGGGATGGGTTGACATAGCAGCCTTCCTAGTCTTTGGTGCTCCGGGAGGAAGAGAGAAGACGGGAGACAGGCGTGAGCTCACCTCTTCCCCCAGGCAGGGTGCCCGGGGTGGGCAGAGCATGGCCACAGCAGTTTCTGTACAAGCCCGTGGTGCACCGTGGTTCATAGCGGCAGCGTCGGATAAAAGACCACCTGGATCTGCCTTAGTTTTTGCCCAAAGCTGCCAGCAAGGCGCTGAGGCGCTGGGTGAAGGCAGCTGCCTTCACGCGTGCCCGCAGTGCCCCTCGCTTGCCGTGCTGCTCCAGCCTGTGGGGGCTTGACTTTCCTGCTTTCTCATTTCAGCCGCTGCTCGATCTCAGAGTTTTTAAATGGAATTCGCTCCAAAAGTTCGGTGTCCTCATCATGTCCTGGAAACGTACGCGACTAATCCCCTCGACTCCTCTGGCGTCCTGTTTCTAAGGTTATTTTAAAAACGATGCGTATGCCTTTAGTAGCGTTTCTTTTGTGTGCTTTTCCTTGGTATCAAGATGGAAGCCCAGGAGTTGCAGTAATTGCTCTTGGCTTCACACATCTCCCATGGAATACAAATTGGTATCTTGGTCAGGTTTTTTTTCGTAAGAGACCTGAGCCTGTCCCTGTTTTGGGAGAACTGCAATGAGGTGACGCTAAACTTCAAATATACATTTAAATATTCGCTGCCATGCTTTGTGAAATGTTTTCTGCTAGGAACATGGAATTTTTGCTCTTTTTTTTTTTTTTTCTTTTAGTACGGCGCTTGTTTCTCAAGAGCGATGCTGCTATATCCCATGTGCTTGTGATTAAAGATGCATATGCTTTTGACACGAGATGATTAAATACAGCCAGATGATTGTAACCGTCCCAGTCGTTGTGGTTCTCTGATTATTGGTGTATTTGAACATCTCGCAAATGTGAATGAATGTGTTTTCGCAGCAGCTATCATAAAACAGGGAAGTGCCAGAGTATTTTATTTGAGGCACAGAGGGATTAACTCACTCAGCAAAGGTTATGGAGGGAGTTTTTGGCAGAGCCACAAAAGGAATCTAAATTTCTGAGTTTCTACTCCAGTGCCTTAATCATAAAACCATCTTTTCTCTGAATTCTTTTCTGTCTGTGGTAATTATAGTTTTGGCTGGTTTTATGTCCTTTATAAAAACCTGTCTTTCACACATCTTGTGAAAGTAAAAAAAAAGGCGAAGATAAAACAATCATAATTTTCCAAGTGTATAATTCTGGACTCCAGCAGAGGCCTAAAACAAGTAAGGTAATTATTCCACTCAGTTCAGCACCATTTGGAGAATTAGGCTATTTTGTGAATTGTAGTTTTAAAATAAGACACATGAACTGGAAAAAGTTCAATGAGCAACATGTAAAATAAAATAAGTGCTTGCAAATATCAGCTGAAAGAGAAAAAGAGCTGGCCATAAGCCTTTGGCATCAAGGGGATTGGAGGAAGACGGGAAGATCAATGATATTGAGGGAAGGTTAAAAAAGAAAAAAAAAAAAAAGGTTTTATTATTTCCTTTAGGTTATGGAGAAAATGCCAGGGCATACTTTTGGGGCTAAATTAATTCCTGGTGAAAGCTAAAGATAAAAAGACTTTTCCCAAGGATGAATTTGGCCCGTGGGCAATCACAGGAGGTCAGTCGGGGGAAGCTGCCAAGAGGAGGTGGAGCCAGCATTAGCAGAGTTGTTAAAGTCTAGACTAGACGTGCGTTTGTTAGTGATGGTTAATTAACTTGTTCCTGGCAATCAGCCACTGGGGCAGGAGGTGGACTTGATATGCAAGTTGTGATTGCCAAGAAAGTCACCCATAATTGCCTATGATCTTGTGGCTTTCTGCTTTTCACCTTTGTCTTGTGTTCCCCTGTAAATGTTTTGGTTTTTTTTCTTTTTGTGGTTTGGTTTGTTGGTGTTTTTTTTTCCTCTCTCCACAGGTTCTTTGCTTCATATAACACTATTTTTATGCTTATTGCTACTGATGTGATTGAACCTCTGCCACAGCCTGATTTTGGGTGCCAGTACCCATGGTGACTGGAGAACATCAACCATTCACATAGGTAAGACGACCAAAGCTACCTATGGTTGCAGAGGGAAGTCAGGACCTTTACCTGAGGCTGAGGAGAGCACAGTGCACTTGTATGCGGGCTGCAGGACACCCTTATTGTATTTATCTCTAGTTCTAAATAGCTTCTAGGTGCTAACAGCTCCACAGGGTTGGTTTCTACCCCCTTTTCCCAGACAATCCTTCACTTTGGTTTCGGTCCCAGTTTATATTCTGTAATACCTGAACACCCTCTGTTGTACAGTGAGCAACATCACTGAGTTGCTACTCGGTTGTCTGGGGCTGCCAAACAGGACCAGTGTTGCTGGAGGATCACGTGTTACCTACACAATCCTCCTGCCCTTGGTGGTGTATCAAACTGCAGATCACATGGAGCAGAAGGAATAATGTAGGCTTGGAGTTTCCCACGTAGAAGGAACCAGCCAAAGGCTAAAATTACCTTCTGTTTAATTAGAGGTATGAGCGCATGTAACAGAAAGTAGGTTGACCACACTGCACGAGTAATGCAGAGCCAGAAGTTGAAGATCAGGAGGAAAGAAGGTTTGGGTTTATTCCTCTGTGTTCCTAAAGGCAGGAAAGCGGTGGTCATTCCCATGCTGCAAGTTTCCAGTTGGCCAACCTTGGACTGTTTCTTACTTTTAAATGAAGCAAATCAGGAACAGGGAAAACGCAAGTCTTAATTGATTTCTTTACTATTTCCTGTATACAGAAGTGAAAGACAAGACTGAGAAAGCTCAAATGCCTAAGTGGATCTTTCGAGCAGCAGATTTACTGCTGGTAGGAAAGAAATGATATGAGTAGGATCTCAGATTATGGCCCAGCCTGTGGCACAGGCATGGAGAGGTCCTGGGGGCTTAATGCTGGGGGGGTTTCAGGGAGAGAGGTTGCTGGATCCATGGTGAAGTTGTTGGGTTTGAGGTGTTTTGGGGGAAGATGTTTCATTTTGATGGGGGAGTGTCCACTGTCTAGAGAGAGTGGTATCAAGTCTGTGAGAGGGGGGCAGTTGCAGACGCAAGAAGAGACTGAGGGGAGTGGGTTGTTGCTGAACTGGCGAGGAATAAAAGCAAGAGGATGGCATTAGCATATAATTTCTGGCAGTTGTTGCAGCACATAATAACTTCAATTTAAAAGCTTCTCATTTCCCTCACTTTGTGCCTTATTAAGGCTCCAACCTGTATTTAATGGTGGGAATATCACTTTTTGCTTTTCTAATTCTATGCCTGCAATTGATCTACATAACCTGCTAGATCTTCACTTGGATTTCTGAAGCATTTGAGCGCTCTCACTATGTCCCGAGAGACATAAAATTAAAACTCCAGACCTCTCTTACAGAGCATGTGTTATTCTGGTCCTTTGCTTCCTTGTGGTGCAAGCAGAGTAAAAAAAAAAAAAGAGCGAAGAGCATTGTTTTTATTGGATCTTGGATATTTGTGTCGTGTTTCCAGAGGTGTTTCCAGCATGTTGGGCAGGTTTCTGCTCAAACCCCTCTCAATTTCTTTTCCTTTGCATGGCAAGTTCTGGATCCAGGACTAAGGCCATCTTGCTGCATGGGGCCAGGACCTGCAGCACCGTGGCAGTCCAGCCATGCAGATAGCCGAAGGGAGTGACTCCTTGGGGTGTCTGAGACCCTTGCTGGGAAGCAAAGGTCTAGCTCTAGCTGTGGTTTGGCAAGTTTTTCCCACTGGTTAGTACCTTTTGAGCTCACAGGCATATTTTATGTATTTTATGTTTTAAACAAAGGTATATGTCCAATTGATTGTTTTATGAAGCAGTTTTCATAAAGATTGAGGTTGGGGAAATGCCTCCTTCAGCAAATTTTCTTTAAATCTATAGGTTACTCACATTTCACGTAGTCTGGACATTTCTACCCTTGACGCATCGTTTTGTGCCAAATTCTCCTTTCATTTTCCTGTCTGTAGTTGTGCTGTAGATCTTTTCCAGAACATTTTTTTTCAATGTGACTCATCCAGCTACCTAAGAGCAAGCGCAGCTTATTCAAACTATTCTAAATCTATTTATCCAGGCAAATATTTGGACATGTAAAACAGTAGTAAAGTGCTACGATGTCTATCAGGGCAGGAGAGCACACAAAATCTTCGAAATTGTAAGTCTCTCCCTGGTGTGTTTTATCTGGAAGTCTTAATTGGCAAAGAGCAGTGTAGAAATTTGATTCATACGCATGCACACACAGTGAGTGAAAGCTTTCTATGTGTTTGAGCTCCATTTTCTCAGCACTAAATTTAGTTTGCAGAGGTTTAGTGCTATATCAGATGCTTCACCACGAAGGGGCCTTGAGGTTCAGTAGCTGCATGTAGATCTCTCTCCTCCGTGTCACTGGTTCAGTCTTTAAAAGCCAAGAGTTGCCATGAGCTGATGGCTGTGTAATGGATTCCTCAAAAACAGCTGGTATCACAGTTGAATTTTTCAAGTTCTTACATTTTATCCAGAATAGATTGGGTGTCTGAAACTTACCCCTGAAGAGGATTTCTCATGCAGCTGCTGATCAGTCTTGCTCCTTAGCATGACTGAAAAGCCCTCAGAGCAGGTGTTGTCACTGTGCTTGAGCCCTTCTTGCAGCAGGACTGGCATCGTGCCTGCAAGAGAAACACCTGGGAAGAAGTGGCAAGAGTTTTTGGACTGGTCGAAGATTGCTGTTTGAATTTTGTTCAAGTTCAGTTCAATGGGTCTTGGTAATTTCACGCTCTTCTCATGATAGAGACTTCAAGAGAGGTTCCTCCTGTCCCCAGAGGAAGACTGGCCTTTCTTTTCTGGAGGCTTGTTCTCTGAACTGTTGACATAGGCTACTAGAGCTCACATGGGGCATATAAATTGCTGTATAAGCTGTTAGGAATTTGGCAAAATTTCCTTGCTGCCAGGGCTACAGATGTGAAAGACAAGTTTGTTCTCCTTTTTTTAGCTTTAAAATTTTGGCTGCCTGAATTAATGTATTTCTTATTGATTCTGTAATGAAGACAGAGGCCTGAATTCATATGTTGCTTTTTATTTGCATTTTTACTAGAGTTAGTCTCATTTCCTCATTGCTGAAGGCCATTAATGAGGAGCTGGATGACTTGTCTAGGTTTCTGCTTTTTGTAGTTTGCCAAAGCTCTATACATAATAAATCAGGCACCCTCTTTTGCTTCTGCAATTAACTAATCCCCAATGTAACAGGAGCAGTAGAACTGATTGAATACATCAAGTTTTAAGCCTTAAGAAAAAAAATGCAACAAAATAAAGAAACACATTTGTGGTGATGCTTTTCAAAATGGTTGTCTTCATTCTTACACAAATCTAGTCATGAAATTAGGATGAATAAAAGATTTTGCCACTATGTCACCCTCCAGTCGATCCTAACCCGTGCTTGAAATGAACTTTGATGTGACACATTCACCTCTGCAGCACACATAGCTTCATCTTTCTGTTCGTCTCACCTACAGACAACAATTCTCTTTGCTTCCCTTAAGGTAAGATGTAGTCCAGCAGCAAAACCAGCAGACACATTGTCTGGCATTAGTATCTTGGCTTGCTACTTATAGCTCTTCCATGGCAAGGCCCTGTAATTTTTTCCTTTATGAAGACCTCTCAGTCTCTTTGCTTTACCTTATTTCCCTGAATAAGGAAGATTGAAGCAAAGGAAGGTTGAAGAACCTTTGGCAGAAACCTCCCTGAAGCTGCTGACTGGCACTGAGCCATGATAGTTCATCAAATCCACATTAAGCTGCATTTCAACAAGAAACTATTTGAGCTCAGCCTAACCTCTTTTCTTGCATAAGGATTTGAAAGTCCTCTCTCACATAATGGGCTGTGTTGGCACAGCATCATGAAAGCAAAGTTGGATACTGGGCTCCCTTCATACCAGCAAAGTATTCCTAGGTCAGAAAATACTTCTGCTGAACTGAAAACTCTTTTCTTTAAAATATGCTTGTCACTTACATGGTTAAAATAGTTTCCTTCCTTGTGACAGTTTATCCCGTGAACTTCCCCTTTTTGTACGGAAAGTCATGGGTCATTTAGTGTGTAGTTTGTGCTCTCAGGTACTTCTGCTCCTTGCTGACACGCTCAAACCTGAATTCCTTCTGCAGTTGAGACTTTGTGAGCTTTTGCAGTTCTACTTTACAAAGTTATGCTACAGAGACACTCTGCTCTCTCCCTCAAGCATGTAAAACTCCTTGAAACCAACCCTTGCAGAAGGGTGAAACCTGCGTGGAAAGAGTGAGGCTCACACCAGCTGCCATATTCTTTTTTGCAGGGGCCCTTCAGTGGATACTGCCCGTCACAGAAAGCTCTGCGGATGCATCAGCTTCTCCATGGGAGAAGTTACCCTCTAGGATTAGGTGCTGCAGACGGGTCCTTCCATGTTCCTGCACACTGGCCAGAGTGAACTAGTGGAACAAGAGATTTTATATTTCCTTGCAAACAGACAACTTATCTAAGCTCATGTGGGCAAAATGCACAATACTTACTAGACTCCAGTTATTTTTGTGCAACATCTTTCCTCCTAAAGGCAGGTTACTGAGTGCTGGAAACCTCCTTTCCTCCAAGCGGAGAAAGAGCATTGGCAGTTCCAGCTCTGTGTAATTGTTTCCCAGCTCCCATCTACACCTGCAAAATATTGCCTGCAGCAGAACACTGGAGATCATTAAAAGAATTTTTTTTTTGCAAAAATGAAAGATTTTATACTGCTTTGGTGAATGTAAAAATATTAATTGAATAAAGTATTAATTGTCAGTAGAAGAACAAATGTAGCTTAAAAAGTATGTAAAGATGCTGGAATTTACAAATTAGCTGATAATGTAGGAAGCATAAAGTGCTAAAAATACTTAACTAAAACATACACATTTGAGGAGGAAAAAAATTTGTAATTTGAAGTATTTTTTCATTTTAATAGAGATTTCCTCGACTTCATTGAGCCTTGTTACTCTGTGTTGCAAATAGCTCGTGTATACTGTATTTTCCATTTGTTAAGCAATGCTATGTTTGTTGCTTGTTTGCTACTCTCCGAACCTCCTTTCTAGGCTTCAGTGAAGCGCGGCTTCCACTGAGGGTGTGTATAGAAGTTGGGGGCTGTTTCACACCAGTGAACGTGATGAGCATTGCAGTAAGGACTATACATGTTCTGGTATTCAAACCCAAAGGGGGAAACAGCGACTCAGGGAAGGGGAAGGTAAGTTTTGCCTGGGCTCGACAATGAAAATCAACCGATGACTTCAGCATTTGAGACCTAAAAAGGTTAGGACAAGAGTCACACTAAATTTTTCCTCTGGATTACACCTAGGTTAATCCCTGCGGTGCACGGCTGCAGGCCTTTGGTGTACTCAACGTCTTGACATCTGCCCTTGCGCCACTGGCCCTGCAGTGGTAACACAGACGGGAGAGTTGCCCTCTGAAATCTCTGATGAGGAAAGCATTTATTTTTACTGGTAAGAGCAAACTCTCTCTTAAACTGCCACAGCCTGGGTCAGGAAAGCATAAAAGACTGTTTCCTTGGGAGCTGGGTTGCCTTCTCTTCTGGGAATTAGCCAGGCATTAGTCACAGCTTTGCTGGGACCTCTCTTTGCCCTTTCCAAATAAATGGCTTTGGAGAGGGGGGCAGGGCTGTGAGTATTGGACGGGATGAGGCACCCTCCGGCCAACCTCTGCTTGGGATGACTGATTTACAGAGCTGGAAAGAAGCTCTGGGGAAGCCATCTACCATTGCTAAGTGGGAGGTCAGTTTATCTCATCTCATCCTGGGACTGCTGGGCGGTGGTCATGGATGAGGTTGCTCCCTGGGCGTTATGGCAGCTTGCGGAGGCTGTCAGAGGCACAATCTTGTGTGCAGGGTAGGGAGAGATCGTCCTCTCCATCCCATCTCACCTGTTTGTTAGGAAGCATTCGTTAAAAAACATCATTTTTGTGAGACAGAGTTTTATGCTCCTCATTCTGAAAGAAATGCTAGAAATCTTGCTTAAGCAGGAGACGAAAAGGCCCTATACCTTATCTTATAGCCAGTAGAGAAGGTCAAAAGGCCACAGCCTCTTCCACATCAGAGCAGTGCTGTTGGCAGGATGGGGGACCTTACACGGTCTCTTACCACAGTGATGGAACTGCAGAAGGAATGATGGACAGTGTGAACATAATCCTTCCTGATAAAATTTTCTGGGCTCCTCTGGATGTTTTACTAATGAAAGGAGAACTTACATGAACCTATGGAAAGGAGTGGGAGAGTTTTGCCATTGCCTTAGAAAGGCCGGGATTTCACCCTATGGTGCTTCAGTTACTTTTCTGGTTTTCACTGTTTTCCACCTGTTGTTGCTGACTGTCTTCTCCGTGCAGTATTTTCCGTTTGGATAGAAAATATTTGCTGCTATCAGGTCCAGAGCAGCTAGGGACTCCTCCAAGGTACTCCGCCCATCAGAGAGGTTTATTTCAGAGATGGGAAGTTTTGTGATAGTTGAATAATGGGAACTCTCAAGGTATTTGTTCCCTGCTCTTTCTTTACCAGATTTCCAACATACGTGCTGGGTTTCTGAGTTAGTCACGTGGAGCTGGCGGATGTTTGGCTTTTATTTCTGTGCACATCTGCTTTTGAAAACTGCATTGGAACAGTGTCTACAAAAGCGATGCTGCCTTTCATTCTCGGAGTAATAGAGGAGGTTCCAGTCCCAAAGCCCAGGCCCAGGGGTGGGCTGACCTCTGCTTGGAGAGTGGGGATCCAGGCTTCCACTGCCAGTCCATCTCCCGCTTGGCCCTACACCTCTGGGAAAGGGAAGGAAGGCATGTTGAAAAGAAATAACACAATAACATCTTCTTAGTGACCTGCCATTAACCTTGGTGTCTTTTGTAGCTTAAAGCAATGTTGCACAGGAAAAATAATCAGCAAATACTTTTCCAAAGACAGTCAAACACTGTTGTTCTTTATCGGCTCAGATCTTTGTTGCCTGGGGCTATCTGAATCATTCCTCTTGCTAAAGTGTAAGGATTATTTTCTTTCTTTTAGTGTGAAAAGTTTACACTCACAAGACTCATGAATGAAGGACCAAAAGGCATTTAGTTTGGCTGCCCAGTAAAATATTTTGGTGTTTTCATTGCTTCATTACTTTAAGTTGGTTGTTACAAATCGGCTTCATCACAGCTACTGCTGCTGCTAAAAATCTGTGCCTGGGTCTCTGCACACTGACACATACTGCAAAATGTACAGTTTGCACCAATTGTTGCTGTGTGCTGGTAACAGCCGGCATGTAAAAAAATTTTTCTCTCTTCTCCAATTCATGTTACTAAATTTGTATTGTGTGGGTGTTTGTCTCTATTTTCCTATTTTAGTGACTTTGAAAACGGGGCAACAGGAAGCAGCAGGGTTGCAGGAAGGAGAGACGAGATGCTTGGGGGGGCATGGTTAGAAGCACAGCAAAATAGACCTCAAAGTGGAGTGGGACTGAGCAGTGGGTCCCCCGTTGGCCTGCCCTCCTGACAGGCAGGGCAGCAATCTTTCTTTTCTGACCCAGCTAAGATCATAGAATCATAGAATGGTTTAGGTTGGAAGGGACCATAAAGATCATCCAGTTCCAACCCCCCTGCCATGGGCAGGGACACCTCCCACTAGACCAGGTTGCTCCAAGCCCCGTCCAGCCTGGTCTTGAACACCTCCAGGGATGGGGCCTCCACAGCTTCCCTGGGCAACCTCTGCCAGGGTCTCACCACCCTCACAGTGAAGAATTTCCTCCTGAGATCTATTCTAAATCTCCCCTCTTCCAGTTTGAAGCCATCACCCCTCGTCCTGTCACTACATGCCCTTGTAAAAAGTCCCTCTCCAGCTTTCTTGCAGGCCCCTTTCAGATACTGGAGGGGCTCTAAGGTCTCCCCAGAGCCTTCTGTTCTCCAGGCTGAACAACCCCAACTCTCTCAGCTTGTCCTCAGAGCAGAGCTGCTCGAACCCTCTGATGATCTTCATGGCCTCCTCTGGACCGACTCCAACAGGTCCATGTCCTTCTTATGCTGGGGGCTCCAGAGCTGGACACGGATGCATTTCCTCTGCAAGACTGACTGCTCAATATGTCGTAGTCCTCTCCCATTCCCCGAAATAGGCTTGGTTATTTTGGATGTGTGTAGCTACTGAGGGTGAGGTGTCATAGTAAGACAAGGTTTGTAGCAAGAGATAAAACCTTTTATGAGATGAAGAGATATGGCCAGGGGGACAAAAAAATGCATTTTTCTGGGTGTATAAGCTTATCCCCGTTGTAAGCAGCGGGCTGTCCTCCAGGACATGGTTATCCTTCACATGGCAACACTGGGAGATTGACAGGTAACAACAGCAGCCAGATTGGTAAAAGTTTCTGTAGATTTACTGTCAATAGCATCTAGCTTGCTTTCCCTGAGAGTGTTTTTCCTTAGCTCTTTTTTTCACCTCGGCCTTAAAAATGGTTGGAAAATTAGACTTTATTGATGGAAGAATTGCACATAAGCCTTTGCTTTCACCTATGTTTTCAATGGAAATAAGTCTGCTGCAACCTAACTTCTTTTTCTGGTGGTGCTAATCCTTTTTGAGTTGGTTACTCAATGCAAACTGAAAAATAATAAAAATTTCATGAAAACTGGGGGTTGTCCCTGAACATGACCTTAGAAAATATTTCTTTTCCTGGGGGGAGGGAAACATTTCGCTGGAAAACTTTCAGCCTGTCTTGATTTGATTTTTGCCTTTTCCACATTTTGGCTCTGGTTCCACATCAAATCATTCACTTTTGTCTGTGCCCCCTTCCTCCCCATCTAATGGGAAATAAATCCCCAAGCTCTTTTCAGTTCTTTACTATCCCATAAGTCTTCTGCTCTCACTGAATGACTGAGATCATACATCTCCTTTTATAAAACACTAAAAGTACCATTTATTTTTTTTTCCCAGAATCCCTTTTGTCTGGTGTCAGATACAGAAACACTAACAAAATAAACCTCAAGGATATAAACATCCTTATGGTTCTATCTGCAGTAAAGATAAGATCCTTTTTCAATGGAGATGGATGCTCTGGCTTCTCTCCCTCCTCCAGCCACTTCTGTCTCTCTCCCAAGCCAGAGCAGTCTTGCCCTGTGTATGATGGGACAGAAGTTGGTTCTTGTATGGGCAGTGGTCACACCACACCACACACTGTGTTTTCCTCTGCTGTGTTTTCTAGTCCAAACTTCTCCCTAAGCAGGTGGATCCAAGTAACCCAAGTTTTACACCCCAGGATATGCCTTGGAGCTTGGTTTTCTTGGAGCATGGCAAGCCCTTGCCCGATATCAGGAGATGCGTTGGTCTTTGGTGGGATTGGTGCTTCCAAATCACATCTGACCTGCTTTATGTCAGCCTGGTGCTCTCCAGCAATCAGCGGGGTTGTCACCACCCTGCATGCAGCAGCGCGCAGCACCCATTGTCAAACTGGAGCAGTATGATTTGCTTTAGTCACCCAACTTAGAATTGCCATTTCAGAGAGCTTAAGTTCCTAATTGTTGAGCTGCTGAAGGTCACTGCCTGTACCTGAGCTAAGTGTCTAATGCAGGTTAAAGCTTAGGCTGTGAAGTCCTTCCTCTTCCTCCTTCCAACAGCACGTCTCCTGTTGGCACACTATGGAAGCCATGCCAGCTTGCAGTGGGGCAGGTCAGGGTCATAGTTCCCCATGTTCTCGTGTGCCGTTGGTAATCGGATGCAATTATGAGTACACACAAGGAGTAGGAAGGTGGTGTTTCTTCACTAACCCCTTTTCAGTGCAGAACTGCACTTGAAGTCATCTTCCCTGCTTGGATCTCCCACGGGAGGATGAACTCCCAAGCAAGGCGGTGTGACTTCAGCTGGGGCAGTGTCATGAACCCCAGCGCCTCGTGCTGGCTCCTGAAAACACCTTGGCTGTATCGACCGGACCATTTTGGTGCACAGCACAGCCTTGAGGAGTTAAGGCACTGTTAAGGCATTCAAAGGCTGGTGAGTGATCCTTCCTCTAAGGAAAGAGGCATCGCAACCTTCAGAACTACCTTTTGGTGGCACCAAGTCTCCTGGCTTTCCGATGGATCTGGTTCATTTTCATCTGTCCTGAGCACATCCACCTGCTACCAGAGGCACTGAGCCGCGCTGCTAGTGTGGGGAATGAAATGGGAAAGGAAAAGGAAAAAAAGCATTCGATTCCTGTCAGCTAGATGAAAACTTGGTTTTCCACATCCTCTCTCCTGCCTCCTGGAGAACATACCGTATGTAGGTGACCTTTTGTCTCCTTCCTCCCCACCCGAGCTGAGGGAGATTCGGCTGACACATCCGATGACACATAGATACCAGCATGAGCAAATTCTGCTTGAACTTGCTCCAGAGAAAATTGTTACAAGGCGTGTGCGGGCTCGGCTGCATTAGGGAGAGCACAGATCATAGTCAAATGTTTGTGTCATTTGCAAACGCCACTGCGAGGGGACTGGGAGGGATGAACAGATGAGCGTTTTGAACTCGAAAGGTTACTGTAGAGAACACGAAATAGGGCTCTGTGTTTGACTTTTGAAGAATATTCTCCATTTGGGGAAAGTTTAGATGAAATCAGATTAATCCCTACCACCTGGAGTGTTTTTTCTTTCATCTTCTGGTTTTGTTTTTGTTTTTATTTTATTTTAAAGTTGATTTCTTGCCTTTTTTTTTTTTTTTTTTTTTTTTTTTTTTTCACAGGGAGTTCCTGAATTCTTGATGTTCACCAAAGGTTTGGTTAATGTTTATGCTGAGTCTTCATGGTATGAATAGAAATTAGGGCGAATAGATATGAAAGCATTTTAAAGCTGTAGAAACTGTTTATGAGAATAAAACACTGATCCCAAATCCCAGGTGCAAAAAAAGACATTTAAATGCAAGAACTTTGAAAGCATATCTTCGCCTGTCCAAATAGCGCTTCCAGGCTGATCTGCAGGAAAGGCTCCAGTAACTCATTAACTCATTAAAATTTAATGAAGAACTGTGTGTTCTGGCCACCTCCATCACTGCCACTCCGGTCTGAACAAACTCACTGTCTACCTGAAGATGCACAAACCTGAACCTTGCTGAGCTCTGCTTTCAGGCCAGTGGGGATTTCCTTCCAGGCATCTTATTTTAAGATGTGAATAACATCTGGGGATAATGATACCATATTAACGATCTCTCCCTCTCTCAACCTGTCGTGGCGATATCATGCCTCTCCATCCTTTGACCTTAGAGACAATCATTTATGGGACTGCCTAATGCTCAGCCATCCTTCAAGATGTTCAGAGATGCAGCTTTGCTCCTTCCACCAGGCACCTATTGAATCTATTCAGACCATGTCTATTAAAAAACTGGACTCTGCAGCCAGGAGGACAGCGAGAGATGGATGGTGCTGGCGTGCAGCCACTTCAGAGGACAGAGGCAGGATCAGCCTGCCATGGACAGAGACAGACTAATGAAACCTGCAGGACTAGCATGCAATTACCTTGTTTGCCAAACTCATTATAGAGAAGTCACATATTTCCAGCATTCTGCCCGTACCCTCAGAGACGAAGCTGTCATCTGGATTATGAATAGTTCCAGGCCAAATTCAGGGAGGGCTGGAGCAGGTGTAGTTTTGATGAAGTTGGTTTGCTTGATCCAGCTGAGACCAAGGTCTGGTCCCTTGCATGGTGGCTCCATCCCCAGGAGCACTCAGGGTGGCCTCAGGACCACTGAGTTACCTGAGAGCCCATTGACCTGTGCTGCTCTGAAAATTGTTAGAGCAATGCACTGCAGTATCATCGTCACCCCAGCACACGCCTCATAGTTCAAACCTTGCTGATTCTTAAAAAACACAAAGTACAAGTGTTGGGAGCCTGAGCCAAATCTGATCTTACAATGTTAGCATTAAAACCAGCAAAATCCAAAAAACCCTTTTGTCTCAAAAAAGAAATTCAGCAGTATTTGGATTATTTGGGGAAATGCCTGTATTTCAGATACCAGGTACTATTTTGGCCTTGGCATGTTGGTCAAAGTCCAGTTACAATTTCTCAGGGAGGTGCTGGGCTGTGGCTTAAGGCAGAATTCAGGTAAAAAAAACCCTTTATAAGAGCTGACATAAAGAGCTGCAAAAAAGGAGCTGTTGGTAGTGCCAAATAAGTTTCCAAGATCGTGGCTTCATATTCCTGAGTGCCATCTACTGGCATTTACCCATTAACTCCTCACCCACAAGTGTGCAGGTCCTCATCCCCTGGTGTCCCTGCAGCTGCTCACACCACCCCCTGGCCAGGTCACCTCCACAGTGGTGTGGGCTCGCCCTGACCCACCACCTTTTGGCAGGTGGGAGGCAGGATTTAAGCAAGTGTAGCCGCCTGGCTCTGGCAAGGAGAATGCAGCTCTGATGGTGATGTGCGTGGACTTGTCTTATTAGCAGCGGCCTTGAGATTGCCGTTTCTGAGATGGTCCCAGCCACTGCTCGTTCACAGTCTCCAGACAGCAGCCTGGAGCCTGAGCAAGCAGCCTGGGGAGCTGTGTCGGAGACAGCAAAATGCACTGAAACATATATTATGGCCATGAAGGCTTGTTTGTAGGACTTGCCCTGGTGATAGGCTGTTATGGGAAATGACACATTGATGTTGAAAGCCTTAAATGTTCCTCGGGCATATTGACAAAAACTGCATGATTCTCCTCAGGCTGCTGAAGCAACAGGGAAGAGAACATTTGCTTTCAGCTAATAAAACCCCATTTTAGTTGTTTTTGTTTTGTTTTCTCTTGCCACTGCTGCTGCTGTGGAAAAACAACCCATCCTGCTGGAGTGCATCAGTGGGCTGCAGGCGTGTTTGCCATCATCTCATGATATCCTCGGGGGCTTTGCTGGGTGCCTCCTACCTCGCTTCACCCTTGCTATGGTTTTGATGCTGGTGCCATGTGCTTATTGTCTTTTATCCATGAGGTGGGTTGTTGTCACCTGGGACCTGACGTGCTTCAGGTGAGGACAGCAAATCCAGCCCCAGCAAGGAATGACAGTGACGCAAAGTCAGCAGCAGCTCCGTGCACCCAGCCAGGCTCAGGCTCTCTCAGGCAACCTCCTGACCAGCTTCCTTCATTTCCGCCACTTAGTTCCATGTTTATCTCCCAGTTCAGATAAAATCACAGCAGAACGCTACAGGAACCAACCAGGTTTCATTATTCAGCTGTAAAAGGCAGACACCAGAGCTCTCCACAGAGTCTCAGCATAGAATTTCAGAGGAAAAAAGTGGCCTTGTCTTCCCATTTTACTCCTCAAAAGTGGTAACGGCCCAACGGAACACGTAAGTAACTTCAAGGAAGCATATACAAGTGCTACTGGGAATCAAAGCCGTCTCTAGATATTTGGAAATGCCTCACTTAATGACTTTAAATTAGCTTATGCAGTTACACGTATATGTGGCCACACAGATTTTTCTGCTGAAGTTTTGCTTTGCTCAGTGCTTGGGCACCTCTGCAGCGTTTCTCCCTATTCTTCTTGGGTCCTTCTTCACAGACCCTGTGATTCAGGTTCACTGCTTCCCAGCTGTATTTCTCTGGTACCTCTGCTTCTTGGTCATGATTGGATTTTTTAGTTGTTTTTTTTTTTAACGATACCCTAGACATTGTACAGTGTCTTGTTTTGTGATTGATGAATTGAGACATGGAAGACCTGTGAACAATGTCCACTGATTTTCCTTCTTCCAACTTGAAAATTGCTGGGGCTGATGATTTATTTATTTACAGCACTATTTTTTTCTAGTCGATTTTCACAGCTTTCTGAACATTTAAATCTACAAAACTGTCCCTGGATGTCTCAAACAGTGGGAATAATTTACCAGGAGATTTACCAGGGCTCACCCTGGGAAGTTTTTTGCCTCATTTGTCTCATGGCTTTTGTGGCAAATGACACCAGGGTCCTATGGACGGGGGTCATCTTCATATCAGAGCCCTGATGCGAGGTCTTTGGTTATGATGATGCTCCTTGACAGCTCCATTTTGACATATTCAAGCAGAACTTTGCTGCTTGAGCCATGGGATGATATATGGGAGTTTTGTCAAAATTTTGCTGCTGAAACTGTTGGCTTACGCTTGTAATATTTCTTGTCCGATTATGTACATGGTTGATGAGTTAATTTACTTTGTAATTAATTGCTTGCCTGTTTGCCCTTGCTAATCTTCTCTTCTTTTTTTGTGTTTTATGACAAGTGGCTTAGTTTTCTAACATGCAACATCTCTCATTCACTTGGGTTTCTGTTTCTAGACATTTCATGGCTTGTCTCTATTTAGGAAGGTAGCTGATACAGCCAACCCTGGCTGCAGTAAACTGTGCCATATCATCCACGTTGTTGGGCTACTGAAGCAAGATTCTGTTGGTCATCTTTTATTCTTCTCTGGAGCCAGGTTTTTGCCTGAATTTTGTGCATTCAGTGCTCTGTGAGGTCTGGGCTGGGGCAGAGCAAGGGTTTCAAGTAGCCTGTAGTTTCTGTGGTAGCTGGGAATAGTCCATGGAAGATGGTGGCAGGACAGTATCCTGTACTTCAGTTCACTTCTGCCTTCTCAAACACCAGCCTGCATTTTAAAACCAATCTAACAGCTTGCCCAAGCAGCTTTGAAACTTATTCAACCCCAGTATCCAGACTCTCGCCCCTGTTCTCTCCACCCCTTCCCGTCTCCGAACTTGTTCATCTCACTTCAACCTCCCTCACCTGCTTTTCCTGCATCTGGCTTTCAGCTGCTCCAGGCTATGATGAGCCACCACTCATGCCTGCCAGCAATTTCAAAGGATTTCTTGAATGTCAGTATCATTTAGGATGGTTTTCTTCAAAAATACCTTTGCTCCAGGACTCCTGTGAGATGGAAGGCACCGGTGGCAATTTCAAAAAGACCTATGTAGTGTAGGAGCTCGGGTCTCAATGAACAGTGTTAATGAGGGGTGCCTTGATCACTTATATGTTATTTAAAATCACTGCCTGTTGTCTTGAAGAAATCCAAGCAGATGATGAAACATCAGCATGCAAGGATTTGCATTTCTCTCCTGTAGTCCAAACCAGAAAATTATCTGTTTATGTAGACAGTGAAGTTGCTGTGTTTACGGTTGATGAATGAGTTTTCTGTTGGATTGGATATGTAGTTTGATGAGAAATATTCAGGGGATAGAGATTTGGGGTGGAGTAAAAGTGTGATTTTCCATCTGTCTGATTAGGAGATTGAAATGACTGCATTCAGGACATCTCCTTCCTCCCCAGAAGAAACAAAACTTTGAAGCAGTTTCTAAAAGCCGTGGTTTCTCTCCAGGACTGCCATAGACCAAGCTGTAGACCATGGCTTATGTGAATGTGAAGCTGCTCTAGAACTGCTGTACGATAGACTAAACTGGCTAAAAACCTCTTCCTGACCCAACAGCAGCCGCACTCCACTGATGAACTGCAGCGTTGCAGGTTGTGAGCCAGTGAGAGGGTTGGTTTAATGTCTGAACAGGTGGAGCAGAGGATGGTTAGAAACCATCCAGTTATGGGAAATCTGAGTCATGAAAACTATTGGATAAATTTACATACATTATTCTAGCTTGGAGGAGGAGACCATCTGGGAAAGTAGAAGGTTGTGTGTCTTACGGAGGGAAGAGTCCTTTCAAATGACAAAAGAACTGTCCTGAGCCTGAAAAATCTCTCAGACCCAAGATAAAAAGACCAGCTTAGAAAGACATTGACTTAATGTTTGCGTGTCAAGAATCCAGCTAAAGAGCGTAATATTAAAATATTTTTAAAAGTGATAGAAGACTTTTGCTGGTATTTGCCAGCTATATGAAGGAGGAAGGTCTGGGAATTTCATCAGAACGTCACATTATAAAGTCCCTTTTATAGATTTTTAAAGAAATCTTATATTTGAAGTCCAAATTTTAAACAAAAAGCTGGGAAAGAAATGTGAGGATCTCCCTGCAGCCAGATTGCAGTGAGCTCAGATAGGCTGGTAAGACAACCTGGCTTTTCCCTTGTTTTTGAGAGTTAAGGCTCTGGTTTGCCACCTGGTTCATCCTCGTAGATCAGGGTTAATGGTTGGGTAGCCAGGTGGTCTCCTGATGGACATCCCCCATCTGTGTTTGCCCAGGACCCACTGCCACAAGACACATAGCCTGGTGTTCTGGCTCTCCCTCCTGGCACTTGCACTGGCTTCAGATAACACGTAACCCGTGTGCTAGCAGTATGCTCAGGTAAACTCCAGTCCAGCTCTATTAATTCTCACAACGAACAGGTCCTGCATGGCAGAATCCTTCCTGGATGCCAGCTGAGACAAGGCAGAGAAGTGGGAGAGTCAGAGGGGCAGTGGAGATGTGCTGGTTGACGCAGCTAATGATGGAAAGAGGGGTGAGCAGCTCATGATTTACCCAGCACTGAGCTGTGATTGTGACTGGGGAAACGAAAGCAGTTTAAGGGAAACAATCTGAAGTCAATGGCTCGATCCCTCTTGCCGTGTTGATGGATTGATCACCCACAAAGTACGTAACAAAAGCACCCTCTGTCATCATCTCCTGTCATCTTCTCAGGAAATGACCTGCACGGCTTGCTGGTACCACCACTCCTGAGGACCCAGCGACAGCAGCAGCCCCCAGCGAGTCTAACCAAGCATGGAACAGTGATTGCCATGGTCAGCAGGGGGAATCCAGGTCTGATGCCACAGCAGGACAGGATTTGCAAAAAAAATCCATGCAGGTACTGCTGCAAAATGTGCAAAGGCCCATGAGGTTTCCTCTCCAGGTTTCCTCTCCACCCTTGCTTTAGGCAGTAATGGTAATTCTAAGTTTTATTATATTTTTTACAAACATAGACCTCAAAGCCCTATGGTACAGACTCATCATTCCCATCTTACAGATGGGGTCACTGAAGCATAAAGGAATGAAGTGACTTCCCTGGAACCATTAACTGGGCAAATGGCAGGGCTAAAAATAGAGTCCAGATATTCAACCTTTCATACAACCCATTGCCATTCCTAACTCAGAGGAAAGACACCAAGGAAGTTAGTTAAAGAAGGTAACAACTATTTAACTGAATACAGTTACTGAATCCTCTTGGTAAGATGCTTTCATGAGATGGTCCACCTAGATCGCTCTGATAAACCAAGGCAGTTTTGGAGAAAAAAAGTTGACAGAAAGGACAGCGAGCCACACATGGCTGTAGTGTACGTCAGTCACACAAACCCTAATACGTTCAGAAGTTCCAAATGCCTTTTAAAGCTAATGGTCTGTGCACTAATAGCTCCTGGCCCTGGCATCCAGGCTAGCAGCTGGTGCCACTAATTGGTAGCCCCGAGGACGAGCACGTGTGCAGTGGGCAGGCGACTGGATTTCAGGAGCGGCAAAAGGATTAGGATTCCTGCCTTGCTAATTCTATCGTTCAGCATAGTCTTTAATCAAGATGAAAAGTCAAGAGACCGCGAGGGGCTAACAAACAACAGCTTTGCCCAGTTACCGGGGTCCAGCTCGCTCAAACCTGACAGGCTTTGCCTGGAACAGCCGGGCCAGTAACAGCTTGTAAAACTGCCGGAGCTGCAGCTGTTCTGCTTCCCTGTGGTGCCTGCTGGACAATGCTAGAAATAGCATCAGAGAATAATATGTCTGTCTCTGGCCTTTTTTGGGGATGCAGAGTCGATTATTTTGAGGGGTGGATGTCAAGTCATATAAAAGCATCCAAACACCTCCAGCTAAGCCCAGCAGAAATAAACAGCCTGTCTGATATGGGCTTGTAACAGCGTCTAGTGAAGGCATTAGCATCTCTTCTTATTCTCCTTCCTGGTCTCTGCCTTGTGGAGTGTTGGAGGAACGTAGCCTCGTAAGGCAGGGCCATGGCAGAAAGAGCAAGAGCACTGAAATGGCTAAAGAATGTTGTCAGAGGGTGGAAGCCGTTCAAGGAGATGTGGTGCATCACTGAAGCCAGTACGGAGTGACCCAGCCCGTAGTCAGAGGGCAGTTTGGAAAGTTGGTGTGTTATTTGATCTGTGCGAAGACATGGGTACCATCTGTTTTCTTGATGGCAGGGGGTTACAAGGCATCCTCTGATGTCCCTTTTTAACCCTGATAATTAAGCGCTTGATGTTCCCTGTGAAGCCTAACAGATAACCTGGAATGAACCCACCTGAGCACCATCCATCTTTGTCCCCTCGAGAGCTGAGCTGGCCCAGACTTCGGAGCTGTGAAGTCCCTGCAGCTGCTGAGAATCTCCTTCTGAAGCTCTGAAGATGATCTAGGGCCTGCTCCAATCTCCTGGGTGAATTGGGGTATTTTCAGATTGAAAATCCTTTGGGGAGACTCCCCCTGCATTGCTGACAGCTTTTGTAGTCTTCAATTCCTGTCAGATCTCAGAACTCTTGTTATCTTCCCAGCAACTTCCACTTAATGGTTCCAGAACATACAGTGGAGATGGGAGTGTGACGGTGAGATACAGAAAGAGATCACCAGCTCTAAGCATACTCATCGTTAACCTTCCCACCATTCTCCAGAAATATCCTTTCCCATTATGCTTGTGACTGAGTCTGAACCTTGCTCCAGATGGCAGTGGGCTGAGGAGATGAAATTTTACTGCAGACAGAGCTCAAAGATGCACAAAAGAGGGAAATTGTGAAATTGCAATGACAGGGCTGTTTGGGTAGCTTGTGATGTTCTGGATTTAGAGAAATCCATGCCTAATGTGCCTGCATGGCAAGGTAAACTAAAGACCATATAATTCTATTTAAGCTTAACTTAACAGGAAGAAGCCCACGTCTCCTGGACTCCTTGCTGTCTGTAAGCATTAAGGCTAGTTTCTACACGTGTTGCTCAGTCAGTCCATGTTAAAGAGCTTAGGATAAAGTATTCCCAGGATTTGGTTACTAGAGTGCTTCAAGGCCTGGCTCTGCCATAGTCATACTTTCTTTAGACGACATCACGATCAGGTACAGTGTGACTGTTCAGGGGTTCATGGAGCAGAATGACCCCCTTGGTCCTTGTACCACCCTGTCCTTTCCTCCTGCTCCCCTGCCGCTGTGGAAAGGAATCTCGCTACTTATTTTTTCTAGCTGTCGTGAGGCTGAGCTCAAGGTGAGGGAGGAAAGGCCCTTCCAGAAGCCAGACCGGAGCTGTGAATGGAGTTTGTTTCCCCCAATGACAGGATGAGAATCTGGTATTTGAAGTGTTGGGGTGAACTGCCCAAGTGGATGGCGCCTTGCAGAGACGCCAAAGGGGAGTCAGAAACACCTTCCCGTGCTGTGAGGTGTGGTGCTGCATCGCTCTGTATCGCGGTCCGGGTGTCCCTCGGGCAGAGCTGACGTCCTGATGTGGCTGAGAGAAGGGAGTTGGTGGAGTCTGGGCACACCTCGAACTCTCTCCCCACACCTCCACTTCCCCTCTCTTTCTTTCTCCTTCTACTTCACTTCCATTGGCATTTGTTGCTGCATTTTCTCCCCCCGCCTCCCTGTTTTGTTGTTGATTTGTTCTGTTTTCCTGATCTTAACAGTCCTGTTTCCAAGCCAGGAACGTTTAGGAGTGTTTGAACTCAGCAAATGTTTCCTGTTCCGTTCAGTGTGGGACTTCTTAAAAGGTTAGCTGCATTTTAATACGGCATTGTCAGTAGCAGTGCATTGACGTTAGAGCATGGTATATTAAACATGCAAACAGACACTTTTCACAATAGCTGCCTCATCTTTCACTGTATATTAATAATGCAGGGAGTTCTGGATCATCTGTCCCTGTCATTGCTACTGCATATTGATACAGTCACAAGGACTAGCTGTTAGAGAGCAAAATACGTGAGGATGTTCCCTGACCTTTTCCCTTCTCTCCACCAGTAAATTCTATACTTTCTCTACTGGCAACCAACACTGTATCCTGGCAGCATTTTGGTAATGTCCATGGCGCATAGTTCGGATATAACCAAGCACAGAGTGAATGCTATTCAGAAAGGTTATGTTAGTGCAGACCCTGATGGTCCCCTGACTTATTTATATGATCCTCTTCTGTGCCAAACAGAGGAATCTAATTCCCATTCACGTCCCTCTGTCTCACATCACTGCAGGGTACGGTCCTACCTGGAAAGCTGTAGGACAGTAGAAAGGAGGGTGCAGAGGATGTGGGGAGTTTATTTAGTCACCCCATGACCCTGAGGTTACAGTGGGCTTCCACAGGATGATGTAGATCTTTTGAAGACCGAGTTTGCGGAGAAGTGGTGTATGTCTCCCATAACAACTCTTTTTGTTGAGGAGGTAGGAGGGAGCTGCGTTGCTGAGCTCCAAAAGTGGGCAGAGGCTGCACAGATGGGACGGGCTGCCTGCCTACAGCTCCCCAGCTACTGCTGGTACATCCCCAGGGAGAGTCTCTCCTGTCTCTACAGAAACGACTCAGGTCCTAAAGATCTGGGCACTCTCCTCATGCCCCACAATATCTGCGTAGTGAAGGAAAGCCAACCCCCTGTTTTTCTTCATGAAATTCAAGCTCCCCTTGTTTGGATACCTGCAGGTGGCAAGACCGAGGTGGATGGCACCCCTTTGCAGCAGTATCCATGCAAGCAGGGCTGGTCCTCACGGGTGGTGGCACGTGTACGCTGTGCGTTAGCAAATGTGGGGTCCCAGGGTCTCCCCTCCAGCTGGCAGGCACAGCTACCACCTGCCTGTATGGGCAAACACTGGCAGCTGCCATTGAAATGCTTCGGTTCCCCTGGCTCCGAGAGCCACGGTGCAGCGCTGCCTTGTTATTCCAAACACAACAGGGATGAACGCTCCTCTCTGTTATCTTCTTGGAGTTAATGGTGGTGGCAGGAGCTCAGCTCAGGGGTGGGTTTTCTCTCGCTGGTGTCGGCGCTGGGCGCCCGGCTGGAGCTGTGCCCTGTTTGTGTGGGGTGAGCAGGAGGAGACTCATGTCCTCGGGGGGGAGTTCAGAGGAGAGGTGACATTGCTGGAGAAATGCACGCTGGCACCCACGGGCAGAGTCATAGCGAGGGTGCTGGGAGCCAGACCCCGCGAGACAGCTGGGGTGGGAGTGATGGGTGACTTTCTGCAGAGAGATGCTGTGGGACTTTCTGGAACAACGAGGACAAGGACTGAGTCTCTCAGAGCTCTTCCAGGCACTGGTACATTGTAGCCCCCAGACTGATGTAATTAATGAGACATCCCGCTTTATGTAATAATGTGTTTTGTGTGACTCACCCTAATGAACAAAAACAATACCATGTGCCTCCTAATGGGACTCCTGGTCTTTATGTCCCAGTGTTTGCTATGAATTATTTAAGGCATCTGGAGGGATTTGTGAGTAATGAAATCTCTGCCGATGCTGTCTCACCTCAGATGACTCCAAAGGTCTGGTTAGCAGCCTTGGTTCTGTTTCAGGCTTGTCCTTCGCCGGCAGATCAGCCAGCTTGAAAATTTCTCTGTGTTCCTGTCCTCTGCCTTCACTTAGCCCTTGACTATGTTTCCTTCGCCTTCCCTCAACTTAAAAAACAAGATGCATTTTTCCATATCGCACGTCTACCTTGGGTGCGGTAAGGCTAGGTCTGCCAGAAAAGGAAGAAAAGTAATTTAACTCCTAAATTTAAGTGCAGCAGCAGTAGTCACGGCAGGATCTTATGCAGGGAAGTCTGTGCAAGGTGTGATCAAGTACTTTCTGATATTAAAGCTCTTGGACCTCATGGGCTGTCTACCTTTCATTACACGTGAGATCCTAAGGGCCAGAGAACCACAGGAGCAGCCAAGGCTCTGGAGGCCCTTTGGTCATGGCCATCCAAGCTTCAGACAGCCAAAGGCACCCAGAGCTCCTTTGGAAAGCATGGTTATAAACTCCATCACGGATGAGCCAGCGTGTGAGTCAGTCCTGCTCAAGGTAGGCAAAGCTACCACACAGCTTGTATGACCCATTGCAAACCCAAAGGTTCGGTGCCTCCGTGGTTGGTGCTTCTCTTGCAACAAGGAAGTTTGTTGAGGGGGAAAAAAAAAGGATGAAGAGAGAAGGAAGCACAGGACTTTTTGGCTACGGTGTTCAAAGGAATGAGCAGCTCAAGTCTCTTCATGGGTGGGGAAGCTGGCCATCACTTTAATTTAATGGTAGGGGGGGTTGTGATTTTGTTTTGTTTGTTTGTTTAGGTTTTTTAATAAAAATCAGCAGAGCTTTCACATTCACTTTTTCACTCTATGCCTTGAGGTTGCATTGCACTTCTGGACTTTGAGGCTGTGTGAAGACATTCTTCTAGCTGCAGCCTTGGAACAGAGAGCCTGAAGGGAATGTTGGGAAGATTAAATATTGCTTCAAGAGAATGAATGAGAGCAGACAGTGGGATTTCCCAGAGCCAAGAGCTGGTGCAGAGCCTTAGCGCTTTGTAGCAGCTCTGAATCTGCCACTGCCAATGGCCAAAGGGGATGAAACCAAACATCTGCCATCTGCGACTTTTGACCAGAGAGGGGTGGTCCTCCTTATTCCGGAGAATAAGAGTCTGATTTAAAGCACTGCTTTTACTGACATTAGAAGGGCAAAGATGTTAGAGCAGTGTTTCTATTTTTGGGAGCCTGCTTGAGATTACAAGCCTGCATTGCAGCAATGGAAAGGGAACTGGTCTCCCTTGAAGGAAATGAGTACAGAGGCTTTTGTGGGAGCAAAAGTAAAGGGATGGATGTTGCAGTGCTGCAGTGAGTGGAGCTCTGATACCTCCACCAGACACAAGTGCCTCAAGTTCTTGGCCTTTTCTCTGATTTGGTGCACACGGCCTAAATCCTAAAATATCTAACCCATCAAATGCTTGGAAAAAGCAGTTTAGGGAACAACACCTTGAAATACCTGTCCTCAAAAAGCAGTGGCTAAGTTAACCAGGTGTGCTGGGATATTTTTATCCTCTTTCCCTGAGTAGGAGGGTTTAAGAACACTTTAAAAACAGACCCAATGTTAGTTTTAAGCACAACAATTTAAATAGTGCAGAATTTTTCTACAGCCGTCAGAGATCAGATCTTTGTAAGGTCCGTCCCCTTTGTCTCACATTTAAGGTCACACAGGGGACTTTAAAGCAGAAGCCAAGGGGGTGTGCGTGTCAAAGCGGGTGGTGGGGGCATGTGCTGGGCGACGGTGTGGCCTTTGGCAGTGGATATCTATCACTGTTAGTTAAAGAAGCCTTGAAGTGTTTTTAAGTTATAGCAGGAGCCAAATCAGGAAAGGTGGTAAAAGCTACTATTGCACCTCAACTTCTCCGGTGATCCTGAACCAGTGCTGACGAGGCTCGAAGGAATGGATCCATGCAAATACCTGGTCTCAGTAGCCTTAATTGCACATCCTCCTATTCTCACCTTCTCATTCCTCCTCTCTTCAAAAAAGCCCTAAGAAAATTAATCTATCTTTGCACATATAGTTAAAAAGAATACAAATAATCATGTTAATAAGATTTACATTTATTCCTGGTATAATTTTCCCCACTAGGGAAGTTTGTCTTAACCTCTACAACAGACTGCAAATGCTTTGTCCGGTAGATTGATGTGTTCTGTGACTTAACAGGTCTTAGTTAGAAGATGATTCAGCTCTGCTCCCCTGAAAGCAATAGAAACATATGGGATATTATGGGAAGAAAATTTTTTAAAATCTCAAAACTGCAAGAACAGGGATCCACCAAAGCATGATTGCTAATTCTTCCCAAGATGCAAAGTTTAAAAACAATTAGACAGAGGCACAAACTGTGCTAGCAAATCCATCTCCATGTGCAAAATTTTCTGTTAGTAATTGCAAATTGGACAGCGAGTTGAAATTCTCCCCTGTGGAGAAGGGAAAAGCACAAAGGCTTCTGCCCCTCTAAAATCTTGTTTGTCTCTGAGCCCTCATTAATGAAGTATTTAAGCATGTTACAACCTTATTGCAGCCCATGAGAATAGCATTCATTTTGCAGGCATAAATTGAAGCACTGGAGCTATGTTAACACTTACCTTGGCTTGGCTATCCTGGGAACAGCAGCCTGCAGCATCCCAAAACCCACGTTTGCACATCCGCGTTGCCCTTATGGGCAGGCTGGGCTGCAAATCCCGTCTGCTGTGGTGGAAGGTAATAAGATCCTTTAAAGATCCTTGGGCCGTTTTATCTCCCCAGCCTCCGTCATCAGGTGACTCTTACAAAGCAGATCCGTGTGGGACAGGCACAGCCCTGGCGGCCCATCTGCCCTGTACTCACAGCCTGCCCTGCAGATACTGGAGCTGAACTGCCACCAGGATGAGCATCCAAATCCTCCACTACGTGAAGAACACGGGCCATCTGGAAGTTTGGCCTCTGGCCAAGCCTCAGGGGTGATCTTCCGCTTCCGAGCAGATGCAGACTTCAAGTGCAGCTTGTTCAAGGTTAGGCAGAAGGTCTGTGGGCAAATCTGTCTTCAAGTCCTTGGAAGCCTGGGGAAGCAGCTACGTCTGAGCTCTTTGGGTCTTTCTGCCAAATGGAATGGCTCTTTATACCTTGCAAAATCTTCTCTACCTTGGACCGTGGTGTGGATGGAACACAGCTCAAAGAGGCAATATTCGGGGCACAGCCCACTAGAAAAAGGAGCAGATGTCCCAAAGTGAGGTTGAAACCTGCCCAGGCAGGAGCCCCTCAGAGCTGCCATGGCCTTCGGTAACCTCAGGAGGAGGAAGACACACTACGGTCCTTCTGATCATGGGCACTGGTAAGGACAACCCAGGAGGGCCTTTTTCAACCCTAAATTCCTATAGCCATGTATCCTCTTTTGAGAAAAATCTTAGATTACCGCTGAATTGGGGATGATTTCCACCCTGTTTGTGAATGCCCTCTTGCTTCCAGTACCACAGGTGGCTGAATACTTTGCTGATGAATCAATGTGGAGGAAAAAGACTTAATTAGCTGCATGCTTTGGCTTTTCAGGTAATGACAAAGATGTTTTAAAGTTGTGGCTCAGAGGTACTTGTTAAACAAGATACCTAAATACAATGATTTTTTTCATCTCTGTTAGGCGAAATGTTAGGTGGTTTTGAAGGAAGTCCCAAAACAACAGGACAAAGATAGAAAGTAATACATAAAAATGTTGGCGAATTCGCAGGGAAGTCAAGAATTTTCCTATTTATCCCACAATGCTTCCCTGGACTGCTTTAAAAGCCAGGAATTAAAGATCATCCTCTAGTGTTGACCACTTTACATATGTGGAATATATTTAACAATAAATTTAGCATGAATTTTCAGTTCTCAACTTTCACCAAGAATTTTGGTCCTGAGATTTTCTGCCTGGGGTGTTAACTATAAGGAAGTTTTTTCAATGGGCAAGAATTTGTTTTAACAGGAATCAGTGACTTTAGATACAAGTTTCCTTCCAGAAGCAGCTAAACTCAGCAGCTGCCATCCCATGTATTTGAGCATGAAACTTATTTGCTGTCACTATGACTTTGAAATGTTATTTAATCAGTCTGTGCCTCAGTTTCTCATTCTTTGTGGAGAAAACAAGTGTCCACACACCTCTGGGTTGTTTACTGATCCGTATAGACAAACCCCACCAGCTGAAATGTTAAGGATGGCTCATGCTGTTGTTGTTTTTTAATTATTTGTCTTACTGTGGTGCCTCGAAATCACAGTTGTGGATAACTTCTAGCAGTCCAAACGTGTGGTCCCTCTGCCTTTCCTCCCCAGTGCCCAGGGGACCTCCAGGGACCTTGCGGGAAGGGAGGCACATGAGGCAGCACACTTTAACCAGCTTGATTGACTTCATGGTCACTGTTGCTGCCTTTCAATGTCCCATGAATATCCACTCATTCTGGCTCAGTTTGTTCATTTGATCAGTTTTCCACTTACTTTTTTGAAAAATCCAGCTCTTGTCCCAGCTAATTAAGGACGAGGAGCACTGGGGAAACTTTCTGAAGTGTCCCTAAGCCAAAAGAGAAAGCAGCTCAGAAGGGAAACACAGGCTGGACATGGAAACACCTGAATGCTACAGATGCAGACCAAATTAAAATGCTTATTAAAAAGTAGGAGAGCGCTTTCAACAGGGAGAGCGCTGGTAGGATACCTGCACTGGCAGGGAGGCAACAACAGGTTTTGATGGCTTGTCATCTTAAACAGGCACAGTATAAAATTCACCTAAACCCCAGAGCAGCCTTGGGCTATGAAATTAAGCAAGTCCAAAGAATGCTGTGGGGAGAGTAAATGAGGACAGTCTTTGGAACTATTTATTGCTCTAGAATATGTGCTTTTTGGAATATGTTTATGAAGAATGTAAAATAATTTATTAGCAGAGTAGAAACCAATTTCCTTTCACACACAGCTATTCTTGGTTGTGATAATCCCTACTCCCGATAATTTTAAAATTCAGATATTGGTTCAAACTTTGTTCCTCAGTGGGAATATATGTCAGTACGAGATATCAGAAATCTTCTTTACCGCTTTCCTGTAAAGACTAGTTGACAAATATACGAGTCATAGTGGGAGTGGGAAAGTTTATTTATATTTTTTCAAGACATACTTAAGATGTCCTTTCCCCCTTCCTCCAACTTTGGCACTTTTTTCTGAACTCCTTGTTGACACCTGGAAGGGAAATAAGAAAAAAAGGAGGAATCCGCAGGGCTCAAGCATCCCTTGCAGGATAATCAGATGTAGCTGTAGCGGTTCACGTTACCGCTTGTGGGCCCAATCCGGCTCGCTTCCGCAACCCAGCCCCTCTCAGCACCCGGCAGTGCCATCAGAGCCTCACGCAAGCGGGGTCTGGGAGGTTGGGGTCAGGCTGTGCACTTGCATAAGGCTGTTCTTGTGCCTGCCTGTCGCAGTCTGCGGACAGAAATGTGTTCTGGCTGTGGGCTCTTAATGTTTCTCCATAACTATTTTTACGGTATTTTAGGTAGCATGAAGTTAGGGGATGTAAAATGACTTTACCGTAATTGAGAATCAGGTCCTATAGCTCACAAGAAGTCTGTTAGCAAACTCAGCGACGTGTGGCAATCAGAGGTGCTTAAGAGTTTGTGTATATGGATAATGCAGTTTCTGTAAAAAGATCAAAGTTTCCATGGAAAAAAACCTGATTTTTTTATCAAATCGATGCATAGACTTTTCTCTTTTGTCAAGAAGATTTAAACGAAACATATCATTCCAGTCTAGTGGATCCAGATCGAACTATCTTGGCATATTAAGCCAAATCAAAACATGTCATTTTCAGTTAATTCCACGTTTCTTTGTGTTTGCCAGAGCTGGTTCAGTGCCCTGCAGGAGCTGTAGTTCAGATGTCGTGTGCCGTCCTCCCGCTGCCCAGAGAGCACGGGGGGTCATGTGCCTCCCCGGGGTTGGTCTGTCCAGGCAGGACAGAGGGACAGACAGCCGTCCCTCCGAGGCTCTGCTCTGCTCTGCAGGATAGCTGGGAGACGGCGTTTGGGTTGAGAGCCCCGGCGGCGGAGGTAAGCTGCTTGGCTGCCGACACAGTTCAACAAGGGAAAGAAAACTTTTTGATTTATGTATGTAGGAATCTTTCTAAACAAAACACATTAAGGTAATCAGATTTTCTGATGGATGGGAACTCCAGTTTGCAATATTCTCTAACAACGCTTGCCTATGACTCATACTTGATTTACTTTTTCTTTAGGCAAAACTCCCACTCCGTTACACCTTGCTGTCTTCTGGTCTGAACCAGCACCGGCCGGATCAGGAGAAACCACTTACAAACCCTTTTTTGCAAATCCTGAGTCATTTTCAGATTCAGCCATATTGGAACTCCTTTTCTCTTTTCACCTCCTATTTTGCAAAGCTTCATGGATACTTTTGTGTTCGTTAGCTCCTGGGAAAAGACTGGAGTTCAGCCTAGAGCTGTAGGCTAGCACAGATACTTGAAACCGTACCATTTGCACTGCCAATAAGAGGTGTCTAATAGACTCAGAATAAACAGTCTGTGTGCACCTTATAGACTGATAGGGTCAGATCTACCTCTAAACTACCTTCTTTAAGTGAGTGAAATCCTCTGGATCTTCATGAATTTGCACAAATATAAATCTGAAGCATCACTGTGCATGAATTAAGTTGAATGGGTCCATCTAATTAAGCAACGGCTTTTCCTACACACATCATTTGTAAACACTGCTTGTGTTCAAGTGAAATGTGAAATGTCAATTGACTTTAATCCAAATTTTGCCCCCGATGAGGAGCAAAGCTCACAGGGCTGCCCACAGATTCTGATTTTGTTCCCCAAACTGCGGTGTTAAAGCTGTGGAGGTTTGGGATGGCTGAAAACGACGGAGTTTGCCCGAGTAAATGAGTAATGCTGACTTTCCCTGCCAGGCCCACTGGGTGCTGAGTGTGATTAAAGGCAAGTCAAGAAGGACTGCGTGCTATTAATTCTATAGAGGAAATCTCTTGCATTATTCATTAGATGTATACGGCTTATTCTAGGAGGAGAGAAAATAGAGAAGCACCTTTGGTTGCATTGTAACATCTGTGAATACAGCTGGCTCTTTTTCTCTGTGTTCCACTTATTATGTGCAATTTGTATGTTTTCTTCTCCATCCTCAGATATAAAAAACCCCCGGCTCTAAAGAGAAGAAACTTGCAATGCTTGTTATTACCAGGGCAAAACTCCCACTCCTCCTGTAGAGATAGGAACGGCCAAGCTCTTGTTCAGCCTTGGCTGTAATATCTGCTGTCATTTGTCAGCCTTCACAAAATCAGGTAATTTAATGTAATTCCTACACTTTCAATCAAGCCTGGCGAGCAGATGGCAGAATTCAAGTCCGTAGATTTTGTCTAATGATGCAGCCTGATTCCAGACCCGAAGCCGGCTGCCGGTGCCATTGCAGCAGAGCTGAGCTCCGCTTGCACCGCTGTGACCTGGGTTCGGGAAAGGGGAGGCTCAGGGCTGGGATGGGGTCATCAGCCAGGCAGGCAGCCTCACCTGCATGGAAACAAGATTAACCGCCTTCTTTTTCATTAAATGACTGGAACTGTCTCTTGCTGTCCGGCCACAGAAGGAGGGTGACGGGTGATGCGCCTGGGGTTCCGCAGGGCGGTGGGACTCGGCCGGTGCTGCGCTGCTGCTGCACCTTCCTGTGCCCGAGTGGAGGGGCAGCTCCGTTGGGGTGTCAGTGCCATGCTTTGAGCGGGACATTAAACACGGATCCTCTCTGCCTGCCAGCAGAAGTCAATTAATGACAGCAGTTTGGACAAAAGCTTGGTGGTGTCTCCAGCACTGGATAAACACTTTGCAGGTGGCGGTAAGAGAACAGTCACTACGTTTCTGAGCCACGATGCTGCCATGCAGCATCTCAGCTGATGAGAAGGAGCACATACATGGGGATGAAGGAGCACAGATGTCAGGGGTTTGCATGAGCTCTGCTCTGTCTTGATTCATAAGTTTGGCCCAGAAATGTGATGCCCCATGTCCTATTTCTCCTGTCTCTAAAGAGTAACAACGCTCACCTCCCACACCAAAGAAGAAGTAAAGCTTCACCCACAAATGCCCATGAAATTCTTTGATGAAAAATAGTGAGGAAATTTGAAATGTTTGTTATTGGGCAAGATTTGAGCAGCCCTTTCCAGACAGCTGCTCCAAAACAATATTTTGCTTTTGAAACAGGGAAAGCCTTCTGTGTGCTGCCTGTATGCAGAGAGGAAGGCGGACCAGCTTCTCCTGGGAAGTTCGGTTCCACCAGACTCCTTTGGGAAGCACAGCCCGGCACGTCTGCTGCTCCAGGCCTGGGCTTTAATAGCTGGATCTGCTACACAAAACACATGAAATCTCCTTCCAGCCTCACCTGGCTTACTGCTGCCTCAGCCCTCCCCTTTGCCCCCCAGCTTCTCCCCTTTGCCTGGCTGGTGCCTCTGGCTCGAAGGCAGCTTTGACAGGCAGCAAATCACTTGTGTGTGTGTTTGCACAGTGGCAGCACGCCTGGGTGTGTGTTTGCACACACACTGCTGGGGGTTTCAGGGCTTCAGGCAATGTCAAGTTAGATGAACTTGCTGCTTAGGACCGCTTTATTAAGTGATAGCTAAAGGTGTATAATCTTCTCATGCCTGCTCCCAGAGGAGGGCTGGAGGTGGTTGCTCGGCGTGGTGCATTAACTTTACTTTTCTGATTTTGGGTTGCTAAGCACCCCAAGAAACAACTTGAGAGTTACCTTGAAGAAAGAGAAGCTGGACACATCGATGTTGTACAAACTTCAGTGATGCCCCAGGAGAGTTGCACCGTGCGTGACATTAATGCACAGTATGTGGCAATCGTCTGCCCCTCCTCATTTGCTTGAGGGTTTCTCTTGCTGCTGCTGCGGCATTGGGGAAACGTGGCTGCTGCCAGAGCACTGGAATTTCTGGGGAATGGGACAGAGGGGCTGAGGGTTGGGGGCTGCTGAGCATCGCAGGGCTGTCCTGGGGGCAGCGGGGTTTGTTAGGGGAGTCCCAGGGGTGCGCTGAGTCCCACTGCCCTCCCTCAGGTAGGGTGCTCATTGCTCCGGTGGAGCTGGGCTAAGAGGCACTTTGTGCCAAGCACAGATGTGCTAATGATCGTGGATTTCGGCTCAATTAGAAGGACTAAAAGGGTCTTAAAAGATCTCTTCAAAGAACTCATAGCTTCTGCAAGGCTGGTCATTGTTTCAGAGTGACTAGAGCCCTATAAGTGAAAAGGCACATATATATATGGATATATACATATATATATGCATTTGTGCGTTGGGGTGCTTGGGCGCTGTGATGCCGTTTCTACAGGCGCTTCCCAGATGTCTGGCTGAATCAAGGCAGAAGGTGAGCTGTTTTCTGCACACGGGGCTGCTAAGCTTGTGAGCTTTGTGGGCAAAGCTTAACCAGGCTGTTGGAAACGTTACCCAGCGACAAGAGAGATGCATTTTGTCTGGTGGGGAAAAATGACAGAAACAAGAAGGGAGACAAGTGCGTTTCTGTGTTGCTTTTGTAGCATGTGCTTGTGTTTTGACGGATGGCCCTTCTGCTCCCAGGTGCCCATGGCTGGTGTCCTGACACGTGTGGTTGGAGGACTGGCAAAGACCAGAAGGCTCCACGAACACCCTGCCTCCCCGTCCCTCCTCCAGCCGTGGAGATGAGAGATTAATTCTCAGCTGTGATAGTCATTGTCTCCTTGTGCAGGTTCATCAGGTGCAGCACGGACTCAAGCTTGTCTGAACCTTGATGATAAGCTCTCCTTGTTAAAAGCCATTATATTCGCTACTAGCTGAGTATGATTCTGACTGACTACCACAGTTCTCCTCTGCATGTAATTGAATTCATATTCATCATAAAGCAATGAAAAATAAATTGTGTGTGTGGTTTTTTCCCCCTCATAAAGCAAGGCATGCCGCTGGCTCTGCCTTCCCTGTAATCTTCCCCTTTGCAACGTATTGTAACAGAATTCATAGGAACAGAACAGTCGAAATAGATTGTGTGGTTTTGACCCACCTAGCAGAAAGCGAGCTTTATTTCAGTGCCAAGGAGGAATTGATTAATTCAGTTGGCTTCAAGGGAAAGCTAAAGTCTTAGTTTAAGATGCTTCAAACCCAAAGAACAGTGCTGGCTCAGTTGCAAGCTGACTAAGGTGGTGTGGCAGAGGACCTGTGCCTCAAGTTGTGGTGGTAGGGTTGCCAAAATATGCCACTGGTCAGTTGGTTTGAGTCTAAGGTCTTAATGACTTAGTGCGTTTCCATGCAAAGTTTCCAAGTTTGAGCCTCTGTAACTTGTGTGCTTGCAGCACGCAAAACGCCCAAGTGCAAAAGACTCTGCTAGTCCTGTGTGCGGTGCCAGTGGCTCAGCTCAAGGAGGCCACTGTACCATGGGGATTTGCTGTCCCCATGGCAATGACATGAGCTTGGAGTAAAGGAGGAGGAGAACTGGTCTGGGGCTATGGGGACCAAAGTCGAGGGCACAGGACACTGCTGTGCGGGGTGTTCATTCCCTTGCTCCTCAATCCTGCCTCGCAGCTGGTGGCTTCCATTGCATTGGTGTACTGCAGAGACATCCTCCTCTGATGCAGATGTGCCCACTGGTGCCCTTTAAATTCTTTTTAGAACCTTTTTGTCTGGGTGATACCGAAAAGCCGGTTAAAATACACTCTCTAAGACTTATTTTGAAGTTGTAGAAAGCAGGCATTCTTTATTACAGTGCTGGGTGCACGGGGGATCGTTCCACCTATCGGGCACACCCAAGCTTCCTGAGGTTACATCTTAAATGTACCTCATACATATTCATAAACAGGTAAATCTTTCCCAAGAATAGGCGGTATCTTTCAAGAACTAATTATCATAAAGTTCACTCCTCCTTGCGCAGACGCAGTCTTATCTGGTGGTCTTCTTCAGGGGTCTTCTGGATGAAGGCTGGCAGTCTTCCTCGGTGTCAACTCTTCACCTTTCCCAAATTGTAGCATTGTCAAACCACAATACCGGTTTCTTCTGGTTAACTTGCTTGCTAGCTCCCCTATCTGTCATACATCACATAGTCTTTGACCTCGGTTTAGTCATTCGGGTGATAAACCATCCTTTATCTTGTAGATTCATGTTCTCAGTTCTTCCCATCCTTGGGCCTCAGTCTCTGTTTTCATAGCTCAGCAGCATTTTAAGTTCATGTTATCTTTTGGCTAAGTACACAGTATAGTCTGATATAGTTTAACTTTAGTGACTAGTTTATCCCTAAACTACGTTTGTCATTAATTTTCTAAAATACATCCTATATCATGGGCATCTCACAAATGGCAGATAATTGGTCAGCCGAGGCCATTACCTCGTCGCCATCTACGTTTACCTTTTTCTTTTGCTCTCCTGTCTTTGATAGGATCCAGAAACCAGGAGCTAATGGTGCCTGTGAGCAGAGTGGCTGCCGCACTGTAAAGAGCTGTCAGAAATGCTCTGACAGGAAAAAAAGACATGTTTTCTGTGACCCCTGGTTCGCTGCCAGCTGTGGGATAGCTGCTTCAGAGACAGACCAGCCCAGACAGTCCTAATGCATCATCAAATTAGTGAGTTTTCTTCAACAAAGGGTCCAAATGTCTTTCCAGTTATTTATTAATTTCATTGTGGTGAAGTCATTAATTACATTTTAATACTGAAAGCTGTTACTTCTGCAATTCGTGAAATGAACATCAGGAGGAAAATAAAGAGGAACTCATTGGTAAGGAGTCCCGGGAGCTGTGTGAGTGGGCAGCAGGAGCTAGAGAGGTTGCGGTCCTCTGTGAGGCTCTCCCGTCTCAGCCTGTCCTTTCTCCGCTGCCTCCTCCCGGCACTTGTGCCAGGGTGCGTAGGAGGAGGGTGCCAAGCGAGGCAGGCATGTGAGCGGCACCGTGCCTGTGCTGCCCTGCCTAGGATACTTTCCATCCTAAATCAGTGCTAGTTGCATGCCAGAAATTCCAAATCCTTCCTTAACCTCGCTCAGGTTGGCTGTCCTCCCTTCCCTGTTGCTGTGAAATTTCCTTAAAGTAATAAAATGTAGAGCAGGGTTTTAGCCTGCAGGTTCCTGAGGAAGACCTCTGCCACAGAAGAAATCTGGACCCGTGACTCAGGAGAGGAAAGTGTTCCTCTCCCGTCACTCCACCTGAAGGAACAGGACCATACAATGGGATGAGGAGGGTTAATACAAGACTGTGCGGCAAGACGATAAAAGCAGCACCCTCCTCTGGGGACCCGACTGGGTCGCCTTTGCGCTGGGTAGTTTGCTCTGGTGGCTGTGTCATAACTGAGGGAAGAGCTGAGGCTGTGATGACATAATTGCAGCCAGTAATTGTTAAAATAATTCCTCTGTTTTCTGCCTTATGAGGGAAGTCAAGAATTAAAACCTGCAAAAGGGAAATCTGATGCATGATACAGTAAACCTACTGGGCATTTGACAATCTTCTCTAAATTAGAAGTCTATTTTGATGGCTGTTCCTTGGAGTACCATATTTTGCATAAATACTTTCTCTGCTTTCACCCTTAATAGTTTTGATATTTTCTATAGCTCAGTAAATGTTTGCCGCTGGAGATAGGAGTTGCCATGCAGGATCAGAAAAGTGGTTTCCTTAGGTCAGAACCTTTTCCAGGTCAGTAGAGAGGGTTCAGGTGCCACCAGGTATAAGCCAGTGGAGCATTTTAAATTAAATGTATTTGCAATATGAGTGTACGATCCCATGGATCGTATAGTGCTTAGGTGGGCATCTTTTATTTTTTAGTCAATACCGTTCTTTTCTCCCTAGCAATTGGGCACTTCCAGCATTGTTAATAACCAGAGAGTGGCTAGGAAGAAAACCCAAGGTGAATCAGTGACTGAGCTGGAAAAAAGAAGCAGAAGCCCTGAGGCTCAGCCCCTTCAGGAGAGAGAATTGCCGTGAAGTGCTGTTTGGACTGTGGCCTTCTAAAGTTTGATATTCAGGATGTACAGACTTAGCGCCTGGATTTTCCCCTGAAACCACCAGATGGGTTAAGTAAAAAAAAGATGGAGAAATAGCCGAACTCCTGCTCCCATCCTCACCACCCAGGATGCGTATCCTCGCCTGGCTCCATAGCGGTGGGTGACTGCCAGCCCTCCTCCCTCCGAACTACAGCTCTGTGCAAGAAGAAAACCAGCAGTTATTCTCAGATGCTTAAGCTGATTGCATCCATGATCTGCCTGGTCAGCCTCTGAATACCGCTTCCCCTTGCTTGAGTCATTTAATCACCACTGCCAATCAGCACTATTGAAGAGAGCAACAATACGTTTCAAAGCTCAATCACCTTCATAATCGTCTCACTGTCAGCACATATGTCTCCCCGGAGGGCAGAATTACTGACAGATGAGGTGCAGGGTGTTTTTGCAATTGAAATGTTCACTGGTATGTGTGCGTCTAGTGAGCACACGTATGACTATATATATACATGATCATGTGTGCTGTGCTTTTAAATGTAGACTAAGGGTTGGGAGCAGCTTGCATGCAAACAGGGAACATTTAAAGAGGAAAATTTTTCACAATAAGAACAATCAGCCATTGGAATAATCTCCCCAGGGAAGTGGTGCGTTCCCCAGGATTGAACAATTTTAAGATTTGGCTGGACAGGGTGCTGGGCCATCTTGTCTAGACCGTGCTTTTGCCAAGAAAGGTTGGACCCTTGAGGTCTCTTCCAACCTGGTATTCTGTGATTCTATGAAACAGAATTTGCAGCTTCTTAAATGTTCGGTCAGCTGAGAAACATTCTTAAAAGCAACAATAATGTTGCAAGGCTTACAGTGACACTGGTCAGTGTTCGAATGCACTCAGTGGAAATGGCTCACATGGGGATGAGTCCATGATAGTCACTGTGCTGGAAGGTCCTCCTTTTGCTAAATCTCCTTATTGTCATCATGTTGTGCAAGCTGCTAATTTTGTCTTTTTTAATCAGCGTGGGCTGGAACCTCAGAGAACCTGCTCAGCTTTGTGATCAGTCACGGGACAGTCCATTCCAGCCCGTGTAGATGTTCCAGGGAGGCTGGGAAGTCTCCCTGCCTGCCCTCCCATCTCTTGCCCTTCTGTCCCAGCAAAAGTTCTCTGAAGGCTTGTATTTCCATGTAGAAACTTTCAATTTCAAGAGACAGGTATTTTCCAGCAAAAACCTCTGCAACTGAAAAATTTCCAACTCTCATTAGATATCCACTTATTCTTTTCCAACTTTCTACCTGGCTTTCTCTCTACTTCATCCCTCCTGACGTGCAGCAGCCAGAGATAAACCTTCGCAGTCTCCATGCTCTGGAGCACCCGTTACAAGTTTTGGGGAGAGCACAAGAAGCAATGTCACCCGTTAGCTCTGAGACGTGAGCACGGGCATCCGGCCCTGCCGCGCTTGTGCTGAACGGCATTACTTGGATCGTTAACTTCTGACCTGCAACGCAGTGCAAGGCCGATGGCATGTAGCACTCTGTTGTGATTCATCACCCGAGAGTCTAGATACTAATTATAATCTGCCTCTTATATATGCCACTATCCTATAATTTTAATCCTAAACATTTGTGTGTGTAATGAGGCGATGCTTTTATGGCTTGCATCCTGGTGTAAGCCTGTGATTTGTAACATGCTGGAAATACAAAATCAAATAAAAGGGAATAAAACTAAAACAACAGCAAACTTTTGCCCTTTAAATTTGACATATAAAAAGTGTTGTGACGACTTTAAAGTTTGCAAGCGAAACAACTGAATGTGCATGTGTCTACACCTGTGTATTTCTGGTTTTATACATCTATATAAAGGTAACTTTCAAGGTCCAGGCTTTCTTCCCTGATGCTCAACAAAGCAAATCCTGATATCCATTGACCCAGAGGGAATGCTGTGAGCAGGATGAAATCAGAGTCATTTCTGCCTTTGACTTATCAAGACAGAGTGTAAGTACAACCCGTTGCGTGCAGCTGCGTCCCGCTGGCCATCTGCTTTTCCCGGAGACTCTCAGCAAAAACTTTACTGTCCCTGTCAGTAGCTGCTGGGCGGACAGGCAGCCTGTGCGGGGACTCCGACTGAGGGATGTGGGGTCCGGTCCTGACCCAGCTGGTGCTTTTATTTACTGCACACATAATTTTCAGGGTACGGATGCAGATTCTGCTCTGTTATTGCCATCTTTGACAATGTGATTCCTACTATTGGCTATGCAAACTTACGGACTGGGGGACATACGGGCTGGGGAAGAGTGAAGAAGTGCAAGCTATCAGGAAATATGGCTTTATTAATCTGTACCAAATCAGGAAAATGCCCCACAGGGAAGAAGATTATCAGGAAGAATGTGGGGATTCTAGGCACCTTTCCAACAAGGAAGAGTAGAGCATCCAGAAAGGAGTCCTACTAAGAGCTGGATGCCACCGCGAGAAAGAGAGGCAGGATTAGCAACACCAGTGAGTGCAAGAGCAAACACGTGGCCCTGTAATTTCTTGCACCACAAGGCGCGTGTTGCATATCTGGCAGAGCTAAGGGGGTGGAGAGCTTTAGGAATGGCTTTTGGGAGAGATTGGTCCTGAAGATATTGCTGCTGCTGGTCAGACTGACCTGCTATGAACCTCCTCAGACCCTGCGAGCTTGGTGCCCCCTCAGCTGGGGCTTGAGCTCACCTAGTGCCCCTGTGCCAGCAGAGCTGCTGACGTCTCACAGCAGCAACCCTTGGATGGTCAAGGCTGATGGACATAAGGCTTTCTAGTGGGGAATCAGGGGTTTGAAGCGCTGACCTGTGCTCTCCTGATGACTTTTGTAGGTTCCACGTTTGTCATGGACAACCCACCAATTTAACAGGCATGTAAACTAGGCAAATGTATGGGGAGGGAGAAGCATATACTTTGTTGGTATGTTTTTCCTAAAGAACATATTTGATGAAAAGTTGAGATTACAGGAGAGAGTGAGCAAACAACAAAAAACGTTGGGATTTGAGCACTGGAAGAAGAAACCAGCTTTCTTTGGAGAATGACAATGAGGAGGAAAAGAAAAAGTACCGAGCCGGAAACAATCAATGTTGTATGTTTTAAAATAGCAGCAAAAGCAATAAACTATTCCTTTTGGCTGCTTCTTCAAGCAAGCCACTTTGGATGGAGGCTTTTCCCTGTAATGAAAATTATATGATCTCATCTTGGAGACTGGAGTGATGTAATAACCATGTAGGGAGTATTTTGATGTCTTGCATGGGTCATTGAAAAACCGCCTGGCAAATTGGATCACGGACTATAGGGAACATTCCTGCCACAGCAGGAAAATGGTCTGGATATAGCAAGTGACCAAAGGGTTTTGAAAAATCCCACCATGTATAGTAATTGTTTCTAGTTACAGTCGCAGAAATATATCATTTATTTTCCCTCTTTTATTTTTTGTTGTCTTTTAATATAGCCTTTCCTTCTCATTCAATAACCCGTCTTATACCTTCATTTTCCCTCTGTATTAAGACCTGATGATCCATTAAGGCGAATCCTATATTTTGAATTGCATCTAAATTGATACTGGAACATGGACCGCCTGCCTCAAAAACACTTCCATTCTCTTCTGCTGGAGATTAGATGGATTTTCTTTCTGAAAACAAATGAAAATTTTGATTATATGTGTCATTCAAACTGCAATTCCATCTTATTAAACGGTTCCAGGCAGTTGGTGCTGGGAACATTGTAATAAGGAGTCTAACATCTGAAATTGTTTGGCTGAATCTGTTGGCCAATTCCACGGTCTTAGTCAGGAAATTCTGGCTGTTGCTAAGTGTGCAAACTGAAAACCATATGAAACAATGAAAATAAGTGTTTTATTATGTCACTAATATTTGAAGTGGTTTAGGATGGCAGCTGTTCTTTTCTGCATATTTCAATGCCTTAAGGAAAAATGCTCTCTGGACTTCTTGTTTTCAGTGTATGCCTTGGCGTTACAACACCATTCATCTTCCCTCTCTAATATCCCAGATGTCCCTAAAGTCATTGAAAAAAGAAACCATGCATGAGATAAACGCTGGCTTAGACTAAAAGATTACATTTCAAGTGTGCACTAATCTTTTTCTTTTTTTTTTTTTTTCCCAATCAGGTGCTGATTTGTCAGCCTAGATCCGAGGAAGGATGTGGGCTTTGCATTCTTCATTTCTAGGCATTGAGGCCTTCCAGAGAGATGCAGCATCCTGGGAAGGTGCCTGGCTCTGTACAGCACCTAAGGAAGGTCCACCTGGGATCAGAGGGATCTTAGCTCAGACCTGGTTTTCTCCATGGAAGGTCCACAGCCTGCAACGCTTTCCTGAGGGAGATACTTCCATCTCCTTATGTTAAAATAGCATCAGTCAGGCTTTTATTAATTAACTTATAAATGTACATCTCTAGTCATTCTGCAGATCACCAAGGAATGGACTGGGGTGTGCATTAAGGTGAGTCGCTGCTACATCGAGGTTACTGTATAGAGAGGAGCAAAATTCATGGAGGGAGGAGAAGAATGAAAGTAAATAGGCAGCATAGCATCACTGTAGGTTTGTGGAGGTCAGATTAAAAAAAAAAAAAGCCCAGATAACACTAGTTTGCATGGGCGGGTTGCATACAGCCATGTGCTGTATGCACACGACAAATGTCCCCTGCCTTTTGGTTAGTTGATCCAGCTGGAAGGGAGGCACATATATTTTGTTGGTGATTTTCTTTTTTTCAAAGTCTAATCTCTATTGAATGTGAAATGCAACTGCTGCTGCTGAGAACTGCACGCTCCCGTACGAAGGGCGTGTGCAACACCCCGTCCTGGTTCAGTGCTTGAGACTGGAGCCACCAGCGGCACAAAAGCCCTAACGCCTTGTCACTTTGGTGGCTCCTGCCTCCAACCTGCACAACGCCTTCCAAGTTAAAGCAAAGGGGCTTTTCCCACCCTATCAGCGCTGCTTCCCCTGAAGACCCACACAGAAGTCATTTTCTCCTGGCAGCATCAGAGCAGGCTGGAAAACATCAACTGGTGGTTGAGTAAAGGTCGGCCACTGCAGAAAGGAGGTTAGAAATACCTGCTTGGCAAGTCCCTCCATCTCTCTCCACCCTAGGCAAGGAATAATTTTTGGGAGCCTTTCTTGTGGTTTGAGTAAAATCCCATTAAAAGGCCACCAGAGGGGGTAGCTGCCACTGCTGCACAGAAGACCCAGAGAGCTGGTGCCAGCATGGCACACATTACCGCTATTATTTATAGCACTCTACCTATACTTATGTAAGTGGTGCTAATTAGTAGATGGAATTAGCCTACTGCTCTCGGCAGCATAATTGTAAATAATTTCCTAACGTTTCACTCACTGAGTAATGAGTTTCTCTTGGAAATACAAAAGATGAACTAATGATAATCTGGCAGTTTACAGCAAGATGACAAACATTAATTATATGGGATTACGATGTGATGCTACAATTTAAGTCAGTTTGGCATTTCTAGGCAGAGTTGGATCTTTGGACTTCAGTGGACGCCCTTGTCTGCAGCATTTTATCTTACTTTTTTCCTTGATTTCAAGCTGCCTTTCAGCTTTATCTTTTACCCACAGATCTAACTCCCAGCAACTACTTTGTAGGCAGAACCGCTGGGTCGGGGTTTTTGACAAGACAATTGTGTAATTGTGCATGAAAAATATGTACAGTATTAAGCTTAATTTGCATTTAAAAATGACCATGCCAGCAGACCAGACTGCTGCATGTACAGGGAAGTAGCTTGGCTTTGGTTGCATTTATAATCAGTAAACTGTGGGCTTAAACACGGGACGTGTGATTTACTAAGGTGAGCTCCGGCAGAGAGGTGCAAATAATGCCAGGATACAAAATATTCATTGAATAAGGTCATGTCAGCAAACTGGACCGTATATTTGATGTTTGTCAAGGGCCTCTGCTAACCGCTGATGGTCCTTGGGAAATTCCTTTGAGCTAAGGTGTGAATCCTGGATTTTCCAAATTTCAGGGAAGTTTCTCTCTGCCTGATTGCAAAGAGAAGCTCTGGCGGCTGACACAGACATATTTCTTCCTGATCCAGGAAGTTTTTCTCAGGTTCCTCTTATCCAAGCACTGAGAAAATCCATCCTTCTTTGGGAAGATCAGTTATCACTCATAGGGAAAGAGATTTGAAACTGAGTGTAATGATGTAGACTCAAGCTGAAGAAGTTAATTTTTAAATTTTTAACTGAGATCTGATCATCCTTATGTATTCTGAATCAGACCCAGGATAATTATAGTTTCCATATTTGTAGGAAACTGGAATTTGGAATATGGTAACCTTGCTGTTTTCTCCGTATCCACTAGTTTTCTATAAATAATACAGATGCATGATAATCACCACTGGACCTCTTCACTGAGATGAGAAAGGAGATTTTATTCACTGAAATAAAAAGATATTCATAGACATTGGTTGGCATGAAATCCCCAAACATCAGGGTATTCAGAAACAGTGTTTGGTTTGTGGGTTTGTGCAAACAGCCGCTGTGCCGGGCATCAGCAGAGCCGGTTTCTATTCCTGCTGCCGCTGCTTGCTGCGACGCGATCTTGGGCCCCTAACAATCTTTTAGTTTCTCCATCCACACCCTGGGGATAATGATACTTTGTCATTTACACAGAGCTCCATGTCTCTCTCTCTCTAGATCCCAAGGTGGTATGCAGGGACGTGTAAGGATTGCGGTAATTGTAGTATTTCTGCCAGCGTTCGCTGGGCTGGAAGGACGTGAGCTGACTGCACGCTCATAACAAAATGCCTGGGCTGCATCTGCTTAACCGCTTGTTTCCAGGTCCCGCCAAGCCCGTGTGGACCCAAGAGCTGCTAGGAGTATCAATACAGCGTGGTCCTTACTCCATCTTCCAGACCTCTGGAGTGCTGGCTCTGCTTACTTTGATTTGCTCCGATTTCACTAAATACTACAGGCCAATGCTCAGGCCTTTCAAAATATTTTGGTGCTCAAGTCCCATTGATTTAAAAGGGAATTAATGGTTTAAATGCCTTGGAAAAGCTGCCCCTCGGGGCCGATTTGCGCAGATACATCTGCAGACTCAGCCCTAATTACCAGATTTGGTGCATCAGTGTTTAAGTGGGGAGGAGTTAGGTAAAAGCTGCCTGAGGTCTTTTACCCGCGGAGCGTTTACCCTCTTGCACCATGAAAAAGGAGAGCCAAATCCAGCCTCGGGAACCGATGTTTCCAATTTAAGAATCGCTATCTTATCATTTACTTTGGCAGCTGTTTGCTGAAAAGTATTTTGACCCTTAGCTTTCCCGTGGCAGCAGGTGACACCTAAGGGCGCTGGCTGCGTTGCGGCGCCCGCAGTGGCTGCCAGCTGTGCGTTGCCACGTGGCGAGTGCCGCAGGGTGCTGGAACTCCCTTGGGTGCCGCACCAGCCTGGCATCCCAGACCTGCCACGTCTCACTAGGCTCCTTCCATCTACATAGAAGAATAATGGTATTAGTTTTCCCTTCCTGTGACTTTTCAATCAGTAGAAACATCTCTCTCCTCAATTCACCTAATTAAGTGTCAGGAGTTGATCTTTGGGCTGAAATTGGTACCTGAAGTAGAAATGTGTGAACAAGCTTTACTGATAGATTTTGTTATTTATTGGCAAGTCAAATACAAACAGCCAAGGAGCTGGCTCAGCTGAAGGTTACTTACTCTGTATTTTGTTTGTTGGGTTTTTTTAAAATGTAATAGCTAGATATTGAATTAATTTGTTTACCACGCTGGTCTGTCACATCCTTCCGTTTAGGTGAATCTTTTCTGACCCCTTAAAATTACTGATAAAATCGACCTTTAATTTTACTTCTGTCTTTCGGTCTCCATCCGCTCTTCAGCCCTTCTTCGTGCAGGGCTGTTGTCGCCTGTCGGTGAGCCCTTAACACATCCCACTGCAAACGCCTTGTGACTCTGCCAGCCTGTAAGGATTCGGGCTGAAACTGTCTGCAGCAGGTGCCTGCCCCCAGCTGACTGGGTTAGGAAAGAGTTCAAGCAAAACCGTTTTTAAGTTTCCAAGATAGAGGATAAAGAGAAATACGTTGTTTTACTCATCCTAACAGAAAAAAAAAAAAACCCTAGCAACCTCTCTTTTTAGAAGCTGCACCTCGCTTTAGAGCTGGGATTTGAAACCTCTGCTGGGGATTTTCCTCTGTCTTGAAACTACACCAAATATGTCCCCTTGTGCATTTGGAAAAATGCAGTGCATGAAAAATGAAGATTTGCAAGGTCTTTGCTGCTGAAAATGCTGCCTTTTCGTTTCATTTGCACGGACGGTGCTCGCGTGTGGGAGAAGGCGGACCGCTGCTGCGGCAGGGAGCGCAGGCGCTGTGATCCTGCGGGAGCCACACGCACGTCGAGAGCAAAGAGCTTTCCCCGGCGTTTAGGGCCCCTCGCTGGTGCTCAAGCAGGGTGAAATGAGAAGTTATCGGTTTCTCTTTCGGGTAAGGCAATGACTAGACCTATGGAAAGAGCATGGTGATACTGGGCTGGGATATGTACTATGGGGAATATGACCGAGCTTAGAGCTTGTGACAAGAAGAATGAAATATACATAAAACCCCCAGGACCTTAATTTTTACCCACTGGCATTTTCTGTTACTGCCTATCTTCTTCCCTTTGCATTCCCTTTCATCCTGAAAGTACCACAAGACAAGGAATCCCTAATAACTAAATTAATTGAGCCTCGACTTGTATCTGAATGAGAACAGTCCAATCTCAGAAGCTGAGCTGTCCGTTCCTTATATATCTCCTTTAATTGTGCTTATTTGGAATTGGAGAGCCAAATTCTCTACTGACAGAAGCTGCCGACACTAGAAGAGCATTTGGCCATCAAAATCATGTCTGTTTTATTGTTGTGTATTATTTACTAGCTTATATAGCACCGTTAGTAAACGCCGCTGCACAGTGATGGATATCCATTAATTTTGCATTAATGCACACCCCATCAAATATATTCTGGAGTCTGGCCCTGAGATTTCTGGGCCATTTTGCCTCAAATACCAACTTGTTCTGTCCTTGGGTGTGTCAGGTAATCACCCTGCGCCTCAAAGGAGCACTGTGAAGTGATTAATGATACCTACCTGGAATGATGTTGGGAGGCTCGATCCATTCACACTTTTACAGAAGCACTTAGAGATCTTTCAGAGAAAGAGTGGTATGAAAAGATATTTAAATCTGGACGGAATTTTATGACAACCCTTGGCATTCTGGATTTGTGAGGGAGGACAAAACAATCTACAGATATTTACTTCTGCTTTTAAAACTCTGGGGCTACATCTGCGCAGTACAGTACTGCGCTAAATAGCAAAAAGGGTCTGACAGGTAGAGCACGCACTGGCTTAGGAAGGAAGCTTGGGTAACTCGGAGAGGGGGCCCAGACTAGTGCAAGAGCTTTTTTTGCATGATGGAGATGCAGTCCTGCCTCTCTCAGGTTTGGTCCCTTTCTGCAGGCATCTGGGCAGTTTCCAGAGCTGCCCACAGAAAAGAAAGTTGCAACTCTTGAACAAATGAGAATTTAAAGTTTATTTAATTCACATCTTGCCAAGGGGGCTGGAGGAAGAGTCCCATCTGGGTGACACCCCTGGAGCACCGTGCGAGTGTAACGTGACTGGGGAGTCCCAGGGCAAGTCAGAGAGCAGGGGAATTCAGAACAAAGAGCGAGTGGCTGGGCAACAAATGGGCATGGTATGTTCATTGACATTTGTGAGCTGAGTGGCGTCTCAGCTGGCTGAACGCTTATGGATTGTCTGCCTGCCTAAAGGAAACGAAGTGTTTATTTCACTTTTGTTTATGGTCAGTATCTACTAAGATCCATTTTCTGGCTGCTGTTAGTCTTATGCTACCGTGTTTGGATTACGGAACTAATGAGACAGTGTTTCGCACCCTGGAAATACAGGATGAAAACCTGGCCCTCCTGAGCACTGCGTAAAGATGCCGTTAGCCCTTGAGGAGCCAGGATTTCATCCCCAATCCTTTCACTGAGTGTCTCATCTTTATTGACTCTGGAAAGCTTTCTAAAAGAGATATGCTTCTGAATCAGTCATCAGGCAGCCAAAATTATCTTTTGACTCCAATTTAGTGTGAAGAGCCGGGGGTTGTTCCAGTATCTTCTGAGCTGGAGCACAGAAGGCATTGCAGCCTTGGGGGAAGGTGCTACGGCCCCATAATTCGGTCCTTCTTCTCTGTTACTGGGGCTGCGACGGGGTGGTCCCAGGGAGAGTCTCTCACCAGAGTGAATGTAGGAGCCTTAAGCTGGACTCTGCAATCCACCACTGTCCCCTTTTGGTTTTGTCTCGTAAGCTCCTGGTTCAGCAAGCGCCTTTAACAGCATCCTCTCGGCTCCGAGTGAGGTGCTGCCTACCCTGCACACACGGTGCAGCCATAGCCATGATGGCCTATGGATTTGTGCCAGGGGTAATATCTTTCACTGAACCGGCTGCTACAGATGGAAAACCAGACACGCTTTCTGAAGCTGGCTTGTGTGCCACCAGCTCTCTCCATGCAGAGGTCAGGTCTCCTGGCAAGCATCATTCCATGCTGAAGGGGGCTGTGCATAATTACGGCTCCCTCTCGCTGTTTGCTGCTGGCAAGATGGGTCTTTCCACAGCTCTAGACGTCCCTGATGTGTTGTTTCCACCTTTCCCATTCTCTGTTTTTACAAAACATCCCACTTTAAACAGTGAAACGGATCTCAGCAGGCGTGCGCAATGATGCCCACGTCCTCCCATGCATGCCCCACCAAGCTGAGCCGACATGGACCTCCGAGGCTGCCCCAGTTCTCCTCTTGCTCCCCTCCTCCTTCCCCGTCCCCCTCCTGCTTGCCATCCTCCTGTGTGCCGTTGTCGGGAGCAGCGGGTGGCTCGCGGCGGAGCAAACACTCCATGAAATAACAAAGCACCCCGGCACATCACAGCCCATCTCCTCTCCTCCCGCTGTCGCCTTTCACTCTTTTTACACCTGTTAGGCTCCTGATCTCTCAGCTCCTGGCGCGTTCCCCTTCCCTCTCATTCTTATGGACTGTCACATCCACCAGCACGAAATACTCGTGTCTCAGCAATGGGGAGATTTCGGAAAGTCACTTTTTTCAAAGCACCGCTGCTGAGAGGAGTCTGTTTTATCTGTGGTCTCCTTGGACTCACCTCTTCCTCACACCTTGCTCTGTCTCTCACCATCTCTTCTTAAATTAGCACTGACTTTTCGAATCCACACACTTCCTGAGTTGTCAGCATTGTCTTAGTCCCACCAAGCCGTATTTGGAGGAGGAGTTGGGGAGGGTGTTTGGAGGAGGAAGAAAGCCTGGGAGGAGACAAAAACTACTCTTTAAGACCTGCCCCAACTACACTTTGTTCATAAGCGTGAGCGTGGCCTGGGAAGGAGCCTTCACTTTCCTTGACTCCAGGCTGCTCAGAGACACACAGAGTATTTTATTTTTGGAGCCATGTCTGCAGGCAGCATAGTAATAGGATGGATCCTGATTGTGCAGACATCCATCCAGCCTCCGTGCTGGTGGGCATGTGGAAAGAACGAGAGCAGGATGGATGAGACTAGCCTAGAGTAGACTAGCAGTCAGATCCACTGTAGGCACCGATTTATACCAACTAAGGATCCAGCCTGTGCAATCTGGTTGAACCTTAATTTCTGCTCAGATTCCGCTTTCCATTAGCACTCTGTGAGCATTTATTTGACAGCAGAAATTTTTCACTATCTTAGAAAAAGCAGTCACGTTTCAGGGAAAGCTACTGCGTTCAGTTCATCTACACACCCGCGTGCACTCCCAGACATGCACAGAGCTTAATTTTGCATAATCACATTGGTTCTTAACAGTGGCAATATATTCAGATCTTCAGACACCTGACAGTCAGACCCAGGTCTCTAGCAGCCTGCCTGCTGCAAAAGCAATTATATTTGTGCAAAGGCATCAGTGGAGAGTTTAAAGGTACCTGCCACCCTAGAGGGAGCAGAGAGCCTTTCGGGCTACCCATTGCAAAGGGGACATCCCACCCAAACTTGTTATCAAAGCAAAACTCAAGCGCTCAAGAATAATTGTAAACTACATCCAGCAAAGGAAAATGAGCTTTAATTCACTAATAGGTGATTTGATCAGCTTGTGTTTCACTCTGTGGTGATCAATCTGCTCGTTGAGACACCTCAAACTCTAGGAATGAAATTCTTTGTCTATCCAAAGGGGAGGCAGAACCTCTTTATCTGAGTCGAGGGGTAAAAGAAAAAAAGGAGCCACTTCCTGCCTCTCCTGTCCAGCTTCTTTTCTGTGCAAATTAGAATATAATAACACTCCCAAGCTTTCTCCGCTTCTGCTCACTTGGGCTGAGCGAGCGATAAATTGGTGTCCTGCTCACAGCACTTTTAAAAGAGACTATCTCCAATGAAACAATCCCAACTCATGATTGTATTTTCAAATTAATAGTCACTGTTGTTCGATCCTGGTGTACTTCATTGAATTTTGGTGCCATTCCCTGTGGTCTGACTGAAGACGTGTGTGGGTGACATCTGCCAGGGATGATGCAGGGAGGACTAATCCTGCCCTGGGGCAAGAAAATAAACCAGGTGATCTCCTGAGGCTCCCTCAGGCCCTGAGCTTCTGCGATTCAGGAGTCACATACGTGCTTTGTCTAGCTCTGTATATTTAAGTATATAAAAGAAAAAGCCCTGCCATATGACAGAAAGATGGCAGTGCCACAAAGCTGAGAAAACGTACTTCTCTGGTAGAAATTAAGTAGAAAATGCAACTATCTCCAATGCAAAGTTTTTGTGGACACTGGAAGGCAGTCTCCTTTCCTTCATCATATGATCCAAGACCTTAAGTGGCTTAAATGAGAAACTTAAGAAAGTTAAAAGAGAAGAAAATATTTTGCTGATTTTACCTTTTTTTTTTTGAACACAAATGTCACTTAGCTACAATAGACATGAAGAGCTGCAAAGCTCTCTTTCCCTCTCATCTACAATCAAAAAAAGAAAAACATTTAGGGATGGAGCCAGAATATGATCTCAATTAATGCACCCAGATGTAACGCTGAAGCAAATCTCATGTTACAAATACAACTGTTTTAGGCTCCCACTTGCGTAACAGAGATAAAAATCTTACACAGAGGTTCCAAAAAATTCTTCTGAACCTTCCAAGGATCAATCATGCCCACATACAAAGTCCAAAATAAATTGAATTTACTGGAAAATCCCCAAGATTATGTCTATAGTGATTCCAAGACTTTTCTTTTTTCCAATTCAGATGAGCCTTATTACACATCAGGAATGTCTGGAGGAGAAATACAGCCTATTTCATAAAGCCTTATTATGTATTTTAATGCACACAAGGTAAACATAAAAATGTCTCTTGGGCTTTTCATTGTCTCAATTTTATAATTCCGTGTGCTCTTTGGTTACTTACAAAAAGTATTTAAAAAACCCACTTTTGTGATGTTTATTTTATCTCCACAAGGACTACAGCTGCTGAATCCAGCTCCGTACTTAATGGACGCATTTTACTCACTTGATTGAGTCTGATCGATGAACAGAAGTGAAACAAGTCCCAGTGAATCAAGTCATGCCATTTCGGAAACAGCCCCCAAACCCAAGCCTGCAGCAGACTCTCATCCACCCCAAAACTGGTCTTAAAGACATTTCTTCCTGGCTTTGTATGACCTCCAACATCAGTTGGAAGCTCTGCTTCCATCACCAATGGGTGTCAAAAAGCCGTGTATACCTTAACATAACTATACATCACAGATGACCTTAAAGATAACCCCTTCTGCTTTATACCACTTGATCAGCACTGGTGGAACACAATGCCTGTCTGAGAAGGGAGATCTCTTTCCAAAGGCCCCATTAGGGACTTTCAGACCAGGTACAAATTGGAGAACAGGGTACAAACATCCCCTTCTGCAGGTGGGATGAGGTACTTCTGGGTCAGCTTTTTAATCTTGCCTCCATCATCTCTCTGCAGCTATCTTTGCTGTGTGCTGCACAGCATGGTAAAAATTGAGGTCAATACACAGAAAAAGTCCATCCTCCAAGGAAGCAGCGATGGGTTTGGTGTGCAGCTGTAGCCTATAGCTCATGGTTCACTTCTAGGTTACAGGAAGAGGGAATTTAAAATTCTTCCAGGAGCAGACAAAGAGGTGAAGAGTAAAGCCCAAGCGGGTCTGCTTGGAACAAGCAGCCTTGTAGCAGGATCCCGTGTCGCTCTGAGCCAGGAGGTCAGGCTGGCCCTGGTGAGCCAAAAGCAAGGCAATGGTGTCCACGCACCAGCGTAGTTTCTATACCTAAAATGGGCAGAGAAAATCCTGTTGAAGGAATTTTTGTCTCAGGGGCCCAGAGATTCCTTCACACAGTCCAGAGGAAAATTTTCAGCCTCCAGAGAGATACAGAAACAAAATGCATACTCCTCTAGCACCAGGATAGTGATAGTAGAGCAATGCAACTAAGTTAGAGCTGCTATCGATAGAGCCTTGCATGCACCAACAGGCTTTAATTGCTATAATGAGCTTCCCTGGGTCTCCAGTCCTTGGACCGGGGCTGCATTTAAGCTCAGACCTTCGACCCCCTCCTTTCCCTGAGCAGGACTGCCTGTGTGCTGAGCCTGACCTTGCTCCTCGCTGCCCCTGACCAGCCTCGAGCCTTCCTCACCTCCTGCGGACTCTCCTGGGCTGTTGGCTGGACCTGCTTGTCTCTCCCTGCTCATGTGGCCCCGTGCCTCCATCTCAGCCTCTTCTGCAGAGCAGCTTACTCTTGCTGCACCCAGCAGGTATCTTGCGTGATGTCTCCTGGTCCTACTTTAACACTACTTTCCAGGACGGAAAGCTTGGAGCAATGTTACAGGAGCAGATATGCAGACCTATGGAGGTTCAAATGCCAGGCAGGGAGAGACTGCGATGGCCAGGACTCTGTTCCCTTTCCATACCCAGAGTGAGAAGTTTCCCTGGATGAGGACCTCCACAAAACCACAGTGGAAAGCAGGGATGAGCTGTAGCTGTCCCCCGAGCTCCAGCTGAGAAAATGGCATTTCAGCTGAAACAGGACAAGGCTGTTAACACATTTCTGGCACTGAACTGATGGCAGGGTGACACCGCTGTGTCCTGATACCAGTGAAGGCTGGTGACCTTTTAACAGGTTCCCTTTTTAGTAGCAATCACATTGCATAGACAACTTCTTAAATGCAAAATGATACCTTTTTCTTGAAGGTGCACAGAGTTACAGTACCAGGGCTCTGACAAACATCTGTTTCACTTTGCATTTTTCAATTCTGGCTCAGATAATGGGAGCTCTTGCACAAGAAAGAAAGAAACAGCAAGAGTCCCCATTATTTACCAATCTAGAGAAGTATAAATCACAGAGCTGGTGTAGCCCTGTTCCTGTGATTTCGGTTTTACTGGTCATTACTCTAACTGGCTTGTGATGCTCTTCTTTTAACATACAAATGGCGCCACTGTATTTATTGTGGGTGGGATTGATTCCTCTCCCAAGGGGTCCCCATTGAACCTAGCATTATTTGCTCCGAGCCCGGAAAGAGAGGCGATATTTCTTCAGTCATGTGAAACCCTTTGGTAAGGCCTGGCTTTGTGTGCTCCGTCGCACCGGCGCGGGCTGACAGCTATTGTGGCACTGTGAGTTCCGGTAGGAGCTAAAAGGTTTGTGGAGGTAGGAAAGCTAAATGAATGTCCATGTGTCTGCTTAGTTACGCCGAAGGCGGTACGACTTAGTCTGCGTTTTGTAAGGGAGTTTCAGTATGGTGGCAATGTAAAGAATAACTGTTATAAAGAGCGAAGTAGCTGATTTCTTTTAACCCCTGTAAAAATCTCTGAGGAAGTTCAAGTCCTGCAGCTTGGATTCTTTCTCCTTGCTTTTACAAGTGATTAGGAACCTCTGGGCCTGCTTCTGCCGCCAGGACGTGGCTGTGCCACGGCGCTGCTGGGGCAGAGCTCACCTCTGCGGTAGGACCCGGCATGTCCTCAGATGCAGCACCAAACACCAGGGCAGCAGCGCGGCGCGGTGCTGCGGCGCAGGGTTTGGTACGGCTGTGCAGAGATTACACCTGGATGTGCAAACTGCTGCCTCGGGGGGTACTTAGGGGAAGGTGCTGTTACAGCATTGCAGAGACCTTTGCTTGGCATTTTTTTTTTTCATTTATTTTGCTCCTTCAGCTTGGAACAGTGCAGGACACTTGGTATTCTTGGGTCTATTGGAGGAATGCATTCTGCTTTCCTCTACCTACCTGAAACCATATATATATATATATATATATATATATATAATGAGATTCCTAGGTGACTGGCTACTTAATAAATCTGTGCAGATGTTCAGCATATGGATTTCTTTTCTGTATTTCTAGAAAGAGACAGATTGAACAGTTTCCAAAATCCTGTGCTACAAAATTTTTCTCACTTTTGGAAGTCAGATTTTAAGGGGAGAACTTTGTCAGTAGTGCCCTGTACAGTGAAGTCCAGCTGAAGATAGTTAAAGGTCTTCCCAGATAACTTTTTCAATATGAAACAGTGGCAGGTAAGACAAATAGGAGGATAAGTTGTAGGAAGAGGGAGAGGGGCAGGAGGGAGGCTGCAGGAGAGGAAAGGGGATAGTTTGGTCTGCAGTTGAGTCAGTTCCGATGCAGCTTTTATGCTTTTTGACTCTCCCACAAGTGGAATGACAAAGGCTGCAAGTATATTCATTTTCTTCCTGTAATAAAACTGTAATTGGACAGAACAAAATGTCAGGCAGAAACACTGCTGCTTTCCAGATGGGGAAGCAGCTCCGTGGTATGAGACTTGTCTTGAGAACGAAGTGTTGATGATGGGGTTTGAAGGGCTGTGGGATTTTTGGGGTTGATTTTTTTTTTATTTGTTTTCTTTTTCTTTTCTTTTTTTTTTTGTTTTTTTATTTTTTTGGCCTGTGGGGTGGGTTTTCCTGCCAATACCCAGAGGGAAATGACTGCAACGTGTTGCTGACTGAAAGTAAGTGAAGCTGCAAAAGCTGGTGGTCTAGTTAAGTGGAGAGCAAAGCAAACTGAGGGTATTGGGAGCATAAAGTTGTCAAACAGTTGCAATGTTGGAATATTGCATAGCAGCAATAAAGATCCTCTGTGTTTTTATAGACAGTGTGCATTCTACGCAAACCTGATCTGCCATTCCGTCAATGAAGAATTGCATCCAAAAACCTGAAGCCAGTGGGCACCGTACAGCCAAACACAGTTAGTGGAATTGTTTACTTGCTGTGGTCTTCCGTGTTTGCAGTCGATGTTTTCAATTGATCCCTCTTAAAAAGCTATCCTTGACAAAGGTGTTAAATTAAAATGCAGTTCTCTAGAGCTGATGAATACTTTTTACCCTCTTTATCAAGGGAATGAGTCTTCCTACACATCACTCCCTGTCTCAGAACAGCCACTGATTAATACATTTTGTTTCTGAAGCGAGAGATGCAGGTTCACGTGCCCATGGCAGCACCTTCTTCACCCTCATCTTTCATTTGGATTTCTTCCTGCCGTTTGCTGTAATCTTTGTCAAATAGGGAATCTCTTTTTCTTCTGCCAGTAAAGTACTGTCAGCTCAGTTCTGTGAGAGCAGTGATTAGCAATAATGTTAATTGCTAAACTGTTTAAATCAAAAGCAGCAGTGGAAAAAGGTCCCACGCTGCGCTCAGCCTCCTGCAACACCGAGCCCTCTGCCCCGTGTTTGCCACAGCAAATATTGACTGTTCTGATTGTTATTTAATGTACACGGCTCCGCTTTGGCATGAAGCATCTTGCATCCTGCTGACTAGCTCCAAACCGCATGGGCTCAGAGGGAGACATTTTCAATGGCCTTTTCTCCATTGCAATTAGAGGGGCAAGGTCAAATCAACACACAGCAGAATTGCTCTCTGCTTCTTTGCAGTGATTTCTTTGAACCCTATGTACATCAGCTGGAGATGACCTTCACGTAACCTGGAGCTACTCCAGAGCTCAGAAGAAAAAAAAAACACAAAACCCAAACCAAACCAAAAAAATCCCCACCAACAAGAATGAGGGGGAAAAAAAAAGTCCAAACAAAAAACCCACCACTTTAAAGGTATTGCACATTATTTTTTGGACATAGCGTTCTGCCTCCTACTGTGAAGGTCAGAAAGCAAAAGCTCTTTTTTCCCCTTTGAGTGTCATGCTAGCAAAAGCTAACACTGACGGCCTTGGAAGTGAAAGCTCAGCCTATATGGTCCAGGTGATGTCAGTTTGGTCTTTCTCAAGTGTGCGTACATTGGCTGAGAGCCCTGACTTAGCCTTAAATAAGCTCCCCCCAGGAGTGAGCACTCCTGTTGGGAACACATCCCTCGGCTCACGCTGCAGCTCTGACTGCTGACAGCGGCTGCAGGTCACGCCGTGATTTGAGAAACCCACAAAGGGCTGCTTGGAGACCTCCCTCAACTGATTTTATGAGTCCACACATTGATTTCATAAGCAGCTCACATTGACTCCAAGCTTTTGATCCAAAAGCTCGAATTTCTATAGCCTACTGCAAATCTCTTTTGTGTTGAATCAGTTGAAGTTAATGACAGACAAGACAAAACCACCTAAGCTTTTTTAGTCTTCCTACTCCAAGCTGAAGGATGTTCAAATACTTCATTCTCTTTACTGCTAGGATCCTTCTAATTTCCAGCCTAAACTTATTCTCCCCCAAGGCATTATTTCTCATTTGTTCTTGTGTCATGGTTATATTTTATATCTGCAGCGAGGACAAATTGCAGATTTAAATAGCATTGATGCTGCAAAGTTTTGCATTATGTACAGATGGAACAACTTTCTTGCAATAATTACAATATAGTAACTGTTTTCATCTGATTAGCTGGAAATACACCGATTTTTCTCCTCCCATACTTCGCATAAAAGTTCTTTTTTATCAACAGTTTATACAAATGTTACTCTATAGGGGGTTGTTGTAGTTGCTCTAGGTTTAAAAAAACACAATATCTTGTTTGTAAATATGTCTAATAATTTATAACACTGTCTATTACTCCCTTTATGACATTCTGGAAAAGAAACAGTTGAGGAGGACATGGAGATCTATAAAACTACAGGAGGGAGGAAGAGAGAGGGTGGATTGAGATTGATTGCTCTCTGTTTCCCCCCATAGAGGAATTACGGGGCCTCATATGAAGCCTGAAGAAGCCAGCCCCAAAACAAATGTTACAAGACGATTCTTCTTCCAGCTGATAGAGGGTTCATTTGCTGAACTCCATGCCACAAACATGGCGGATGCAGAAACATGACACGGATTCAAGCGGGGACGAGTTCATGGAAATGAATCTGAGGGTTTCAAAGTATACAGAATTTCTCTCCAGTTCAGGAACACCCTGAGCTGGCAGCTGTTTGAGGCTGGGAGGGGGAATGTGTCACAGAATCATAGAATGGTTTGGGTTGGAAGGGACCATAAAGACCATCTAGTTCCAACCCCCCTGCCATGGGTAGGGACACCTCCCACTAGATCAGGTTGCTCAAAGCCTCATCCAACCTGGCCTTGAACACCTCCAGGGATGGGGCATCCACAGCTTCCCTGGGCAACCCGGGCCAGTGTCTCACCACCCTCACAGTCAAGGATTTCTTCCTGATCTAAATCCTCTTCCAGTTTAAAGCCATTACCCTTCGTCCTATCACTCCACTCCCTGATGCAGAGTCCCTCCCCAGCTTTCCTGGAGCCCCTTTAGGCACTGGAAGGGGCTTGAAGGTCTTCCCAGAGCCTTCTCTTCTCCAGGCTGAACAACCCCAACTCTCCCAGCCTGTCCTCACAGCAGAGGGGCTCCAGCCCTCTGAGCATCTTGTGAGTGTCACACAAGTTTGCGTTGGGGTTGCTTTGTCCTGGGCAAATCACACCTGAGTTAGCTTACCTCTGGTGAGCTTGGACAGAAGTACAGCAGAGCCGCAAGGACACCCGGGGCTCTGTAACCCTGGTCCACAACAGCCTCGTTAAAATTGACACAGTACATTCCCCTTCCAAACGTTCAATGAGCATCTTCACTTTTTTGGATGAATTTATCTTACGTCTGACATTATTCATAGCTGTAACTTGTCCAAAATGGAAGTGAAACCCTGATTTCAAGGCACATTTTAAAACCAGAAGACTTACAGAGGTGGATAGGAGAATTTTTAAATGCACCAAAGCACCTCCATTGGTTTCAGTAGTGGTCAGCTTTGTAGAAGTACCCGATTTATAAGTGTAAATAAATAATTTCAACAGTGTGAATCACTGCAGTTGTATATATTGAAATTCCAACTATAGTGGCTTCTTTTTCTCTCTGACCACTTAAAAACATTTAAAAGTACAAATGAGCTATTGTTTGTGCTATCACAGTTAAAAAAAAAATAAAATCAAGTTTGCTGAACCTGTTCCGAGGTTAACTCTTTTAAGCAGCATATAATTGTTCCTGCATTGTTTCTGAATAAGCTTGATTTGAAAATGTCAGGAAATCAGTTTTCTTCCCAGTAAAAGTCTGTTCCAGGTATCATGCTGTTAGGCAGAGGCTTGTGCAAATGCCATTCCTCATATCCCACCTCTGACGTCGTGTTGTCGCTGCTGGGTGCATTTCCTCGCTCTCTGATGTTATCTCGAATTTGAGCAGAAAGTCCAGAAGAATTCAAGGGGAGAAGCGTTAATTCTCCACCAGACATATGGAGAAATATGGAAGTGACTCCCCTAGGCACGCCTGTTTCATTTGATGCTCTGGAAAGGAAAAAAGAAGGTAAAACAAAGCTTTGTATAATGAGGGGTTTTTTGCAAATGGACTTTCTCATTGCCTTGCTTCTTTTGCTAAGTCTCCCTCTCTAAAGTAGTGAAAAGGGAAGGTGACTCAGTCTTTTACTCTCTCTGGGTAAAATAAAATACTCTGGTCTCTGAAGGCAGTTTAACACCAGGGCAGTCTTGTTGGCTTCTTCTAGACGCTCCTCACTTGCACTGGATGGACGTGAGCTCAGTACCAGGTATGGTTTTTTTAAACAGAAAAGTACAGCTTTGGCACACGTGATGTACCGCAGTGCGTGCTTGTGAGCCTGCGGCTTCACCCGCGCCGTGGGAGGTCTGGTTAACGTTCCCAGGCACGGCATCAAGGCCATCGTAAACTGCATGGCTGTCCCAGACCACAACAATGGTTAATGAGTGTTAGTAGAAAACAAGCTAGTGTTTTGTGTTATGAAGAATTGCTGGGGTGGGGCACGGGATGCAGAAATGGAATTAACACGTACATGCTCCGGAGTGAATTGGTGTAATTTAGGAATTGTTGTGGCTGGGGAAGCTGAGGTGAGTGAAGAAACAGACTTCTGCACTCTGCGCTGGCCCATCTCTGGCCAGATAAATCCAATTACTGGAAAATGATGAAGCCCAACTCTGGAAGCTGTTGCGCAGGTTTAGTTCTCGTTGAAAGGATGGAGAATGGTTTCAGAAAAAAATCCTTTGGGAATCTTTCCAGCGCAATACAATGGCTTGGCTTTTCAGGCAGTACCTGTGGCATATTGGTGATACCATAGCAAAGAAAAAAGAAAAAAAAAAAGTGACAACATGGGGTAGCAGGTAGGGGTTTCTTTGGGAGTTTTATGGATTCATTTAAGGAGGTATTGATCTGCTCAGTAAATGTTGAAATTTCTGAGTTTCTTCCTGCAGTCAGGAGACCTGGTGTCCAAAATACTACATTTTTTTCCTGATACGTACATTTTATAGCTTATAGAACTATTTGCATCTTAAGGAGTTCTTCCCTGGGCCTAGATATAGGCCAGCTTGAGTGTGTACCAAAACCACACAACACCGTTATGCTGGCCCAGCACTTCCCTTTATAAGACCTTTTTAGCCTCTTTTAAACAGACAGTTTAAGCTGAAGTTTTCTGTGCTGGGTACATGTCTCAGTCTGAATCTTTTTTTGGCGGTCTCAACAAAGGGGACTGAGCTGTTTCTGTGAATAGGGCTATGGAAAAAGGATTTTTCTATGAGTATTAAGGATGTCTTCTGTTGTCTGAAGAACGAAGAGAGCCTGTACACTGGCATACGGTTTTGAAGTCTCAGGGTGGGTTTGCTCTGCTGATGTGGTGTTGACCAGCCCTGCTCAAAGTTGGGCACGTGTTTAGCTGTCAACAGTCACAACTGCTCCACCTGCCCCACTGCTTGCCAAGCCTGACTGGTCCCAAGCTGGGAGAGGGGACAGCTCTGCTCCAAGGAGGGGGATTCTCCATCACAACCTGTGCCCACGGTGTAACCATCACATTAAGGGCCCTGACACCTTCATGTATCAACCTTGATTCTCTGCAGACAGACTCAGCTGCCAGGACAGCTGGGGCAGAGGGCAAGATGAAGGTTTTTCACAGCAGACACCTGGCAAGATGCACTGGGAAGCTGGCTGGTGCCAAGAGGACACCTTGGGGCAGAACTCCACAGTAGTGGAAGCTTTCATGTGGGGGAAATGGACAGTGGAAGCGAGAGGTTTATTTTTAGTATTTCTGTTGGGCTGAATCCAGAAAGCCAGATGATGCTCCTTCTGATGGGCAATTGTGTTTTAACTGGCTTCAGCAAACCCATATGTACAGACAAGGAGTTATGTTTCCCTTAAGTAAATTCACCTGCTGTGAGCTTGAGCCTGAAAAAGTGGTTTAGCTACAGGACCGTCTTAGTGTGCACATCTGCTCTACAAATTTGTGCAGCATCACATCTGCCAAATAATTCAACAGAACCTGCAGAGCTCTGGGAGGGGAAAAAAAAAAAAAAAAAGGATGGGTTCATTTCTGGCTTGCACACTGCCAACAGAATGAACTCAGGACAAGTTGTGGCTTGAAGCTACCTAAAAGACCAACACTTCATGCAACTGGCTAGTTCTGCTGAGCAGCAGGAGGACTGCCAGCAGAGTTGACCCAGGATCTGAGCCTTAGGGACACTGTGGGAGGAAGATCCTGCAGCTTTTGAGTATAGGAGCAGTCTACTTTGACCTTACCCAATTGTTCACATACTGTTACCAGGGGTTTTTCTGTAACAAACTTTATAAAGAAAAAAAACCCACCCAAACAACAAATCTCAGTTAAGAAACTTCTTGTATTGCTGCCACAACTACTACCACCACTCAAACTTTGCAACTTAAGACCAACTTCTGGCTCATTTCTTGCTTCCAACCACAGTCCTGCTCTTTTCAGTATCATCTGTGTTGCTAACATGCTTCCTTTCAATATTCCTCACTATTTTGTTTCTTGGGGCAGCAGTTGCTGATCTGCCAAGGCCATATCGTTACTAACACATAGTAAGGACTGTGTCTGGCAACAGGGTCCGCATCTTCTGCAGACCACCAACATCCCAGCCTCACAAGAGTGCTAGTCTGTGGCACCATCTCCCATTTTTTATTTGTGTTTTTACTCTTTCCATTCTGTAGTTATCTTCCACTTCCATGGTTAACCATCTTCTGCTTCATTCCTAAACCTCATGTTTTCACTGTCACTTCTGGCCAGCTGATGGCTAGACCTTCTTCTACACACCCCTTATCCCAGCTTGTCTGCCCTGTTGCCACTCTACATCTGTCTGCAGTGCCATCCTCCTCTGCCAGTGTCCTGTGACTGCTGTCACACCGCAACAAGAGCCTTTGCCACAGCTTTGTGGCTGTGATCTCAGCTCTCTTTTTCATGGTTTGTGGTCCCACAGCCTGTTTGCAGCACACACCCGGCGCTGAAGTGGTAAGTAGGTGGTTGTGAAATGTTCTACATGGTCCAGAAAGTGCAGGTATTATCCCTATTTGTTTGGCCACCTTGTGACCATTCCCCATGGTCCTAGGCCACTTACCTACCTCAGTAGCTTCTGCACCAGCTGCTCTTTCACCGGACCACAGCAAATCGCCTACATGTGATGCTGCATCCTGGCTCTCCAGCTCATCGCTATCTCTGGGCTGTTCCCTATGTTCTCCTTGCTCTCGAACCTCTTCTCCAGTACAGTTGCTGGAAACAGACACAGGAGGACAAAGATGAAAGGTGCCTCCATGAGAGCTGCAGGGAGGAACCTCAGGGCAGAGCGGGTGGGAGTGAGGTGAGAAGTGGGCTCTGCTGTCAGTGCGGAGATCTCAGAGGGTTTCTTGTAGATCTGCTTCTTCTGCCATCTTTTTCCATTTGTGCACACACCAACATGCAAGTGCTCCCATGTCATTGTTTACTACTTAGCCAGTGACAGGGAAAGTATTTCTCTCCTCCTAGGCTACAACTGCCGACAGTTAGCCTTCAGTAACATAATGACCAGCCAGTGTGAAACTGTTAAAATTACCTCATAAATAACTCTTAATGCACACAGAACCAGGAGTTGCTGTTGCTCATAGATAAATTACTTGCTGCCATTATGGAGCATTAAACCATGGCTAATATGGAGGTCTCCATAGGGGTTTCATTAAAAACCAGAGGTTTCCTATAGATTTAACCATTGGGGAACTGCACAGCTCTTGCTGCTTGTCAGCTCTACCGTGTTAGAGGTAATGCACTTCTGCACAGGAGTACCAGGGATGCTAATGGCCAGGAAAATGCCTCTTAAAAAAAAAATAATGCTGATATAGTTAACATTCAGGAGCAGAATTCTGTTTGTAACAAGATTTTTGATTTCTGTACAGTTTGGAAGTTGTTTCTTTTTGTGTGAAGACATTAAAGGTGTGTAATTGCAAATGGTGCTCTTCCAATCAGGAACCAGGGGAAGAGTGACACTTCAGACTTGCCTGCCCTACCAGCAGTGGAGATTTCCAAATCTCTGCAGTTAGCTTGGCTGGGAAAGACGTGCTGTGACATGTTCATTTGTTGCCTGTGACAGATCAGAGCTACTGCAGGCATGTCTACCTGCGTTACCATCACACCCCCACGCAGCCTGGTAGAGGCACCTTCTGATATGACGCATCCTCATCTACACCTACATTGCCATGTGACTCCACTGGCATGGGGCTTCAGCCACCTGGCCTCCTTCCACCCAACCATAGCCGCTGAACAATGTCAGGAGACCACCCAAGCTCCCTGGGATCAAGGGAGATAGAAATTGAGCCCACGCATGGCCTAAATCACCCTTTGGATACTCTCCGTCAGCTGTGGACTGAATTGCAATGGTGGCCCACTGTCCACTGAAGGCGTGTTGAGCACCTCAGTTCCTCAGACTGAAGCGGGGCCGCACAGCTTCCAGCATACAAGAGGTTCATGTGCATTTGTGCTTGCAAGTCACACACACCATCTTACAGCAAAGGCCAGAAGAACAGATGGTGCCTACCAGATGTGATTTGGGAAGGCTTAATGACCACCATGGAAGTATTTATAGCTCCATCTTGTAAGAAACTTTTGGTAAGTAATTACAATCAGCATGGTACTAACTGTACTTCTACAGTGTGTTTTTCCTTTTTTTGCCATCTTTTCTACTGCTACTCTACTCTACTCTATTGTAATATTAAAATATTTAAATCAATTTATTTCTTAATACATTCAGTATTTGTGTTGTATCAAAGGCATGTCCTTTTTGGCACTCTAGTAAAATTGTACTTATTCTCAAAGCTATTGTAGCCATCATTCACGTGTAGTTAATGTGACTACACCATTGATGACTCCACTGACACTAATTAGAGGTGCGAACAGGAATTCACACCCAGTGATGTCATCTGTTGGGTCTTCTTTTCTACCATTCCAACCCACAGTTTCAGCTGAACAGTGGGTGGACAACTGCAAAGTAACCACATAAAGGTGGACTCGTGGCTCAGTGAACACTTCATCCATGGGAAAACTATAGTTTTTCTTTTGTACAGTTGGTACCTGATGGAAGTTGCACTGATGTGATGGACTGACCCACTGTGCACTGCCTAGAAAACTCAATGAGAAAAGGGGAGAGCTCTTGTGTTTGCCAACACAGGCCTGAAGGGATTCAGCTGTATCTGGCTTTCTGGGCTTGTATAGGAAGATGGCCAAAAGAGAGAACGTGACTCTTGTACCTTTCTGTGCAAGGACAAGGTGTAGCTGTGGTTGGGAGTACTAGTGCTATACTGGATTAGTGCAACCCGTCACTGTCTCCTTTAGAGACATCAGAACCCAGGCCACTGGGGGCATGAGGAGATTTGCACTGTTTAAGCTCTCCATAGACCAAGCGAGTGGTCTTCTGACCGTTATTCAAGGCTTCTACACTATGGCTCTACCCACTGCTTAGCTCAGGTGAGCTGAAACAGCCCACATGGCAGGATGGATGTGCTTCGTCCCTGTCTGCTGGCTGTCCTGTAGAGGATCTGGCTGAAACGTGCCCCAGCTCCCTTCTGGAAAGCAGAAAGAGAGGTGAACCACAGTGGAAAAGGAACAAAAATTGGAATAAGACAAGGATGGGTAGTGTTTATAAGTTTTGTGGTTTAAGCACAGCTTGAGTCTCCCTCTAGAATAACCACCTTGTTTCATTGATTATCTAGAGAAATACGGCTTCTGGCATTACGAGACTAAATTAGGTGATGTGACTACTCCTTTAAACTCAAGTCAGATACTAATCCTTCAGGCACCATGATCTTTCTGGCTTCTCTTCCATTCCACCCTCAAAGTACAAATTAAAAAGGTGAACTATTATTACTTAAATAGTTTTCAAAACTCTGATTGGTTTTCTGACCCCCATTTCTCCCTCAGCAGGATAGAAATGATGCTCACTGAGTCTGGAGCAAACCCAACCCTTTGCCATGAAAAAAAATCTGAGATCTGAAGGGAGAAGACAGAGGGGAAAATAATTAACTGGGCTACTGAATGATCAATAATTTAAATCCTTACCTGCAGCTGGGCTGTGTTTTGCTGATATGGAGAGGAGAACGTGATCCAGTTTAGCCAGTCCCACAGCATCCTGCCGAGTCCTACCTGAGTTCTTGTCCTCTGGGTCCATTCCGCTGTGCTGGCATGGGCAGGATCTGGCCTGGTGCTACCACTTCTAGGTAATTTTTTTCCTGCTGTGGCACACTCATGTATGAAGCAGGTAAAGAGACTGTGTAGAAATACCGCAAGTCTTCAGAAATGTTTTATTCCAGTATCTGCATAACCCTGAGTCTGCCCTGGTAAGGTTATTGCAACGAATAACTGATGAAACAGCATTCAGTGGCCAGTTATTTTAAAGTGCTCCCAATCTTGTTTGGTTGTGATAAAGAGGATAAGTAGAGAAATGCACATATTCACATCCGCACAAAAGCCAAAATCACATGTGACAGAGATAGTCAAAAACAATAAAGTCCAAGATTGAAAAATGAAAGAGAAGGATAAAGCCTTGTGGTTTAATATGAAGGAAAATATATGACAGAATCTTTCATCTCTGACCATGTTTGCTGCAAAGTAATAAGATACGTTGGTTCTGAATGGAGAAGATAAGAGACTGGGATAAAAAACAAACTTCAGTACAACAATCAGGGGAGCTAAATTATTGCCTTGTTTTTATTACTACAGGCACAGAAATATAGTGGAAAGATGTGGCTGCAGGGGAAAACTCCAACAGCTGACAGGATGGGCTGCAAAGACTTGGGATACGCTTTTAAAAGGGTGAGTGCTTGGGATATTTTCCTCTTGTAAAACGATCAGAATAATGCTGCCTGTGGATAGGTTGAATGCCTTGAAACAGTGGCTGTAGCTTACAGATTTGAGTGAAAATGTTGGGAAATTCGGGTCTCCTAATGCAAACTAGTAACCCCAGTCAGTTTGAGCCAGGGCTGCGACCATATGAAATTGAAGACTGAAGGGTGCTCACAAGGTGACCACCTCCTCTGCCACCGCAGAGCCCCAGCACCCCAGCCTCAGCCCCTCCCACTCAAGTCAATTTTGGAGACCTGTGCAGGGTTTAGAGGTTTCTTTGTCCCCATTTCAAAGCTACGGAACTAGAAATCAAGCCAGAATGGCATTTTCAAGTGCAGGAGTGTACTGCTGAGTTTTCGACTTTGCATGCAGTTTCCTAAACAAGTGGGCTGATTTTCCAACATGCTGAGCAGCTTCTGAAGCCAAATGGAAACTCATTTGGAGACACAGCTGGGTCACTAATGTGAAAAGGACTTGGGATGAAAGGCACTGCGTGAAAGATTCTGTCGTGTGGTTGCTTTGACTCCACAGACTTCCAGACGGTCCCAGAAGCTTAAGCAAGTTTGAAGACACAGGTATTGGACAGCACTACTGGGCTTCTTGGATCTCATACATTGCAAGTCTGAAATTCTAAAGAAGTTGAGTATTCCTCCTATTATAATTTGTCATCCTAGCTGTCCTTCTGCCCTAGGACATGAGTTTCTATTTGCCTGTGTTTCTTATTTGGCCGCTGGGAGAAGAGGCAGGGGCACGCGGATGGTGTACCTCTCTTCTGGCCACCCTCTGCGCTGCTCTTTGCTCACCGTGCCCAAGGAGAAATACCAGGTCCAGCTCGCAGAGCACCAGGGAGCTTCAGACTTGCAGCCAAATATGTTGACGTTGACCCTTTTTTGGTAGCAGGTCAGACCAGTCTTTGGCCAAAATTTTCGTGCTCAGTCCAGCCCGGTTTGGGGGATGTCTGGATCCTGAAGCAGGGTCCGTCTATGCTGTTAATTCATTCCTGATGTGGTCCTGCTGCCCACTGCCCTCACGCTGTTCCCCAGCACACACCATATTGCAAGGTCCACGCACATGTGCTTCCTGCTGCACTCAGTGCTAAGGGATACATGGAGATACTGCTTTCTATTTACCATAACACAGCTAAATCTCCCTGGGTAGGGGCACTTGGCAGCCCAAAGCACTGTGTTTTGTGATACAGATTATACTACCTTTCTGTGGTGAAATATTGTGCTATATTTTAGTATATATTATATATACATAAACTATGTATACATGTATGTATCTAAGACTATAATGCCTTATGTCACAGCGACGGCAGTCTTCCAGGTTCTTTACTACAGGAAGTTTTCTTGTTTATCAGGGGAAAATAGAACAAATTTTGTCAAAAGTAGAGGGTTTTTCTAAAGAGCGAATCTCCCGAGAGCCTGTGTTTCCCTATTTCCAGTAATGCCTTTAATGATTTGGCCTCTCCAGCTCCCCCAAGTGGGATTCCTCACTAGCTCGTAAGCACTTTAAATTTGGACCATATTAAAATGAACAATAATATGTTGATTAAAACGGCATTTCCACTGCAGTTTGAGGAAAAAGCTTTCAGAGGACCTGCTGAGATGAAAACACAGCTTCTGGACTTGAATGCAGTTAGACTTATCAGAAATTATCCTCACAGGGCCTGCATATAGTTTTGTGATAGGAAAGGTAGGTGGGACACTAGTAGTAGACATCAGTAGCCTTCAGTCTACATCCATCAGTAGACAACTGCGCATGCTGACCCATGACCCTGCCACAGGCCCTGGTTAACCTTTCTCCACACTGAATCTAATGGTCTGGGAAGGGACTTGAAGAAAGAGGAGGCACCTGTGACCTGCACAAGCGGTGGAAAAGTAAGGCCTGTTCATGGCACGGTGGTGCCTTTTCTCCACATGTCCAGACACGCTTGTTCATCTATGGTCCACCTGTGCTGTTAATTCCTGGCATGTGTCTGGGAAGCTGAAGTGGGGGGTGGCAAAGCTGCTGAGACCAGAGTCCTGACAGCCTGGAGGTCAAACCTCCAGCTTCTGTCACCAGATGAAGGGGGCAGGACAGTGTGGATTTCCTCAGGTCAGAAGTTGAGTTAGCTTTGGACATGAAAATAAGCAAGGGTACATCAAACTGATTTCATGGTGGCAAGAAATGGTAATGCAGAATTGCCACTGTCCTGTTGAGGACTGGGACCTGCAAGTCAGCAAACACAGAAACTGACCCTGCCAGTGCCCAGGTGGAGGTGACTTTGAGGGGGGCTGAGTTGTGCTGGCATGCCCAGCTCCAATGCAGCCATGCCCCCAGGCTAGGAGCAGCACCAGCTTCTCAGGCAAGGACCTTCCTACGTTTTTGAAAAGCAAGGCATATCACACCGCTGCTTCCTCCCAGGATACACTAATCCCAGCATCCCAGAACATGTGGCTGTGCCATTTGGAGGAGTGACTTCTCCATCGCTCGTGACTCTCCTTTTTCCCAATAGTTCGTCCAGTTTGGGCATGTGTCCATGAGTTGTAGTGACTCTTCTGGATCAGGTCTGCTGGATTTTAAAGGACACCATGGATAAGAGTGAAATGTTATATTTGAATGCTAAAAATATGGGACACTTCAAAACCAATGTTTTGAAGACACCGATTTCTCATTTACTGAGAGTATCACAAGTTCAGGCATCTCACTTCCAAAGCACTAGAGCTGAAGGTGTTTTTTCATGTGAAGCCATTGTTTCTATGACATCAAAATATTTAATTCTAATTTCCATCTTTTAAACCTTTTATTTCAAAAGTTGGTTCTTTTGAAATGCCAGTTCAATAAAAAAGCTAGATGTTTCATTGTAGATTGCTTCAATCTTATCAGATTGCTTCTTTTGTAAAACAAAGTTTTGTGAGGTTGACAAGTACGTTTAAATTCAAAGAGCTTCTTTTGGTTTGAGATTTCTTTAGTGAAAAAAAAAAAATCCCATGGGTTCTATTTATGACCTGCTGTTATGTGCATTTAAAAAAAAAAATCCAACCACAAAGTGTCATGAACCAGAATGTGTTTTATTCACCCAAACATAAATTGCAAGTATAACAATGCCTGTGAGAAATGGTGAACTGGAGAGACTTTTTCAAGCACTTCAGTGTGCCAAGAAAACTGTACACTCATCAGGTATTCCTGCTACAGCTCAAGATTTTCTGAAGTAGAGATATTTAAAGAGTTTTCAATAAAATTCAGAACCAAAAGAAATCACATTTTAATTCTGAATATGAGGTGAAGACCAGGTGCCCTGAAAGTTTAACAGCAATTTCTGATCTCTACGTGCCTTGGGGAGTGTATGTGATCCAGCCCAGCCCTTCTTGTGATTTTTGCATTGCAGTCCTCAAAAAGGACTTTAGAGTCCCTTAAAATACTGTTACACCTGGAGAGATAAGAAAAAAAAAATATGAAAGGAGTAAAACTGGTGCTGGAAATTTTACACCTGGGACTCAAAACACAGATCTGGAGGGCATAAGTTGAGGGCAACGCTGCGTGGTGTGCTGTCAGGTGATAATGCAGATCTGGGTCTTCAGTCCGTAGTTATCAAACGTGCGAGGATTTGCCTGCAAGCAAACTTGGATGTGGAGCATCAATATTATATGCTGACATACAATCATAAATCAGATTCTTCTTCCTTCAAAAACTTGGTATTACACAATATACTCTAAATATGTGGAAATACACGTATATGTTACATATACTTAAATGTGTGGTTTTGAATAGCATGAAAACCTGATAGTTTTGTAAAATTTTAATTACAAGTTTTGCAGGTGAATTTTGTGAAGTTTGGTAAACATCTTGTTCACACAGAGGAAGGTTGGATAACATACCTTAACCTGGTTGGAGATTTCGTAGTGTCTCCTGTCTCACTCGTAAGTAAAAGTGAATACCTGGATTCTCATTCCTTCATGTAATCCTTTTGACTTCAAAGAAGACTTTTTATTATTATAAATACATCAGCAAATGTATTTCATCAGGGAAGCAGCAAAGTGCGGCCGTTTGGGTTTTCGATTGCATGGGGAATTGGAGGGAAGGAGAAATGGAGACACGGAGGAGTGGCCACAAGATGCATCGCTGGGCAATTCTGCAGTAAATCTTGATGCCAGCTCTGAGTGTCACAAACTGGGTTTTGCTACTGCTGATTTGAGCTGATTCGTTTTCGTATCGAAACAGGTTTCTGAGTCTCACCTGAGCTACAGCTACTCCCAGCGGAGGGGTGAACACCAATGGTAAATGGAGATTATTTTTAGCCAAATTCTGGAGTCTTGATATACCTCAGCTTTCACTTTCTCAGCATATTTTATTCAATTTTATTAGGTCATTTAGCAAATAATTTTAATTTTCTGCTTAGATCTGAATTTCTGAAAGTAATGTACTGTTGTACAGTTAATGAGTCTGCTAATAAGCTCCAAGAAAATGTGATTTGCAAATCATTCCAGGACATAACTGTCACTCAGACCCTATGCCAATTAGCATAACCATTAGCAACTATCCCTAAGAGGTCCTTGAAATTTAAATGAGATTTCCTAAGATCCCTTTTACCGGGGAAGTTGAAGATTCTGCCTCACATGGAAAATGCAGCCTGGTAAAAAGCAATAATTCACTGAAGACAAACTATATCTTTAGATGTAAATGCCCACCCGGGTTCTGAGCAGCAGCAATATTCCTGTAGTGCATTTCGGTGTTTGTTTGCCCTTATGCTGAAGTTAAGACGTGCCGTGGCTAGCTGACTACTTGACCAGCAAAGACTTGCCACCGAGACACTGACAGAGCGACAAAATGGGTGGCTTTTTATTGCAAACATGAAAAACACGTTAGCATTGCGGGGGGAAAGTGTGTTTAGGGAGGAATATTTTTCCCACAAGGCCTTACTAAATCTTGGTGGATTTACTGACTTGGTGGACTTAGTTTTCTTGAAAAAAAGGGCTGTATAAAGGCGCTGTGAGGTGGTGGCCAGTGCTCTCAGAAGCTGCAGGGGCCGGAGCTCCTCTGGGTGCAGGCGAATTTCAGCTGGCTGCAATTCCCACTGGAATTCTGTCCTGAATGCTTCTCTGCACAGGCCCCCTACTCAGGAGAAAGCACTTTCATCAGCACTTGGCTTTTTCTGATCTTTCCCTCTCCCAGCGCTTGGTTGTTTTCAGTACCAATTCTGTCACATGTTTTAGGAAGAAACAGAGCTTCAAGGCTTTGTTTCGGATAACAACCTCACGGAGATTTTGCCGCAACGTTTCAGAGGTGTCTTCCCGCAGGTGAAGTTTTAGCCAGGGCGTCAGGCAAACCCAGCACTTCAGATGAAATGCAAAAGCTTTGGACTCAGGAGGAGACTGCTGTGGCTTGGGGGTATAAAAAAAAAAAGTATGCCATATTAGGCAACTTTAAATATACCTGGCAGAGGTATTAGCTTAATCTCTCTGCTTTTAATCTTGCCTTATTTCATTTACAAAATGAGAAATCCTTGCCCTTGCACCTGATTTCTACCAGCCAGTTAGGTGGTCTGTCAGGGCCCTCCATGGCCAGAGCCACCTCACGGAGTGACGTCCTTGAACCATCACCTTTGCTCCCTGGCAGCACCCCGCCGACGCTGGGAACAGCCTTTGGTGCAGGCTGTGAACCCCAAAGCTGCACACCTCCTCTTGTGTCCGTATATATGTGTAGACCTGTGAACCGCTGCATCCATGTGGTCCATGAGGATGCAGTCCAAAGCTGGCGTTCATGAATTCGACAAACGTGAATTTGAAACCTCTGGCTCAGGAAAGCGATGCAGGAAGGTTCTCACGGCTGGAGGATGGAGCTCAGTGATGAGGTCGAAGGGGTATCTTCTAATTGTCAGACTGATTCTGTCCGGCTTTTAACAGAGCAAGTGAACATGAAACACAGGATTAAATAAAGCAAAGATCTAGCCACCGATAGGAGTCATCTAGGAGAGATAAAGATAGGCAAATGAGCAAAGCAGGTAACACGCTAAGGTAAAAAAAGGGATAAAGTCTCTCAAGATCAAGGAACTGCCTCAGAAAATGGTGTTATGAATTAATGGCACAGTAAAACTGAGCATTAGGCTAAGCAAATTCCTTCGGTGTCCTGTGAAGGGCTATTTTCTCAGCCACCTCCAGAAGGATTCCCCCACCATCGCTTGCCCGTGCTCCATCAGCTGGAGCAGCGTTCGCCCATCGCCGCCTGCTGCCTTCCCGCAGCAGCGGTGGGCTGGTTTCCTCAGATCCCACCTGCTCAGGACTTGCATATTCATTTGTTTTCCTGTTTTCTTTTGTTTTAAAGCAACATTGAGGGCATTTAGGACTGGGGAAGGGATGTCCGCAGAGGCAATCTCATGCAAAAAACACCAACTGATTATGAAGGTGATTATTAATAGTAACATAAAGCAGCAGCTGGGACCTGATTGATTAAAGATGACTGGGAGGTCCGGGAGGCCTTAGAACACTTTCCAAGGTCTGTTTTTGCCTTTTGTGATGGAGCCTGAGCAGCTGTCACCGGGACATGGCAGGTTTGTACAGCCGGGTCCCGTTAACCCATTTCATGTCTCGCCAAGGCTCTGCTGGGCAGGTAGAGCCCCCTCAGAGCTGTCAGTAAGCAACCGCACCTCAAAGGACAGTACAGCTCAGGCTTGTCAAAGCTCAGTAAACACCAGGACTCCTTATTTAATATGGACACTCTATGGAAATTCCTGTTTTCTGTAGCAAGCCTAGGAGAGGGTGGTTTTTAAACCATTCCCAACTCAGGCTTTAATATGTGGCTAGAGTTTCCTTTGCCATGTTGGCTGTTGATGGATGATCATTTGCCATCTCTTTTCTCTTCATAGGAAAAGCCAGGGACGTACAAATCATATTTTTATGCAAGTGACCAGGTACAGATTTTTTGGTATTTGCCCTTAATTGCCTTCTCAGTTTTTGTTAGACAAGAAAGGATATTAACAGGATTGCGCAATGGCCAATTAGTTTTAAAGGTCTTTAGTTCCATTACTTATCTGGAATAATTTGTAATCTTCCTTTGACAAAGGCAGCTGAGGAACCCTTTTTGATAATAACACTAAATCAGCCTGCTAGAGCACATACCGATTAACATATACAAGGGATGTTACACCAAACAGAAATTCAATTTAACAGATCTCATGGCTCCAACCATATCCCAATTACATTCACATCCCTCTGCAGACTTCTCTGTTTTACCCTCTTCTCCCCATCTTCAAAGGTCTCAGCATGAATTTATCATGTTTCCTCTTGCTCTTGTTCATATGCAGCCTGCTCACTACCCACCATTTTTTTCCCCATAATGTTCTTTGACCTCTTATTTCTTTACTGATCCCTTATGATGCTGCTGGCTACAGAGATGGAGGGGACTGTGTTACCAGGAAAGTGGGAGAAGGCATGTGCACACTCAGGCCCTTCCCTGGCTGTTAGGGGTATGAGATAAGTGCACTGACTTTGCTGTCAGTCAATCATTTGTGGTCTGGAAGCTGCATGAGTTGAACACGACTAGTTCAGTAAAAGACATACCCTTCCATATCTAACCCAGCCAGAGCTCAGCATCCTGAGAAGAGACGGCAGCCCCTGAACCTCAGGACAGGGCACTGGGAGGGCTGGTGGGCTTTTCTGCCACTCGAGCAGAATAGAAAAAACGTAAGCGCAGACCCCATTGCACTTAGGCAGAGCACCAGTTATTTGCTCAAGCCCTTCCTCATGCTGTGACCTGTCAGAACTTGGGCATTTGCCAGCTGCTGGGCTTCTTTCTCTGTTTTAAACTGTTAGAAAGGCAGATGGATATCTGTAAAAGGGTCTTTTGAAAGAAGTATAATATCACTGCCCTTGCTATAATGCAAATAGGAATAATTTTTTCGCTTTTGACCACTGGAAAAGACTTAAGAGAAAAAAGCATGGAGTGGAACAAAGAAAGCAAGCATGGGTTGAAGACTCTCTAAATAAAGCCAGCTGTTTCCCCTAATAGGAAGTAAAATCTTCATTAATGAATTGTTATTACTTTAAAAAGTAGAGGTTGAAATCCATTCATAAGGAGCTGAGCCACTTAAGTGCATCTGCAGACAAAGCGCGTTCTTATTATAGGCCCTGCCTGTCTGTGCCATCTCTGATCATTTCTTCTGAGCCTTCTCGAGACATATCAAGGTAAATCTTTTTTGTCAACCGAAGATACTGTTTTAAGTGGAGGTTTTCTGCTCTTTATAGTGAGCAGGTTACATCAGGTTTTATATAGTGTGGGAGACACCTAAATGTGCTAGTCCCAGCCCCAGTGGCATCATGAAACAGAGGATGAGGCAACTTAGCAGCCAAAAGAGCCATAGGGACTTAAGTCTATGTCCTCTTCTCCCTCTTGCTCCCTGTGCTGGAGAGAGCAGTGATGTGACATTGCTTCTAGCTTTCTATTTTCTTTCCTTCCATTTTTTCTTTATTTGTTCATAAGCCGGGAAGATTTCTTAGCAGCGCTTGTGAGTGTCAGCGATCAGAATGCAATGCCACGGAGACCGAAATCAGCTGTCATCTCTCAAACGCCTCTCCAGTGCTGAAAGTGTCAAACAAGTTTGTCAAAATGTGGGCAGCTGCCTGCACACAAAGCGTTCATCTGGGACTGGGGTCTGATACCTGCTTTCATGCTAAATGTTGTCTCTTTCTATAGGTAACACAGGCAACAAAACCTGCTGCTTTCAGTAAACTCAAACAGGCAGGAAAATTTGGAGCATCTCTGTTACATGGCAGGTTCTGCTGCTGGTTGGTTATTGTACAGCCATAAAAATTCAAACCAATTTAAACGTGTCTGTGTGCCAGTGAGCTGGCAGAGCTCTGCTCGCTTGAGGGAAATGAGGATTTGGTCTGATTTTGTGTGGAAAGGGTTTTGCTTTTTTTGTCGGCGTCGATTGCTCACCTCCAGAGAGACAGGAGTGTTTCTGCCCTTTGCCAACCTTCCTGAGGCTGCTCCACTCAAACAGTAGATTTTCTGCGGCAGAGACCACCTCTGCTAACGCAGCTGCCCCGCGTGGCGCTGCAGCGATGGGGACCAGATGCCTGTTTTGGGTCCTATGCCTCACAGGCTGCACAGAGCATCCCAAGATGTCTACGGACACATGGCTCCAGGCCTGCAGGTGTCCAGCTTGAGCTACTCCTGGGAAGGTGCCATCGGACATACACTTTCAAGGCTCTTTGTCCCATGCTGCCTGTCTCCGAGTGCTACCCCACGCACAAGATAGCAGCTTTGCAGCAAATGCCACCCTTGTATCTTGTGCAGGTTTCTTGGTAATAGGCTGGCAGATTAAAAAAAGAAAGAAAGACTCCATGAACGTGCTCACAGAATGGAAGACTGGTTCATGAGCTTAACCCTCAGAAGACACTGAAGAGCATGGTGTTGCATATCATGACTGCAGGAAAAGCTTTGGTCAATAGTCACACTTCACTGACAACAGAAACTCCAAACACAACACACACAACTGTAGAAACCAGGTTTCATCAGCGCCACACCTCATAAAACTGCTTATTATATACTGTGCCTCACAGGATTTATTGTCACCTGGTCCACGTCCGATGCAGAATGTTGACCTGGGAGTCATGAATCCACAACTTCCATTTCTACCTCTTCCACAGTGACAAGGTGGACTGATTTCCATCCAAGTGATTTAAATGAGCCACCAGGGAACCGTGATTTAAATCATCGATGTTTGCTTTTTACATTGGCAGGAGAGGCAGCTTTAATGATGTATGGTCCTACTGCTGCGGCTGAAATTTAAATTCCTGGAATATTCCCTCTAGATAATCTCTAAAGTTCATGTATTTGCCTCTGGCTGGCTAGCTGCACACAAGGGAGTGAATTCTTGGCATGGCCGGGCAGTTTGGAGCCGCTGCGCTTGTATTGGCAGCCTGAAATAGGCAGCCCAGCGTGAAGGTGCCAAACGGGATGACATTAAGTACCTCTTGGCTTCCGCTGAGCACAGGACTAAAAGGCAGAGTGCTCCGAAGGGTTGGAAAGTGCAGGAAGGGGTTTGGCAGGACTGCTGGAGCAGGCGGGTGTGTGTCTGAGCCGTGCTCCACGGCGCTGAGCAGTGACCACCCTGCAGTGGGATGGGGACAGGAATTAGTTGAGATGCTCATGGGGACAGGAGCAGTGTGAGCCACGTGCAGCCTAGGACTTCAGGATTTTCAACACGGATATAAAGGTATTCAGAGAAAAATTTCAAGCCTGGATGGATGGACAATTTACAGTGTAGATATACTATTAATTTAAAAAAATATATATGTATTTTAATGGAAAATCTTGACAATTTTAATACATAATTAGTAAACAGATGGTTAATATTCAAGATTGCCTGTTTTCTGCTAGCTAGAAGAGTGCCCTATACCTAGACAAAGTGATTTAAACATGTATGTTGTTTAACCATACATTAATCAACCCTTCAATTTTACATTTTGTAACCTTAAAAAAGGTGAAAGACATACTTTTTTACCAGTGGAGAATCAGCTTCTCACATGGGAAGTGACGGGAAATGGGATGTAAGGATGTAAAAAGGCAGTATTTTACTTACGTGTCTTATTTGTTAAATAACAGTGCATCAAAGTATTGAGTGTAAAAGACGATGAATGAGGGCAGTATTTCTGGTCATCTTATGGTGTGGTTTTAGAAAAGACAGATCTTTTTCTCTCACCCTTAATTTATACTCCTGAATGGAACAGATCCTGACTTTTTGGCTTTCTGAGTTGGCTGGTCATAGTACTACAGTAGTTGAATAAGCTGAAATAAAGAAAAATAGTCCTTTAGTTCCTGCAGAAATGACCGTGAGTTTATGCACTTTTGTGAACATCAGTTCTGGGTGAGACAGGTTAGTTGGTTTGACCTCCTCTTATCTGCAGTGACAAGCATGTGACAGCCAGATAGAGCATTTTTAGTTTAAGGTGTGTAATAGATTATACTGTTTACACAGCCAACATTTAATCTTGAAATCTAAATAGACTTTTTTGTTTTTAAAACAAAAATTATTTATGGCTTGAAAATCTGTTTGTACTTTCAAGAAGCTATTTTTTTACTTTTACATTTATCCATCCTGGTGTGCACTTGCAGGCAACTCTTCCCCTCTCATGTTTTCCTTTCTCCACCCACAAAGTGGAGAAGATGCCTACCATATGTGTATAACCCAGCGGGATTCCCTAGTTCTAAACCTGCAATTAATGCTACCTACTATTATTTCTTTATTGCAGAAGGCACATTTCGCACCTTGCATTACCGAAGCAGCACGATATACATCTCACCGTCTCCCTTCCATTGTGTGCAGCATCCCCTACCTTTCCAGATCACGCCGAGATGATTAACACCACCTGACACAGTAGCAGTTCCCTGACACGGCTTCCTGAGGTATTTTGTGAATGCAATGAGCTTCAGAAAACCTGTTAGCGAGGAGAGGTACAAACACACCTCACCTGTGTGGGTCGATGCGACCTCGGAGTGTGTTTGGTGCCGTGCGTTTCAAGGCCCAGCACTCGATGACGTGAAGTGCTCTGCTCTTCTCTATCTCCTGGCTCCATCCCTGTAGCCATGGTAATAGCGTGTCCTGCGAAAGATGCGGCTGGCACTGAGCACAGCACGTTCCTTATTGCCTAAAACAGGGAATCTGAGGAGCAGGAGCTGCCTGTTCTCACCGCGGTTGCATTAATGCAGAGCGTGGTGCGACGGGCAGCGCTGGTGCTCCTGTGATGTTCTCCTCTCCTCCTCCGCTGCCTGCCCTCCTCCAGCTCTTCTTCATGCAGGCATCCATCTAAGGGAGGGAAAAACAGACAAGTATTAATAATTGCCTTATGAGTTGCAAAGCCAGGAAGCTTGACTGGCCTTTTTATCATTGATATGATAATGTGGTGAGTAGAGAAGATACCATCAGAAGTTGCTTTCATCTCTGGAGATAGTGAATAAACTAGTTATGTATCTTAGACTTGGCAAAGATTCTCATTGAAGGCTTTTCTGGAAGTCCTAATCTCTCTGGTTCATATGTATATTTTGAAACTTGTTAACACCCCCCTCCCTTTCTCCAGCAGGGGACTGTGATTGTGGAGGAGCTTCAAAGAGCTCTGGTCCTGCCTTCTTGTGTTTCTGAAGGAGGCTGGGCACCAGGGCACGTTTACAAACTACCTGTTAGGAGAAAACAGAGCTATTAAAGGATATCTATTTCAAACACCGTGACCAAAGAGAACAGTAACGCTTTGGCCTCTGTGGCTCTTTTCATGTGTGGATCTCAAAGTGCTTTGACGTCACTAATTTGAAGCAGAAATCTCGCTAATTAACATTTATGTCTGGGATGGAGGGATGTGTTTTGCAAGTCAGCAACCATATGAACAGTCCTGATTTACCACAAGATGAGGGATAATTTGTGGCAGAGCAGGCTTTGTTCATTTGCTTTAAAAATCCCAGCTGACTTTGGTTGCGGAGGGGGATCTGCAGCAGAGCTTTATGCCGTGGGGTCCCTAATGTGAACGGAAAGCCCAAATGTAGCCTTGAAATATTTGTGCTCAATTCCTTTCTCTCCCTAGAGTTACACAGATGTGGAGGAGGGGACTGATGTCAAAGTGGAAATTTGATTTTTTTTCCCCTCTGTCATCTGTAGTGTCAGTAATTGGCAATTGAACTCGGAGAAGTTGGATGCTGAACCTGGCCTAACTCAGAACCACGGAAAGTTTTGCGTGATGTATGTTGGAAAATAAGATTTTACAGAAGCCATTGACTAAGAAACACTTCTGGGAAGGAAAGGCAGGGCTGAGGAGCAGCATTTATTTGTGGTGGCTGGTGCCTTCTGGGTTGCGCAGAAGCTGCACTCAGTAGTAACTGATGATGGGCGTCACAGCACTTGCCGACGGGGACGGCAGTCACCTGGGAGCAAAGCAAGACCCACTGTGCAGCCAGTCCTGCCAAATAGCTCCTTATGCCCCTGCAGCACTCAGCAGGATGAGATGGGGACAGCAAGCAACTTCCTCACCTGGAAAAACTCCTTTGCCATATCCTTTGTTTTCGGCATCCAAAGCACAAATTACCTAAACAAACCCATGGAGATCTGTGTGGAGAGCTGGGAGAAAAGCAGCCTCTGGATCAGGAGGGATGGAGATCTTGATGGTGTTTCACCAGATCATTATCTCCTCAAAGGCTGTCACTTGGGAAACCAAGGCGTCAGAGTTCAAATGCAGTTGCGCGGGGATGTGGCTGGCAGAACTGCTGGCTGTGCTATTCCCGATTCAAATCCTTTGCTTCAATTGCTAGACCCAACAAGCAAAGCCTAATAAGTCCCCAAAATACGGTAGTATAATAATGAAGAATGCTGTGCAGCACTTAGCAATAGAAAAGCACGGGTAATGAGGGACTTAATTTGGAACATATCATTTGTCAGATAATTTGGAGGCACATCTCAAAACAGTGCATAAGAATGGAGTTTGCTGCACCAGCTGAAGTCACCCCAAATGTTCTTTCTTTGTTGCAAATCCCATTTTAAATCGAAGCCTTCAGAAAAGAACCTGGAACCAATAAATGACATAAAAGAATAAATGTTCACAACACATATTTTGGGTTTGGTTCAAACACAATATTAGAAAGCTGAATTAATCGTGTTTGTATCAAACCCAAATATATTTTATGAAACAATGAGGCCTCTTAAATGGCTAACTGCTGCCCAGAATATATTTTCCCTGAACCAAACTAGATAACAGCGTATCCCTCTTAAATCGGTCAGGAGAACTGGCTGCCAAATGACAATTCTGTGCCTTATATTTATTCACCATCTGTGACTTCCACATCAATTTGCTCATTTTAAAAATCAAAACTTGATTATTTTTTTTTTCTCCCCCCTCTCTCTCTTTTCCCTCCTCTGCCAGAGCTGCGGGGTAAATCCAACATCTGAAAACCAAGCTATGTTTTTCTTCCTGCTGCAGAATTGGTTGCTGCTGGTGATGGAGCGTGGCTTGTTCCTCTGCAGCTCTGTTGTCTTTGTGGTGCGTGCGGTACTTAAGGCTTGTTTGTACCAACAGGCAGAAACTGGGATGGGCAGCAACTGGGAGGAATTCCCTCAAGTGACCTGTCTTTCCCCAAAAGAGTGGTAGAGAGCATAAAAGGGAAAGGGGAGAGTTCAGTTTGCCCTTTTGTGGCATCCTTTACCAGCCTAAAAGGCTGCTTTTGCTTGACAAATGCTGGCTTATGTAGGAGGCAACCAGCTCCTAAAAAGGAGGAGAATTAGGGAAATTGGTTTGGGATTCTAGTGATCCAACATCACTACATTTCTTCTGTTCTTAAAAAAACCATGATATTTTATGAGTAAAGAGTATTCACGGTGCCACGTAGCAAGTTTCTTAGTACATCTCCGTGTTCATCATCCACCTGCCACAGGCGGGGAGACGGCAGGACCTCCCTGGGGCAGGGGTTAAGCCTGAAGAGCGTGGCACCGACTGATCAGAGTCTTTTTTGCCTATCAATCTCGTAACACAAGAAACATGGGGTCACTCAGGGGTATTAATGGCAGCTAAATTTATGACAAGAAATGCTGCTTCATGCGGAGTGTAATCAGCTGATGACCCTCCCCCGCCACCGAGAGGTCAAGGAGCCAAAGCTAGCGCTGAATTTTAGGGGTGATTCTGGCACTGCGTACCACATCTGTAGTTACAAGCGCTCATCAGAGTACCCAAAGCTCAGGCTAGAAAGAAATATAAAAGGAATAAAATTTGCAGAAGGGATTTCTCCTGCCCTTCCATCTCCATGTTTTTGCATCCCTCCATCCGTAGCATTGCACACCTGTTACTATAGTAGCAGACCGGCGTTTTTTTACCCTGAGCTGATATTGGCCACTCTCAGGGAGAAATCAATCCACTACAGCAAAGCCAGAGCTCCTGCATTTGAGAAAAGACAGCTGCTATCAAATCATCAAAGTAGTTCATGCTTGGCTTAGAGGTCTTGAATTGTAAATAACACCGGTACATTGAAATCCTGAGCAGAATTTATGATTGAGCCGTAGATAAATACATTCTCCCACAATTATACATTACTGGTAGGCTGATCTCTGGCAATTCCAGAGGGTGGATCAGTTAAACACTCTTTACGTTTGTTTGTTAGAGCTGGAGCAGAGCTGGAAAGCGGGGTTGCTTAGCACAGGTTTTCCCTGAGTAGCTTGACATGACTCTGAGCTTCATCCAGCCTTCTGGTTTTGTTTGACATGAGCTCGTTTTGAAGCAAGCAGATAACTCTCTGTATCTCTCTGCACAGCTTGCATGAAATGCAACCTTGAAACTTGGGCTCAGATTTTATGAATCTTTCCAAACTGCTCTGTGAAATGGATGTAAATGTAAGCATTTTTGACAAACCCCAAGCCCTGATGTGTTTTGCTTTGGTTTTATGTTGCGCTGTATATACTTTTGATGGCTCTAAATCAGAAACCTATCTGAATATTCTTTGCTATAGACATGAGGTGGCAACTTCACAGGAAGAGGCTGTCTTGTGCCATTTCTGGCGCTTACCAGGCTTTATGGGAAACATCAGCAGAACCATTTTTTTCTCAGAGGTGATGGGATACTTCCCCTCCTTCCTCTGCTGAGGATATTTTAACTGTAGGTATGAATCAGAGTTTGTCTTTTGGATGGAAGGCTCATTCAGTTGTCCTTTTATCTTTACCCTGTCTACACAGCTATTCTGCAGATGGCAAGAGAAAGGTGTCATCTGGAGGCAGCAGCTGGCACGATGGGAGACGACATGAAGGTGGGTGCGGGGGTGTTGCTCGCTTGCCTGAGCTGGGATCAAGTCAAATGAAGGGTGCGGTGAAAGGAGATGAAGGAAAAAGGAAGCACTCTTCCAGGCAATTTTCTTGGAGGAATAAAATTACATGAGGAATGATTGACAAATTAGAAGCACTTTGCACCTAATTTTAATGTGTTCGGATCTTAGGGAGGAGAAATATGTTAAGTTTCAAATTACCCACTTTACCAGTTGCTGCCTTCTCTAAAATCAAAATCAACCTAGGCATTTGGTACTAAATCTTAAAGAAACAAATTGCTTTCTATGGTACACTGCATTCTTAAAACAGCTTTATTCGAAAGTCCAGCTGAGTAAGTTAATTTAAGCAGTGAGCTGGTCCATGACAGTTGAGCACTTGTTATCGAGGTCGGTTACTTCTATGAGTACAAATCACACTGCCAGGTAAACTTAAGCTAAACTTGCCCTTGGGCTCTAACTCAAAGCCATCTGATCTCCGTGAGAGACTTTCAATTGACTTAATGGCTCCTGAAGTAGATCTCAGAGACATCAGCAATCAGTGGTGGCCTCGCTTGATTTAGCAGCCCCAGTGACCCACCTTCCCAGAAAAGAAGGAGCAATTTCCCTAAGTCCTCTTTCCCCCTACTCATCTGGACAGCAGCTATTCCCGCGCTAGCCCTTGCACCATCCTACAGCTGGTTATATGCTTCTGCCCTAGGGGAACCTCGTGGAGGAAATCTGATGTCTCTGAAGGTTATCCCTTAGCCTGTATGTCTACATGCGTTGCTCCCAACGCCAGAGCTTGTGAGGCAGAGGGAAGATCTGAAGACAGCCTTTAAAGTGCTTTTCAAGCTGGGCTGTTCCTCTGTCTGTCTTTGAAGCTCTTTCCCATGACCTCGGTCCTTGCAGGCCTGCTGGCAATACGATGTGTCCGTTTTATTTAATGATAATCTGAAATAGCCAGTTCAACATCCCCATTTAGTAATGAGACTTATTGAAGCTTATGAGCTGCCTTGGCTTGCAACACAATTAAATTTTAGGAAACAGAAAATATTCCAGTGAGGCTGGTGGATTTGTAACACTATTTGAGGCTTAATGCATAATAAAAATCTGCCATTTAAGGTTTAATATAATATGCAACAGCCCTAAATGACCAGTAAAAACATTATGCAAATTTTTAAGGAAGTTATTGCCTCCTGTAAATGACAATTTATCAATGGCTTGTAAACAAAGGGCTTTCCTCATGGTTATGAACCAAAGAAAATGCAGAAATGAGCGGGCATAAATGGGTTATAGGAGCAGGAGGTCAACAAAAAGCCGTACAGTGTGAATCGTCATGGGCCTTCCTGTCAGCCAGGGCAGGAAAGTAATGCACGATTTTTCCTGTGTGCCAACAGACTACGTTCAGTCTCCCCCTCCCCTAAAAAAAGATATGCTTAAAAATAATGAGATTTTTTGTAAACACAGTGCCTGCAGTTTACTTTCTATTCTTCTTTTCTTCCCAACTTAGATTTGTTAAACATTTTCAGACTTTTATTTGTAAACATAAAGGTAACCCCCCCCCCATTTATTGTCAGTACTCTTCTTGTGTTAGCACATGAATCTGAATTCTAAAGCGTAACACTGCAAGATTCTTAATTAAAGCGCCCAGTCTTAGGGCATCCAGGGATCCGCTGGGAATACCTGCTGGCCGACACCCTCACCTTTGGGAGAGAGGGGAAGCCGCTAATGGTGCCCAGGGGCCAGCAGGCATGGGCTTGCCTCCACCACTGCAGCCTGCCCTACGGAGCTGGCAGAGACACGGGCTGTCCCTGAGAGCAGGTAGGTGCGGGAGAAGGAATAAAAACACAGCACAGAGGCGCACAGTGATTCCCAGGCTTTTTTGGGTTTGGTTTTTTTTTTGAGGGGGCAGCGTGGATAGAGCTGGGTCCCAAGAGAAAATCCCATCACATCCAAGTGCCTAACATTATAATGGGTTTTGAAAAATGTTTCGACTATTATGGAACCCTTTCTAGAGTCATGCCATCAATTCTGTATGAGAAGATATTTTATTTTAAATGTGCTATGAAGACACGGAGGCATTTGCATTGTTAATTTCTCAGATGTCAAACAAACACCATTATTGCAAAATGAATGCAGCTACCCAGCTGAGAAACAGATCCATTCACTGCAAATAAGCGAAACTTAAAAAATGAATGAGTTCTACTGCTTGCAAGTATCATCAGAAATTAAGAATGCTCTAGGAATTTTTCACACAAAAGATAACGAAAGCATTGTGACTTCTTGTTTCCAGTTGTCGATCTTCATCCCTCTCTGAGGTGCAAGGGATCAACACCGCCTTCAACGTTAAAGGTCCTGAATAAGAGCACCGGATTTGTTGTCAGTCTGGGGAACTGATCTTTCCAATGACATACGATGTGACCCTCAAATCTTGACAGTTGAGGCAGTTTTGTGTTCCCTTGACCAGCTGGACTCCTCATCAAGGTGCTTGTCTCCTGTCATTACCTCATCTATGCCAGATCCTTCTCAATTTGCAAGTATCATCTGTGAAATGCCTAAACCAACGAGTCTTCCTTTTTTTATTGCCTCCTTCAGCAGGTACTGCATACACTGCCGTTTCTTACCCTCCTTTTCCCATGCCTAGTTTCTTCTTCCCTCGTCTACTCCATGGCCATGATGTTCTTTATGTCTTTGTATTTGTAATAACAACTTCAGCTCTTGGAAAATTAGGTGAGATGAACTTGTTATGTGACGAATTAAACATAAACAGCTCCAAAAAACCACTTTGAAGTATTTGTGTGTCTGTATATTCATCTACTAGATGAATCACTTGAGTTATAAAAAGTGTGGAAGAGAAAAATCTAATGGAAATAATAATATGATTACTGCCCGTAATTCTCACAAATCAAGCATATCAGTTACGCACAAGTAGGTTGTCTGAATGTCTGTGGGGTTTTTTTTATTTTATTATTTAAAGCTGATTAAACAACTGATTGTAGGCCCTTATGTAGCTTTCCACACAGTTGATACTTGAAGTGAAAAGCAGCAGCTAGGTATTTATTTTATGGCTATGCAACAGTCGAGCCTCACGGGGCTGAAGTCTGTGTGCCCTTCTCTGTATCATCTTGTTTCAAATATTGAGAAAACACAAGAGACACATTTATTTACAAATGTACTTACTGAGGAGCTAATAAACTGGTCTCCATGTCAACCTGTATCTTACTTATTTATTTGGCCTTTGTTTGAAAGCCTTTCCTGTTTGTGTTGAGCAGACACAGCTAAGGAATTAGCATCCTTTTTGTACATTTAATGATAATATCAAAGCATGTGGCTGAAATACAGTGATCACCTTGCAGAATTAGTGACAAGACTCAGACTTAATGTCTTTTATTACGGAATCATAGCAGAGCCAGCAAATGCTATTTAAAAAATATTCAGGTATGAAGACAAAAGCCTACTATAATGAGAAGTTACTGCAAGGAGAATGGATATTAATTGTTAAGAAGGTTATAAATCCTTATGTTGATGGGTTGAACACATAGGGGAAGTGCATAAGAAGGTGTTTTATCTTGGTATGAATTTTTAAGCTGAAAGAATTTATTGCAAAACAACCTAGCTACTGTTAGAAACTCAAATGTTCTTCTGAACAAATTGAGTTCCAAGTTTGTTCGCCTTGCTCACCAGAAATGCCGTGCTACGTGGAGCAGGCTCTAGCATGCAGCACAAGGAGAGAAATTAGGAAACCCTCACTCCACTTCTTCCAGCACAGAGGGCACCTAGCTGTGCCATCGTAAGGCAGAGATGGGCTGGGGGGAAGATGGGGGTAAGAACTCAGGGAATATGAGTTTGCTGTTGCACTAATGATGTGCACAGCATGTGCTCCTCTTGCCAAGAGCAGGAAGTGTCCCGCTGGAAAACAACAGTGTTCCCATCACTAAAGCCTCATTTTCCTGTTCCTGGTTTTTATTTATTCATTCATCTGAAGAGAAAAAGAGAGAACCTGCTCTTCATGGCAGCAACATGGACTGGCCAGCCTGCAGCCCTCTGGGTTGGGTTGGGCAGAAAGGAGGGCAGGCTGGCCAGTGTCGCGAGGGTGAGTTGCTGTGAGTTGCAGGTCTTCTCTCCAGAAGCCAAGTTGCAACCCTCTGGGACTGACTTCCACACTGGCTCTGCAGTGACTCAGGAGAGGAGAGAGTGTGCTCACACAGCTGCAAAAAGAATAGGCTTGACTGGAGCCCATATTAGAAACTAGGGGATTAGCTCAGAAAATAAGCCAAGTCCTACCTGCAGTCAGTGTGGGATACAAGCCCAAACACAGGGCGAGACCTCTGATGCAATTTGTGAGGGTCTGAGCTTGATGTCTTTGTATCCCATGACCTGTTTTCCGCTCCTTGCTTCCCCCTCACTCAGCTCTGAACACAACCACGTGACTTCTCTGTCTCCTCATGCCAAGCACAGCTTGGTCAGCCTGGTCCAGGCACACATGCGGGACCGTGCGGCAAGGTGAAGCCAGCGGCCGAGTGAAATCCAAGCTCACAGAAGTTGACCTCTAACTACAGCCTAGCTCTGTAAGTCTCTCTCCATCCTGAGGCTAAAGGAAAAAGACAGTCTTCGTGTGGGAAACAGGTAGATGTCATGGGAGATGAGAAAGGTTGGGAGCTCCCCCTGACCTGGAGGTCCTCTGTGTTATGCTGCACAGAAGGCACAAAAGATGAGTTTTAAAGATGAAAGACTTATTTCAGTTACAGCCTAGACTGATGACAGAGCTAAAGAGTGCTAATTAGTACATCTATCCACTCATACGCTCGATACCATCCTGAAAAGATGTCTGAGTGTATCTTGCGGGGGGTCCCTGACTAGTCCTTTGAACTAACCAAGAGTTTGTCTCTACGTAAGTAAAAGGATTGGTTTATATTTGAGACCAATCCTTACCTTTCCCTGGATAGGGTTTTGCCTTGCTGAGAAGCAGGCAGGATTGATATTCAAGATAAAGTAAAACGAAAGGTCCCCTAAGGAGCTTTAGGATCCTCAGAGGATAAGCAAAATATTCTTATTAAATATGGAGTAATTCATATCAGCTAGACTACCAGTTTCAGATTCAGTAAACTTATTTAGCCAAGACAATCAGGTATAGCCTGATTCAATACACTGTTTTTCAGAACAGCTTATTGCTGAAGAAATAGAGCCAGAGAGCAGTGAATCTGGTTGTGCACATCCAGGCCAGTACATCTGCTTAGTGCTCATCTTCTGTTGATTTCAGCAGGGTCAGGATAGGAGCTATTGAGACTACTCCAAGTTTGTTATTTCAGATGAATTTGAAAAATAACATCTTTTCATTTGTTTAATTTTGCCATAAAGTCACTGCCTTCATCCTGCCAAAAGCCACTGGTAATGAGGTGCAGGCTGTGTGCAGCACATGTTCATTAAATATGTAGTGGGGTCATCCTGACCTGGGCAACAGAACCTGAGTACTGTGCATCTTGTTCACGTGCCATTGCACTAATGGAGCATTTTGGAATGACTCAATTTCTGAGCTGAATCCAGAATTTAAAGCCAGTCTCCAAAAGGTATCTGCTCATTTAATTCATTTGTGGTAATAGCCTCAAATGAGAGGCATTCATTTCCTCTTAACGTAGCTATATTATGGAAGTCTATTGTGAATGAGGCACTTGTAGGAAATCTTAATTATTTTTTAAAGCTTTACTTCCTTTCAGACAGACAGATTTAGAAGATACATTTGCCCTTGCACAAATGAGCCCTTACTGTAGTTCTGAACAGACTTTCCCAAGTGTTACTAGACCCAAAAATCACATAGCTTTTCTGGGAAAAAACAAAGAGCAAAACCCCCACCCAGTTTTGTGTATCCCACCACTTTTTGGTAGTTGAAAAAACTGATAGAATACACTATAGTCACATAAAATTATTTTCTTTTCTACAAAAACCCTACATTTTTTCCCCTACAATAATAACAGATGCAACTTGATATGTTTGATAATGTCTAGCACCACTCAAGTGACACTAGAACTTGACAGCAACTGGGAACTGTAATAATCTCATGACTCTCTACTGTTGTCCTGTAGCCCAGCAAATCACTGTGGGCTCTACAATACAACTCCTGCTTGTCAGGCATCTTCTCCCATTGTCTGTGTAAATGTGCAGGTATATGTATTTGCTTTCTCAAGGTCTAGCTATTTTACTTTGCTAGTGCATTGGGCTTAGAAGTTCGCGTGCAGTCAGTTCAGAAAAAAGCAGGTAGCTGCTAGTATTTCCCTTGTACCAGACAATTCTTGGTGACACTTACATGTGATTTAATATGCTTGTGTGCCAAACGATGGCGAAGACCCCCAGAAGGGCAATCAGTCTTGACTCATATGGTAGGTAGGGGCTTCTGTCTCATGCTTGCTGGGATGCTGACACACTGCAGCACATTCATGCTGTTCCTTATGTTGCCCAGTTTCAAGGGAAAAATGCTCCCGATCCTCCAGTTTTTCTAGAATTAGCTTTGCAGAGGCAGCCAAATGTCTTTTGGTGAGATGGCCTTAATTTTGCAACAGTTTTGTAACCAACTCACATAGCATATGTTTTTGCTAATTTGTTAAGCTACCGTGGGTCATCAGAAGACACATTTTGCAGTTAAGATGTTTGCAGTTGGGGTGGTGTGATCACATCAATGGACTTTTATATATCACGCTGCTCCTTAGCAACCCCAGTAGCAGTTGCTGCAGTGCAACACTTTAATTAGAGCCAATTCTGTCAATGAAACCTAAAATGAGCCATGGGGTTGGCGTCTCTGCTGCTGCCTGTTTGTTTCTTCTCTTCAGGAAAAAGTGGGATAGCACTTGTCCCACTCCCTTTGATGTTCAGGACTTCCTGATGTAGAGTCTTGTCAAGGTCCCTGGAGCCTTGGAAGTTGCTAATGGACCAGTAGGTGATTTTCCTCCTATCACAAAGTAATTCTCACACCGAAGGGCCATTATCTGGTCTTGGACCCTCCCAGAGCAGGTTCATGGCCAGGCTGAAAGAACTGCTGGGACAGCCCCAGTCAGCTTTGTGTGGCATTGCTGCTTCACAGTGCTAGGGACAATGAATAGGGGACTAGAGAAGTCCCTAAATCATTCTTGGGGAAAGAAGACCGCAAAGGGAAAATGGCTGTTGCTGTACAGGCATTATTTTGGCACGCAAATGCAATGGATGCTTGGCTCTCAGTCCCTGGCACGCAGTCTGCTTTGCCCACCAGCACTGGTCTTTATGTGTAAGTTTAATATTTCCATTGCAAATCAAGACAGACATTTCTGCTACTCACATTTAGACTGGAACAGGGAGGAAAGGCAAGCAAATCCCTGGCTTTAGCCTCATAAGCAAATCTTAGCTGCAACTAAGCTGCAATTGTGCCTTTCTGAAAGCGAAGAGAGATCTTCCTCATTCACGCTCTGTGCTGTGCATTAGCTGCTCTCTCCAGAGACCAAGAGTAAGTGCCGCATCTATGTAAGTACTGTTCCCAGTGGAAAAGTGTTTTTTCTTCATCTTATTTGCCTCCCTATCATTTAAAACTAAAGACATTTTCAGTTCGGCACAGTGGGTCACCACTCCCATGCAAAACCCAGGGATGGGTTAGCAGGAGGTAGCCCGTGTCTCTTTTTGTCTTTCTGTCTGTTCAGAGACCCTGTTATTAAGCTTTTGCTGCCAGAAGGTTCGTTGCATTTGTTTGATGGATGTGAGTACACCTAGGACAGGGAAAGGTGAGGGAGAGGGGTCGGGTAGGAGACAGAGCGTTTTCAGCTCGGATTTCAGTGGTACAAAGGTACAGACATGTGTTTATAATCCAGAGGATTTTTTTATTTTAAAAGTGCTTGAAAGATTAATGGCAGCCTGGAAAAATCAATAGTAACTCATCACAGGCAAAATCTTCTGGAACACAAAATCCCACTGGGGGGGACAAAGCAAAATTACGGCAGTCTGCAGCAGGGCTAATGAGCCTGTGATTAAAATTGAAGACTAGCTGTGTCACTCTGCACCTCTCCTACAAGCTTCCTGGGAAAACTGGCCCACTGGAGTCCTAGATCCTGAAAATAATTTAGACACCATTAAAGAAATAATTAGGCAGTTTAGACTTCTAAATATGATTTGAGAAGTATGGTCCTTAATCTCTCCCTTCCTCGGTTTCCCCTCTCTACGATTGTGAAGTTTCCTTTCTCGCCTGTTGAATCTCTTTGTCTTCCTCAGACCGTATCCTGGTGAAAGGCAGAGAGCTTTTGCTGTCTGAATACACAGCCCAGGGGACTCCTGGTCTTGCCAAGCACCTCAAGCTGCTCTTCTTAACAGAAATAATTAGTGAAGAAGTTTGGGCTGAAACATGCTTGAGAAGCAAAAATCAGGTAAAGCAAGAAACAGATTTCCAAGAGGGAACTTTGTCAAATGAGTCCCTTAAATCTCATCAGGAAAAGCACGCTGTAAAGGATAGCCTTGAACTGGTGGGAGATGAACTCATCTTACAACGAGTTTTGAACAGCAGTCATTAGGTGTTCAGGGTGCTAGTAAGTTATGTGAACTGGTGAGATGATCTCTCTTTCAAGAAGTCACCTGAAAAGAAATAGCAATTTAAAACCACTGGATACCATCATAATTCCCGTGAATGCAAAATGAAGACAGAAACAAGGTTGTGGAGTGTTTCTGGCACAATACCTTTGCGAGGTCTCATTCGGAAGGAGAGAATGAAACCGTGCATATGTTGAAAGCTATTCTAATAATATTTATCAGAAGAAAAAGCCTCACAGAGGCAGCTGCCAGGGCTGAATCAGAATGTGTCAACATCCTACTGCCTGCGATCTACATCAGATCTAAAAGATTTGGCAAGAAATTTGGATCAGAGCAATTACCTATGTGGCTATTTGTTAAGGGTTGTCTCAAACACAGCACTCAGAGAAATTGAACTGTCAGAAGCTAATACAGGAATAATAAGAGGACATTTCATTGGACACCAGAGATGAATAGCAGGTAAATCTGAATGGAAAAAAAAATAAATTGAATATGTATTTGGCTTTAGTTTTTGTTAAAGGACTATAACATGAATAATGAATATTTTAAGGAGAGAAGACTGGGCCTTCAATTTCTTTCAATAATGTTAGTGTTGTATATACTGGTTTGAATAAAATACATTTCATAAAACACCTACACACAGCTCTGCAATGCATTATGGATGGCCCCTCTTGAGAAATCTTACATTGCTTTCAATTTTGACACAGTGATATAGTAATAATAGAAAATTCAGGCATAATATTCAGACTGCATCTTTTTTTCCCCCTTTATTATTTTGTGCCACACTGGGTGAGCACAGATGTGCTTTCCTGATGCTTCCTTATGCAGCTCACACGGCGCTGTGGTACTCGCAAGAGGAGGTATCTGATGCATGGAAGGTTGTGTCCTGCGTTGTGTGGGCTGAGCGTGGAGGATGGAACAACTTTTTTCACCAAAAGGCTCCCAAAGGAACGTAGTTTCTGCACAGAAAGAGGCTGCCAAGGCTGGAGGAGCTGCCACCAAAACACAGATGCATGCTGTGCTTGATTAGAAGGCAAATCATCTCCCCAAGAGGTGTCACTTGGGAGCGATGGAGAAAACTTGAGTGCTTGGACATCAACCGAAGGAGCTCTCCATGTGTATGGAGAATGGCAGGCAGAAGCAGCAAGAAGGCAGCAGGGAGAAAGGTTAAACACAGTGTTGGAAGGCGTTTTCTCATGCTGTGCTAAAGGACCCAGTTAGTGACAGTGCAAGAGGGTCTGGAAATAACACGGGGCAAGAAAACTCTTGCTTGGTGTCTTGTGTGAGCAAAGGCCAGCATGAAACTCCGTGGTGCCTTTACCCTGTAACCTGGCCTGTTCACTGCTGCCGGCCCCACGAAACCTTTCGCAGAGACCCAGACTGCTGGAAGAAGCCGGTTACCTGGCCAGAAGCCGGTTACCTGGCCAGACGGGGTGGTGAGGCTCACGGTGAGGCTGAAGGCAGGCCATCTTCACCATCGCACGGCCTGCTGCATCCTGCCAAAAGGCTGCCATGGCAAAAAGAAGTCGGGGTGCGAGGGAGGCGCCGGGAGCTGAGAGGCCAAGGCAGCTGGTGAACAGGCATCGCCGGAGGTTGGGGGCCAGTTATTACCCAGTAAAAGGCCTCGAGGGCCTGGCCTGAGGGCAATGTGTAAAAGGCAATATTTCTGGGTGAGCTGCCATCATGAATTTTGCATTGAGACTAACTCCCAAGTAAACAACGGCTCGCACGCTCGGCGGGGCGGCTCTGGGAGGAGGCCCGCAGGGAAGCTGCCATGTGCGGGGACTGCCCCGAACCGACCGTGGTTCACCTGCCAGGTCTGCTTGGCCAAAAGGACCCACAGACCCTCTCCTTTTCCAGGTGACCTTGCCTTTAGCCCTCTCCCCATGTATCCCTCTTCATAAATCTTCTGGATTTATTTCCCATTGGAGCGCGTGTCGGGGCTCTTATCTGCTGTGTGGATGGGCTCTTGTATTAACAGCAGGGCAGATGCATTTGGCTTCCTGCGGTGCATGCACAGCCTAATTTCTAGGCAACCCAATTATCAGGGAAATTGTGAAATGCTGTGGTAAACAATCAGGCTTTTGAACTAAAAAAAAAATCTGTTATTGACGAACAAATGGTAAATCAGGCAGTGACGTCCCCGGCTGGATTCAAACCGTGGGACTGAGCAAAGGCAGCAAGAGGGCAGTGAGACACAAGGATAAGGTGTTACAAAGGTGGCAAAGACAGCACTAAATACCATCCGGGGATCACCATGCCCCACCAGCACCTGAGCTGGCCTTTTGCTGATGTTCCTGGGACTGGGACGGCTGCAGGTGATAGTTCTGGAAAAGCGCAATGACACATTCACTGCTGGATACGGGGTTCTGAAATGTCAAAGGCAAAACCTCCAGCTTCTTGAGACACTACTTTTCAGAGTCTTTTCCAAGTCTTGAGAGGTCCTTGGTTAATCTCCAAGCATATAGTGGATCATAACTATTCCAAAGTAAAAAGGATACATACACTGTCCAGCAGATAAAAATCACGAACACAATTTAAAAACACAAATCTGCTTTGGATATGCTGTACAGGGAGTGAAAAATATCATGATCAAAGACCCTACAAACTGCACCACAGAAATCGGGAACAAAGTGTACCCACAGATCCACATCCAAAGGTAAAGCGTGACATTCCCTAGCACAATTAGCAATCACAACATTATGTTCCTTCCCACTACTGTCAGCCATGCCTGAGCCCCCCACTAGGTAAAATTATAGGGTTAAGATCAGAAGTGGATACCAGCTGATTAGCTGAGAGCGCCCTGAGAGCTGTGCTACACAGTGGGAAAGCATGCGTTTCACCGGGCACATCAGCCCTTTGGGTCAGACCTGCACACACACACACACAGAGTATTGAAAGCACAATATTGTTGAAAGAATTAGGCAGGAAGCTACCGACAATGTTGGGGGAATGCCTTGTAAAGTTGGGAAAATGAGGGTGCTTTGAAATGCAAGAATGAAGGAGGCTAGGAGTGAAGGAAGCCCTCTGGTTTGCTTTTGCCATGAGCAGAACACAAAACTGTAAAGCTTGAAGAGTTGGTCTGGGACCTCTAGATGTCTCCACGGGATTCAGCCCTGCTCCTCTTTGAATTTCATCTTTACTCATGTATTTGTTCACTTGTGCCAGTCATTTTGCACTCCTGCTGCTTCTCCAGCAGTTCCCACTTCTGCTGGCTACCATCCATGCAACTGTGAAAAAAACATGAATAGAAAAAAGTAAAAAGAAAGAGAGAGAAGAGAAAGGAGGTAGGAGGAACTCCAGAGTTGCTGTCTGCCAGTATTCATGGCAACAGGAATGTTGTGTGGAAGGGGGACTTCAGCAAGCCCTTTTTTCCTGGGACCTGCAGAAGACCCAGCGTATTGGAAGGTAATAGCAAAGTCTTTCGAACGTCTCTTGGAAGTAGGATGTAGGACTCAGGAAATAGAGGAGCCCGTGAGTAAGATGAAAAGAAAAGAAATTAAGGGAAATAGAAAAGGACTAAATGAAAGGAGGAAAAGAAAGAGAAAAGAGAAGACTAAGACATCAGGGGGGTTTACAAAGTGCTTCTGAATAAACAAAACCATGGAGGGGACAGTGAAGAGCAGGGCTGAGACACAGGTGCTCGTACCCAGGAGCAAGGTGCCCCAGTGAGAGGCAGAGCTGTGGGCTGGCACACAAGTATTCTCAGTGATTACACGTCCAGACTCAAACCTAACGAAATCATCCAAGCAGAAAGCGAAAACCTGCCAGCCCCAATGCTCCCGGACTCAGCTCCCGCACTGCTAGAGTTCACCCTGGACCAGGACCTTACCAGTCCTGTGTTATTAGCAATATGCAGGAAAGATATCCCCACAAGCAGAATTGGATGCTGCTCGAGCAAATGCAATTATCACTTTATCAGGAGCAGGAGGATGGGTTGGGAGCTTGCGCTGGTGGCCTTTGTTCAGCCTCTCACTTTTGCTGCCCCTCCTCCGAGCCCTTTGCAACACAAACCCAGCTGAGCCGGGAGCAGAAGGCGTACCCTGGGTGCTGGAAAGAGAATTAGTGCTCTAGGACAGAATAGTTTAATAAAATAAAATAGAGCTCCTTTAAGTCCTCCCCATGTGTAGGACAGAATAAGTTTTTCCAAGGAAATGGGACAGTTCAGTATTATTTGTGGAAATTTATCTGTGGAGAAAAAATATAATTTCCCAGTCAGCTTTCTTGCTGAATGTCTCTGGCTGGTAGCCAGCTCTCTGTCAACTTTTGCTAACGTCACCAGATCTAAAATTATAGTTATGGGATAGTTTTTGCTGCCTGCAGTTCATAGGTGTTGTCCAAATAGATCTTAGCAGCAGTTCATCCTGTCTAATGTCCTGTCTCCACAGTCATCAAAGCAAGATGCTTTGAAGGGCTGGCTCTGGTCTCTATTTCCATATTCCTTTCTACCCTGCTCTTCCCCTCTTTTCTCTCCTGTGTCTTTCATTGTCTTACAAGTCAAATTTGCCATTTTCTTCCTTTTTTTCTGTCTTCCCTGCCTCCATTGCTAAATCATTCTGTCTCTTCCATCTTACAGTCCCCCTTGATATCAATAACCATATCCATTTCTGCACCGATACTATGGGAAGCTCCGTAGGATTTGAGTGGGACGTGGAGTCCCTTCTCCAACCTCAGCGTGTAGCACGGGATCCTGGTAACAGAAACGTGCAGGGACCAATCAAAAATGGGAATCAAGTTTTATATCAGGTCTGCACAAGGACTTTTAGAACTAGCGCTGCTCAGCATAATTGTTTGAAGTCCTCATAGAAAGCCCAAGGACTGAATAGGCCACAGAGGTTTTCAGAGCAATATGACTCATTCTGATGATATATGCCTCAGTTGCAGAGCAACAAATGCAATCCTTGCGATATCTTAGGTCTAACTTGCACAAAGACAATAATAGACCTGTGGCTGTAAGAGGTTTGGGTGGTTTTTTTTTTGAAGGACAGAGACTAAATACACAGACAGTCTTTCAATTTGTTGTTTTCCGGGTACTACTGGAGCTTAATGAATAAATAAGTACAAAATTAAAGGCTCATTACCCACCCCAAAAAGTCCCTGTCATTTGTTAAACCTTTCAGAGGAAGACAGGAATAGGGAGAAGTGCCCATTAGAAGGATAAACATTTCACAGATCTGAATGTCAAATCAAATTGAGCAAAAATTAATTAAGTCGGTGAGGATTAGAAAGGAGAGGCTGGTGTCAGCAGAGACTGTGTTTACCTCTCTGTACTTTCTCGGCTAGCTTGAAAGGCACTAGAGGCTGTGTGGGAATTGATGTGTGCCAGGTGCAATCCTCACAGCTCACTTTCATGGAAGAAACCTGTTCCTCATTTCAGAAACCACTTTTCTTCTGTCTTGAAGAAATTGTCTGTAAATGGGCTTCTCCCTGGTGCCAGATGCTCCGAGAACTGAGACTCCTCTCAAGCTGGGGACTTATTAACCCAAAGGTGTCCCTGAAATTGCTGTCTAAATCATTTGAGGGAGTTTTGGATCAGGCCCCCTGTGCCAGCTGGTTTATGGCTACAGCTTGGCTTACAAATGATGCCCTGAAACTGAACTATCTGTAGCTGAGAGTTAATCCCCTTAAAATCAATAATTCCTGATCCCTGAAGCTGTTGTTTCGGTGATGGACGGCTGGCAAGTGAGAGCCAACTTTCTGAAATCGTGCCTTTTTCTCCCCTCTCTGAAACAAGCTTTTTTCTATTATTATACCAGCTGATAAAACAACTGTAATCAACTCTTTTCTGCTCCATAAAATAGTTACTGCTAATTACTAATTATTGGGAATAAGCTTCCTCGCATATCTGGAAACATTATAGTGACTGGGAGTTAACAGTAATCATTGCTTTCAGAAGAGCCACTATTCACTTGCAAGGGGTTACATATGGCACACCAAAGAGTTTTTAACTGACATAAGCCAAAAAACTCTTTGAAAGGGAGGGCGATGATTTGTCAGATATTAATACCCATACATATTTTTACATGTGTTTGCATATGCGACTATTCATTGCAAATTGAAATTCAAGCCCTTGCATCCACTAGATGCTTACTGGCCATTTGCATACAAAACCACTTGATTTGTGTAGACAATCACAGTAATTGCATGGGCAAAGAGTTTCTTCCTTGTGCTTTCCTCATGCAGAAGTTGTTTGTGGGCATTAGTAAGTGCTAGCAAGCAGAAGAATAGTTATGCCCTTGAGATGTTCCCAGTCTTTCTTCTCTAGGATGTCACTGTTTTAGGGGAGAAGAATTAATGAGGATCAAAGAAAAGTGACCCAACTACAGAACAATCTCATCTCCCTGACTAGGAAAACTCACTCAGTAATCTTTGTATAAAACCTACTATCAGCTGCACTGAGGAAAAACAGCCAAATGGATAATCACATATCAGAAAGTCCTGTTAAGGTAGCGAAGAGTATATTTGTGCATCAGTCCCACCATGTGAGTGCAGTACAAGCTCATATCTTCTGGGCAGTACAGGCAGCAGCAGCAGTGAGGTGACAGGTGCAGGTCTGCAGGACTCCAGGCACTCATATCCCACCCTTTCTATCCCAGGTTGCCCTCAGGAATAGTGGAAACTGGGAAAGAGCCGATAAGAACTGACCAGAACACTCACCCAAAATGAATTCACATTCAAAACAAGGACTCCTTTTGTGCTCCTTCATCTCCTTTCGTTGATATTTCCTAAGGTAGCCAAATATCTGGAAGTCCTAGAACTCACTTAGGATATCAAGCCTACTTCCGCAGTCCCAAGAAATATGGCCAGATGCTTTTCCAAACTTTAACTCCCATATGAAGGAATTAAAAACCTAAATGCTCCTTGTCAGGTGTTTTAATCAGACATAGGAGTGCACACAGAAAGAAAATTAAGTTCTTGTTGCTTCTGGGAGCTGGCATAAACCTGTAAGCATAGTCTTTGCCTCCACCACAAATTCTCAGGCAGTGCTTGGAAACCAAGAGGCTTGCACAGCATTTGAGTTGTGTTGCACAGCATTTGAGTTGTGTTGCACAGCGTTTGAGTTGTGTTGCACAGAGTTTGAGTTTCACAGCCAGCTAATTGCCTATTCTCTTCCGCAGCCTCATCTGTGGCCACCGTGGCAATCACTGGCCTCATGACACAACCCATATGGGAATTTCTTCCTCCTTCACAGGAGGAAAAATATTTTCTTCAAAACCTTTGTTGCTTATCCAGAATACTGTTGCCAGATTGCTTGACCCCGCCCCTTTTCACTTGTATAAGTGATGCTCTGGTGGTTCCTTAAGTTCATTTCCCTCTTAGCCATTCCTATCTCCATGCTCAGATATTCATCCTTTTCTTCTCTGGCCAACCTTTCCTTCCACTCTTCATATAAACCCCACTGAAAGCAAGTCCTTTTCTTTCCATTCCTGTATTAAGTAGTATGTAACATGGTTTCTCTTTATTTTTCATTATTTTGCACATACTTTAAATAAAACACCATCTTAAACAAGTCTCAACAATAGCCTGAAAATACTCTGAGCATTGCGCCTATAAAATAATATGTGATACTAACCAAGGTGCAAGCAACCCACTTCAAAAATGTACTTTATAGACTTACAGCCCCATTAATTCTACTACAGGATTCCCTCAAAGGAGAAACAGAAATGTTCATTACAGGTAGAACAGAGGAAAATCCATTGCTTTTGATTTGCGGGAACTAACACAAACTATAGATAAGTGTTAACTACAGGAAGAGAGATATGGAAGAGAGCTTCATCAGTGGTGAAGGGCATTTACTCCCATTCAATCATGTATTACATGGAAAAATAAACTTGTAGCTCCTGTATTGTGACTTGCCACGAAAAGCAATGGATGCAAAGAAGCAACAGCACAAAGTTAAGTTTGACTCAAACTCCCACTTTATGCAACGGCTTTTTTTCAATAATCAGGTTGATTTATCAACGTAGAAATCTTGTAGAAAAATGAAGCTCCAGGAGGAAGCTATTCATGTGGGCTTTTTTAATTTGGCAAATATTTTTGCTGTAGAAGTAGCAAAATATAAAAAAAGTTTTGTTTTTTAAAAAACGCTTATTTTTTCTTGGACTCCTAAAAATAAAACTGGCATAGATTTTGCAAATTTTAAAAAAGGCTTAAATAATGAAGCAATGAAAAACACAATACAGTTTTTTAATTTGATGAAGTGCTCTCAGTTAATCCAAAACATTTGCAATTCAGTGTTTGTTTTCTGTTTTTCCACAAAAAAAAATGCTTAGTTTCATGAACCCTTTGTTTCCCCATCCCTACCAAAAAAAAATCCCCCAAACCTCAAACTATATTTTACTTCAATTTGACCTGAAATATATTTCCTTCCATACTATTTTTTTATTTTTCCTATGGACACTCTCTTACCCTGCCTCTAGACCAGCTTATGCCAAAGCCCACAGCTTATGAAGACCTTCTTTTGAAAGTGGCGATGAATTCTACCACACTTGAAGGGTGGGCCCAGGGTCACTAGGGGCTTGGGTCCAACTTCCAGATACCAGTTTCCATCCAGAGATGAAACCCTATCTTCAGTCATTCACATCTTAAATTTGACTCAGCCAAAATTTCAGCTGGAAACTTAATGAAATACAAAAACTCCCTACAGCTGTAAACACAAGTCAGTCATTGATCTGTGTTGTCTTTATTATTTTCTATTTGTTCCAGCCTGAGAGAGCCTGCGTAACTCAGGGAGTTGAGTCCAATAAGCAGAGATAGTGCCCGAATTTGTTCCTGTGGGGCACTATGACCTCAGCCAGTATTTAATTTCCTTGTGACCGTCGACTGAGAGAAGTGTCAGCAGACAAAAGCTCCCCTTGGTATGGGATGGCTAAAAGATTTCTGTGGTCTGTGAAAACATCTCAAATAAGTGAGGAAATGTGCCCCAAGCTGAATACTCTTCCCAGGTACTACAGGTGACGGCTGAGGAGATCTCAGCTGGCAAATCCAATCTGACCAGCTATTTTTCTGTACTGCCCTTCATGCCACTTGTCTTAGGCAAGTTCAAAGGATGAGGTAGACCCCAAATCCGGAAAATCTATTTGAAATTCTTTTCTTTAAAACTTTTAACAAGTTCAGCCTCACGAACTGCCAAAGGGCAGTTAATCAAAACTCTTAGGAGTGCTACTTCTAAGCTCCTGAGCATTGTACAGACGTAGAAGAATCACCAGCTAGACAGTATTTATAACTGATCCTGAGGCTCATAAATCACAACACAATAAATCCTGAGTTGAGAGGACCACAAAAGTGTTCAGGAGCTAAGGAACCAAATAATCATTATAATAATTAATACTAATCTTGTATAAAATGCTCTTTTTCACTAGTAGATTTCAAAGTGCTTGACAAAGTATGTTATTACAGACCTGGTCAGCATATTTTCACCTAAACTGTTTTCCATTGGGAAATGATGTCTCAGTAAACCTGAGATGTCCCATTATGTGTTGCCCCTTCTTTCGGTACTACTAACTCATGGTGAAATGCCATGCAAAAATGGAATGATTTAAAAACATCTATGTTTATCTTGTGAGCCATAAATTGTGTTTGAAATGAAATTTCCAGAAATAGTCCTTAGGGGTGGGCAGGGAGGAATTTATAGTGTACAACAGATCTTGCCAATAGCTGCGTGTTGTTCCAAACCAGAAGAAAACACTTAAAACATTTGCCATAAAATTATCAGTCAACCATTTCAGCAGCTCCTGGTAAAATAGGAGGACATCAGGAACAAAGTTAACGTCTTGCATGTCCTTGACCTCCAAGGCACCTTGCGTCACCCGAGTTCACTGTTCACTCACACTGATGCCCTCACTGCACATTTGCATCTGGAGGTACCTGGTAGAGGGCGTGTCCTTTGACAAGTTTCCCGTGCATGATCCCAATTATATTTTGCAAAAGCTAAAGAGGTATTGGTGCCTGTTAATGAAATTAAAGACTCCTGAAAGCCCTTTGTGCCCTAGGGTTATGCATTTATAATTTACACAGATTTTGCTACACATTCAATCCTGCCTTGAAGAAACCAGTTCTTTGCTAAACGCTGCTGCATATGCAGTGCACAGATAGCTTTTATTTATTTCTTAAAAGACAGTTGTTAATCACTTAGAGCAACCAGTTGCAAAATACTTTGAGCCAACTGGATTAAAGTGATTATGGGATTATTAAATGGATTAAGTTCCATCGATAACTGGTTGTCAGCCAGAAGAGCTAAAGTCCTAATCAGCTAGAGAAAAAAGACCATGCCAGCCACTTACATTTGTGGTTCACCTTGAACTTATCTGCAACTTCTGCTTGTTTCAGTCACGTTACTATAGCAACCAGGGTAATTGACATTAATTACCATATTTCATCTGTGGTTATTTTGTGCTAATTTCATTTTCGAATTGCTTTGAATTAGAATGTGAGACCATAGTAACAGTTTTTCATTCTGCTTTTCGTAAGGTTTTGTGGGCATCGAGATGCATTCACCCTTCCCCCCCAGCCGATGCTCATGAGGTCCCAGGGCCCGTGGTTTGTTCATCTGGGAGAGGAGAAGGCTTCAGGGGATCTAACAGCAGCCCGCCTGTAGTTATGAGGAGGTCATCGAGAAGACAGGCCATGCTCTTCACAGCAGCAAATGGTGGGAGGACAAGAGACACAAAGTGTGTAAATTGAAACAGCAGTTCTCACTAGATATAAAGAAAAAAATTCTCCCCATGAGGGCAGCAGTCCCTGCCTGTGGGAGTTTTTGAGACCCAACAGGGTAAAGCCCCGGGGTACCTGTTCTGGCCTCATAGCCAACCTTGCTTTGGGTAGGAGGTCGGACTAGAGACATCCTGAGGTCCCTTCCCTCCTTAATTATCTTATGCCCTTATGTTCCTGTGATCCTACAATTATTCATTTCTTTCTTTTGTTATTTCTGTATAATCATAGTAATGATGAGTGTACAGCATCTCACAGGGTGTACCAAGATTCATACTCTGCCTGAAGAACTTCTGCTGTTTTTACTTATTCGCTACTGGTATTCCAATCCTATTCCTATCAAAGTTCATGGATTCATTGTATATATCCTCTCATCCGAGATTTTGACTTCAAATTGCCAAAGATATTTTAACCCACTAATCCCCATTGAAAACCATGCTTAGCCATTTTAGGCAATGTTACACTTAACCAAGAATATTTTCAGATTCAAGAAACAGATTGCAAGGAAAAATATGTCAAATATTATGATCAATCAAAAATACAGAAAAATAACCTAATGTTATCATTTTTTGGGGCCTCAACTTCATGAGGTGTTAGGTGTCCTAGAGTTCCTGTGATACCAGTGGAAGCAGGAAGCACAGAGACCCAGGCTGAGTTGGTCCTTGAGCATCTCTAGTAAATGTGAGCTTTTTACTTGATGTACAATTGTGTTCTAGAGAGAACCCACAACTATAAAGTGTTGTTTCTCCTTTCTCAAATAGTTAACATATGCCATAAAACTACTGCCCAGCATAGCTGCTGTCAGGCTGGGGGAAAAAAATATTGAAGTTGACTCTAACTGCAAACATTGGATTTTTGCATAAGCATGAAAACTTCAAAACTCCTCTAACAGCAATGAATGGGGTTCTGTTAAGCTCACTGGAAAAAAAAATAAAAATTATGTAATTCCCTGTGTCACTGAAAATCTTACCAGCATATTGCAGTCATACAAGTTGCAGGTTCAAAATGTCGTTAAAACACCCTATTCTGAAATATCAAATAGTACTGTATTAGTCTAAGGTGTGCTGGAAAGAGTTTCCACTGTGTGTATATGTGCAGCAGGCAAAAAGCTGGTGTCTTAGGCTGGGAATAGTGTATGACAGAAATATGTAGAGACATGTACCAGTTCACCAAAAGCATTGGAAGGCCATTACGTTTGCAAAACAAAACAAAATGAAAAAAAAAAAAAACCAACCCCCATATAATAAATTTTGGAAAACCTCTGAAGGCATTGCCCATTTATTTCTGATGCTAGACCTAAGATGTGTCAAGGTTCATCCAAATGTGGATCTATCATTTAAAAAACAAAAATTATTTGTCCTGCAAAGCTAGATTACAGGCTGCCATATGAGTATGGCCATCTTCACTGTTAAGGAGATGGGATTTTTCACCTTCGCATGTGGCTGAAGCACCATGAAGCTCTGCAGTGTTACTGTAACATGAAAGGTACAATCTCAGCAAAGACTTCTTTTCTGAGGTTCCCTTCCTTTAGCTGGCCTCATGCTTTGTCTTCCTCATATCTGTCAGCTATCCTCAAGTTTAAAAAATTCACCTATTTTAGCTGTGAAAACTAAGTTTATGGAAGTGGAGAGACCCATGGACCTCTGAGATGATAGGAGACCTTAGAAGAAATATTAGTTAAGTAACAGTCCTTGGACAACTGTTCGAGCCTTTCCTTTGCTTAGTGCTTCTGATGAAGTGTCTCTGCAAGGACAAGTTCGTACAGCCTCCTTCTCTTATGGTAACAGATTGTAACCCTTTAGTCTTAGCAAGCAAGGTAGGTGGAAAAGGCAGGGTGGAAACCGCACAGGGAAGAGATGAACTTCACAAGGGAACCCAAGAGGGGAGCACTTCTCAGAAAAGCAAGATTTAATCTATTATATGCTATTCACAATGAGCTTTCAGCCTATTTAGATGAGGTGTATTTAGTTTTACTGCTTATGTCAAATATCTTTAAGAAGCAACAATTTTCTGTGGGTGAGTTCATGCAGCCATTCCCAAGAAAACTGCAACCCTAAAAGTAGAGGTATTGAAAGACTGGGGCATTTTTGGAGCTCAGGCCTTCTATTGCTATAGGCTCAGAGAGAGCATTAGATTTGCTTGTAAGTCTTCACAAGTCTTCTCAGAGGCTGAGTTATATGGTTACTGGTATAACTATATGGATCTGTGGGTCTTCTTGAAATAATGCCTCTGAGTCACAAAAACCAGGACCCTAAAAGAAGGAGGGAGAGGAAAGCAGAGGGAATGAGAGGTGTGACTGAGCCTGTTTTCAAACAGTGGCCTGGAGTCATTTCCTTACCTTCTGCCTTGCTTGCAACCTCCTCTTTGCTCTTTGGGTGCCGTGCTTGGACATGGCCTTCATGATGCTCCATGCAGAGGAGGCGACAAACCCCTAAATTGCACCAGGGCATGGCCTCTTCAAAGGAACACCATCCCCAGCTGTAAAACCAGACGGCGGAAATGAGAGCAGCAGACCTGACTGATGGGTGCCAGCAGAGACAAATGCGACATGGGATAGCGTACTGCACAGAACTTCTGAACATCTTCCCTTAACGAACAAATACAACTATTAAAAAAAAAATCAAAAACATTTCCTAACAACAATTCAGCGCTGCAGTCAGATTCTGCAGTGTCTGAGTGATGGTTTATTAACTCAGACATTGCTGCGTAGAGAGCAGTTGCAGTCTTTGGCCTTACACTTAATAACTCACTAAGCATGACCGGGTTCAGTAATTCATTCCTTGTCTTGTGTGGCTGCTCAAAAACCTCATTGGGCTGAAATTTATGGTTTGTTCTCACAAGACTGCGAGCACCTCCTGCAGGTCTGTGACAGCCCCATGCTCCTGCTGACCTGAGCCAAGTGCTGCGGGCAGCTGAGCATTGCCAGGACCAGCACCTCCTCCCTAGCTGTGCTGAGGTGGGATGAGTCACAGTAGTGTTAGGCTTTTGTAAGAATTGGGGTTTGATTGCACCCCATACTTGCACTTTGGTCATCTGTGACTTTTAGGCTGCCCTCTTCATTCTGTGTCTGGTATCGGACAATTAACTGTTTGGACGATGGGGAGGCTGGAGAACAAGCAGATTATGACATTACAAAGACAAGAAAGTAAAACTTCAGCAGCTAAAGGAGAGAGAGGAAGCACATCAGAGGTAATTATTACAAGTTTGCTTTCTTAGGGGTTTTTTGACAGACTCTTGGACTCAGTGAGAGCAGCACTCCCCAAGCTGGGGGTTAGCAGTACCTCCTCTCTATTTTGAAGTCACGTTATACAGCAAATGAGGCCAGAGTCAGTATTTCTGATGACTGTAAGAGAAAATCATGAAGGGAGGGAAACAGAAACTTTTAAAAAACCTCCTTCTGTGACTTAATGAATATGTAGTGTTATACAACGTAACAGTGCAACCGAAGGCACGACAGGAACAATAAACATTGGCGGTCCATATACCAGAGCATATCTAAAGTCCTCCTGTGGGTCACAGCAGTGACATACAGAGGAGGATCAGCTCAACTCCTCAGCACTTTCAGCTAAAGCGCAATCTTTTACTGGTGAATCATATTGCCCTTGAAAAGCTGACTGAGACACAACAAGGAGAAACACGTAGCAGCAGTCAACAGGTTCTGCCTACAGATGTTGGTGCATCGTGCATCCAGCACTGTCAACTCAGCGCTGAGAACCACAGCCCTGGCTATGAACAGATGTGGGCAGACGAGCACCAACTCTTGAGGGGAAACTTGAGATCCTCCAGTATAAACATAAGGCAATTAACTTTTCCTGTGGGTTTTTTTTGTGCTGTCCTCTTTACTCTTTTTAAAGACAGGAACGCCAAGTTGAGTGACAGACCCTTCCTTCCTGCTCCAGATCCTATTGCTATTTACTTGAGGTAATCTCTAAAATTGTCATTTTCAAAGAGACTAAGGAAGTGAGAGTCCCCAAAAGGGACTTAAACATCCAGTCCCCTTGGGAAAGCCCAGGCTGCACTGTCTATGAACATGAAAGCGTGGAGCGTCACAAACCTGGGAGGCAGAGACATGCTAGATGGCCAGAAACACAGAAGGAGGGATGTGCTTTATTCAAGGTCATTCACAATGTCAGATGCAGAGCTGGGAACTAGTGCTTGTATCACCCACCTTCCTGTCACGATTTCAGTCACTGAAATACCCTTCCTCTCCCTCACAGACATAGAGACTCTGATTCTTCATTCACCCAAGCCCAGTATAAATCAGGGGCAACACCACGCAAGTCCCCAGTGTTACTTCATGAGCGAGAGGAGAGCTGAGGAGTGTCTAATGTTTAGATTCACCAGGGATTTCAGCAGGAGTAGGATGCCTAAATGCCTCTGTGAATTGAGGCTTGAGTGTCTTCGTTCATTAACGAAGAAAGGGGGGGGAAAAAGTAGCTGTAATTAGAGCAAAAGGAATGCCAGAAAGTAGCTGCATGAATAGTCTCTCATATTGAAAAAGATTGGCTTCAAGCTCACTGGTGCTCATTGGCATGAAAGAGAGCTTTGTTCATCGGTGCGTGCAGCAGCGTTCTGTAAATATGAGAACCAACATACTCACTCCTGCAACCATTTGGAGAGTGAACATTTCAAACTGGAAAGCGTGAATGGAAAGCCAATTGTTGGTCCCCATAGGAGAACACGTGCAGTAGCAATGTCCACTGCAAGGGTCACCCTCCCATGGCAGGGAACAGGGAACTCCATCCACCAAGTGTGACCAACCAGCTTTTGAGGTCTAAACGTTAAGGACACACATTCAACCCAGAAGATGACAATAACGTGCAAGGGAAGAGTCTGCATAAAACTGAACAGTCAGGAAAAAAGTGACACCTTGTGCACGGTTTATGGGTGGGAGGAAAGGACACTTTGTTAGAAACGGCTTATGACGAGTTAATCGCTTGATCTGTGTAGTGGTGACAGAGCTCCACTGGGTGCAAATGATGAGAGAGCAAAGCAACATCTGCAACTCCCCACATCTGTGGCTGAAGCCTGGCTTGCTCTCAAGCAAAAAAACCTTCAAGAGACCATACCTTATCCAAAGGTCTTGTGAACACATGCTTTCCTGGCCATAATTCTAGTAATAGGCATCTCTTGGACTTCCTGGGGAATTATCTCCAACGTGATGCTTGTGGGCAACAGACCCTCTAGCCACCTGAAAGACAGTCACCAGTGAATCACATCCTACCAGGTCACATCTAACCAGTTTTGCTTGTTTGGAAAACCATAATGAACAACATTGTGGGCCAAACAATCTCCGTAACTGCATCCCCACTACTGGTAGGTGCCTTCTGTTTCCTCTGGAAGAGCCACGTTCGTGCACGCACATCAGTATTGATAAGCTGAAGTTTTCTGGCAATTATGGTGAGATGAGTAGAAAGAATTCAGGCACCCAAGGGGCCTCATCAGGCAAGAGCTTTGCTAAGTGTAATGGACATGGGAGAAGGATGATTTGCCCTGGACACAGAAGCCACTATTTTATTGTTATTTGGGCATAAAGCAACAAAACTGTGAGATGGGCTGAGACTGAATGTTAAAGTTATTTTGAGCAGATACTTGTAATGTCTCAGATGCTTTGACACCGGCAACCGTGATAGATTATTTGTAAAGTCACTGTGATCTTAGCAACATAACCTGATTGGGATTTAACCAATACAACAAAGATCCTCAAATATATGGCATAGCTTTATATGTAAATCAGACGGCTTCAGTTACAAAGCAGCGCGTTTCAGGCAGAATTCTTTGGAGCTATCCCCAGGACGGCACCTGCCCCGCCGGCTGGTAACCTCATTCTGCCAGTCGAGCCTGGGCGGATGCGAAAGGGCCACCCCTGCCAGCAGGAGCGTGTCTTTGATGCTCGTCGGGCAGAGCTGAGACAGGGAATAGCTTTCCTTCGAACCTCTGAGACAGGGGAAAAGCCAACTAAACTTTCAAAATCACAGCCTTTCTTTGCATATGAAACAGGAATGGCACTACACAATGGTAAAAGATGTACAGTAACAATTTCTCTAAATTTAGCTTAATTACTTAATTTGATCTTTGAAACTAATAATAACGGATGCTAATTTTGCTTCCTGTTACCTTCTGAATGGAACCTGTGAATTTCTGAGGGAATTTGAAGCTGTGTGGTGAGAGCTAAATTTAGCTCAAGTAACAAGTGTCAGTGCCTATCTAATCCCACTCTAATCTGACAGCTAACCCTGGCATTTGTGCAAAAATTAGCACCTTCTGCTGTATTCCCTTCTGCCCAAGCATGTGGGATTGTTTGGGGACTCTAGGTTCTCCAGGTACAAGCATAATTTGTGGATGAAATACATCATTTTATAAATGTTCACTGGGAAAGCATCTGTTTTATAAACTTGTCACCAGGAAAGCTTCTACAGCATTTTAACCCATAGTTTGAGAAATCAAAACAGTGCCTCTAGAAGCCCCATTTTAATAGCTGGAATTTCTGTACTTTTTGCCATCATAGATGGGGACAAATGACCTCATAGACATAGAAAATGTCATAGGTGGAGTACCTAGAGCAACGCAGCTGGGCACTTTAACTGGCTTCGGGATGCACAGAGGGATGAGAGCCAGTTCTTGGTGCCTCCCACCGAGCCAGAGTTTCTCTGGAGGAAGCGCCAGCAGTTTGCCCCATTGAGGTGGCCCGTGGCCAGCGGCTGGGGCTCAGCACGGGCTCCACCTGCACTGCTGGGACAAACCGTGAGCCTGCACAGCGAGCTCACGGAGACTGAGGCTGCAGGCAACAAAGACTCCACGTTTTCTTTTAGATTTAAGTCCAGTCCACTATGGAGTAAGAGGCTGAGGAGGGTGACAGACAAGTGTGGATGCCTTAGCTTTGCCTGAGTGTTTGCACAGAAACATAAAGCAACCAACCTTGCTCATAGACAAAAAGGTTAACTCCCCCACCCACCAAAAATGTTAAAAAATATAGTAAAGTATAAATACATACCTTCAAGTAGTATGGGTTTTTTTCCTCTTGCCTACACAGTAGATTATAGTTAATTAAACCTCTGCTCACATAAACAGAACAAGAAAGGATGTAAAAGTAATGAGCTGACAACACGGTCTGTATTATGTTGGGCTTCTAAGAGAATTTAATTTGGAGAAGAATTATGCACAGGCTGAAAGACAGTCCATTAAACTGAGCCAACTGTCTGGAAAGAGATAAAACAAAAAAAAAAAGAAGTGTTCTGCCTCTGTGAAATAAATAGCACACTGCACCTTCCTCTTACCTTGTGGGTGGCAGGGCTAGACATGCCAATACAAGTAGCCAGGTGGCCCATGAGCCCCCGCCAGGGGACAAGGACAAAGACAGCCAGCACCTTCCTGCCGAAGGGAGGCAAGAACCAAGACAGCATGAGAGCTTGCAAATGCGACAGGGTGAGAAACACCTAAGTCTAGACAAATGTTGGTAATACTTACTCTTGCAAAGCCCTGCACAAGTATTAGATCCTGTGAATATCTTCCCGTGCGAAGCACCAGGTGTCTGTGCTGAACAGTTTCTGGTCCAAACTCATCTGCAAAGGTCTGCAAAGGAGAGAGACGGTGCTGTCTGTTATGATTAGCTGTGATAAACATTTCCTTTTATTATTTTTTTTTAATCATAAAGATAGATAGTCAACAAATCAGCGCCGTACACAGGAGACAAACTCAGGCAGTCCCTCTTGTACTTACAGTCTGAGGCAGGAGCATCCAAACCAGGTCTCAGCCCGTCACCTCCAGAGCAGGCAGGGAGCAGAGGCTGCCCATGGCCCGGGGCAGGATGAGTGCCAGCCGCCGCTGGGCTGCAGCAGCACGGGAGGGCAGCGGACAACTGTCCCCTTGGCCACCTCCGTCCCACAAACTTCCCACGGGAATTTTGGGGACTCACCTCTTCACACAGGTTATTGCAGAGTTATCACATACTGGATACACACATTCTTCTGGTTGCTGCTGGCATCTCCCTGTATCCCTCACAGGCTGTTACTTTTGTTCAAAAAAAATTTATAGAAGAACTCAGCAATACAACATAGCAAAACATGCATGGCCATATTACCAAATAAGCAAGCCAATTTGATCAGGAGACACATTTCCCTACTGTGATCTCCTTGAGGCAACTGATAGGTATTCAGGATAATCAACTTTTAAATAAAATGCTTTTTCTTTTAATAAAAAAGTCTCCAGGGTTCAAGTGATTTGCACCGCCTATGGATCTCCCCCAAATTATTTACCCTTATGAGGTGAGAGATTGTGTCACTTAATCTCTTCCCCACCCCACCCTTCCCAGCAGCTCTAAAGAACTAATCCTTTCAAATGTTTCCTTTGAAACATCTTGCTTAAGCCTTGGCGGGATGATGTTGACGAGAGCTGAGAAATTAAGGGATTTGTTTTCTTCAGTTTTGACAAAACAGGGAAAATAATTCTAAGTAGAATGAAGCTATTTTTTTTTAATTCTCTAAGCAATTTTTAAAAAAACCCACACTACTACTTACTTCAGATTTAATAAAGCTTTACATATAACATCTTTTCCAGCCACTCTTAAGAGAAAGAGTTAAAATATTTATAACTAAGTCTGATAGAACTTTAAAACGAATATTATTTAATGTAAGAAACAAAAATAAAAGCACACTACAAACAGGGTTATTTTCATTTCAGTAGCCTTGAAGCCATTCACCTTAAAGAGCTTTCTATCATTTACTCCAGTGGTGGCTCTGAATAGGTTCATTGATTTCAGGGCAGGTACTTTAGGTGCACTGAAGTAAGTGTAAAAATTGAGTTGTTTCCTTTTATCCCTATTGCTTTGTTCATCACTTTTCCCTTTCCTGTGTTTTTGGAAAACTTCAGGAGGACTTACACGATGCGCAGGCTGAAGCTGTGTATCAGCCCTTAAAAAGCAAGGAACAATCTGAAAAGAAAATGAGAGAAAACATTTCAATTTGACTTGCTTTTGCCAGCTGGCCAGATGCCTGAAGAAAGGGATCAAGGGAGAGCGCAGTGTTGCATCGTCCGGATTTGCACAAGGTTTGTGAATGGAGAAGTTCTATCTGCTCCCTCGCACATCCCTCTGCTTTTGTTTGCTGCCCGTTTGGGTGGGCAGTGACGATTGCTATTGCAGGAGCATTATCTCCCTGCTTCCAAAGGGATGAAATCTGGCGGACTCCATTTGTTTTGTATATTGACAATAATCCTTTAGTTTCCAAGAACCACAAAGGCCCTTAAAATAAATACCAAACCCAAGCGAAATAAAACTGTCAGCATTTAGACTGAGATTCTCAGAAAAGTTGAGCACAAAAGGCTGCTGAGCGCGCTCCCCCCGATGATCTCTAATCAGCGGGTTGCACACACGGCCGCACACCGGAGGCTTGTGGACGTGGTGCTATCACTGCGCCCCGGCTCTGCCAGCAGCACTGGCTGTACCCAGATCTCTCCGTTTCTCAAATAAATAAACCCTAGTATATGCGTTCAGGCATTTAGGACTGTGTCCTGTAGAGGAGCGCAAGTCTGACATGCAGCAGGTCATTAGAGGGTTGTGGTCTCCACCACACGGGCTCTAAGGAAGGATGTGGTGGCTGCAGCGGAGGAAAGAAGGTGATGTTGCTGAGCATGGCTGTGTGAAGGACCAAGACTTTGCTAAGGAACACACAGCATATCTCCAAGGGTTTTTCTCTTCTACTGTGCACACTGTGCCCCTCAGTCACAGCCGTACTGAGTTCAGGCAGCCCTGGAGACAGAGAGAATCCAGAGCAGTGGGCGGCAGAAGAGGCTGAGTGCTCCCCTGGTGAGCTGCACTCCTCTGCTTACCACCTCCAGAGCTGAGGGAGCGAAGCTGAGAGATGCAGATGACTTGCCTTGTGGGACTGAACTCTAGGGCACTTATTTTAAGGCTCCAGAGGTTGCAGATAGACTATTTCCAGTGAGATGTAGCGTAGCTGTATGACATGAGTTTGTTAGGCCACATCCATGACGATGTTCACACAACAGCTGGTACCTGCAGACTTTCTGGAAGTTGAGCTGGCAGAGGGCTCATCAACTCATTGACGTGACCTGGCAAATCTACTCTACTTTATATAAAAGGTGGTATAGGAAGAAGCTGGCTTAGTTCCCCAGCCTTGGAAACACTCACTCATAGCCAGATCTCTTCTACTCATTTCTTTTCCAGATCTCTTCTACTCATTTCTTTTATCTATTCCTTAGCCACCTTCCCATCCATCTTAGAAGAACAGTTCCATTAATTCTTTCCTGTGTTCTGTCTCCATTTAGGATGTATGCTAAGGGCTTGACTCTTTCCAGCATCCCTTTTTAACAGTCCTACCTTAAAATAAGCTCAGGAGTTCTTTACAGCTGGGTGTCCTGAATGAACAAAATTATGGTGATGCGATGATGCTTGAATATAGCTTTAGCCCTTTAGCGGCTGGTGAGGGAGTCCACGCTGTTGTGCACCTCTACCAAAACTATCCTGAAAACAAAATTCTTGTCTGCCGTTATTTTAACAAAATCAATGCTCAGAGAGATCCTGCAAAAATGACGTGTTCCATGCTGCTGGTGCTAACTGGAAACCTGTTGGAGATCCTTACCAATAAACATTGCTTTGAAGTTGGCTTCTGAGCATGATCTGAATGCTTCTGTGCATTTTGTTTCCACACAGTGTCTCTGGGCTGCCATGATTGCTTCCTAGACATCGGCACACTCCATACAGCGCTGAAGCTATTGGACATCCTGTTAGATCCGTAGCTTACCGGGCCATTGTCTTGTTGTTATTAGCGGGGGATTAGAAGTTTAAGGCCTCAGAGCTTAATGGCCTCAGCGGGTGGAGAGCATGGCACTAGCTGTGAAAATGACAAAAATCGATAGCTAATCCAGTGCAGTCAGTCAACCTTTTCAAAGCCTCATCCGTATTGATTTCCAAGTGCTGCTCTTCCTGTCCCTTGACGTAATCAGTCTGTTTGCTCAGCAGACAGACTCGCTCTCTTCCACTCTCCCCCCACTTTTTGGGGCTTTTTACACCTAGAAAGGGATTACTTAGATCTCCCCAGCTTTTCATCTCTCTAGCTGCTGTCAGAGGAATGATTAAAGGGGAGGCAGACCGGACAACCGTCTCCTACAAATCAAGGAAAAGCTGACCTGCAGTGTGATGGATGTTTTAGGAGAGGAGCTGGCGGGCTTTGACGTGGGAGGAATGGAGGACATCTGGTCAGGATAGATAGTTACAATCCAGGTAGTGAATGCAGAAGGAAAAAATTACTTCCGTCTCCTTTCCCCATCACTGTGAAGGTGTGTCAGAGTCACCACACGGATAGAAAAGTCCCTATTAGGACGCAAGTGCCTTAGAGCAAGTTTTCCTCTTCCAGAGAGGATAACAGACCTTTTCCTTCACCCACCCTGCTCTGACTATTTGCAAGACAAATTTTAGGGGCATCTAGTCACCCTTTTAAAAAGAACCACCAATATAAGGACTCCTGTTGCAGGAAGCAGCCCAGTGTAGTGGTGCTGAGCTGGGTCACCCCTGGGCAGAGCGCTGAGCTGAGATCACTTGTGGATGTGCAACTTTCCCAGCGCTGTGCATCCACACCTCAACATTGCCCATCCCCAAAATACGAAGCTGCTGAGAAAGCAGAAAGACAGATTAGCCACAAGCTCAGCGCAGGCTCAGCTAGGGATGGTCCAGTCTTTCCAGCCTGATTGATGGCCATCCGCTGCCATTAAATAAAGGTCAGTTCATAGGAAACAAGAGTGTGTTTGAAATAAAGACACCAATTAATGGATGTGCTTGGTGATGCTTTGAACCACCTCTAAGAACTGAATTGACCCAAAGATTAGTATCGGAATAAACATATTTTGCATTGGCAAATTAAAAAAACAACCAACCAACCAACTGTGGCTGTTCTACAGCTGCTGAGCCATGTGGTCATCCATCATACAGTCAGGGCATCCTCAGAGTTGGGCTCACTGGTGGGGATATCTGCAGTGTGGGAGCGCTCCGAAAACACTGAACAATGCTGAAAAAAAAACAAAAAACAAAAAAACAAAAAACAAAAAGGGAGAGGCTTTCTCTGCCCATGGGACTGCCATCTCTGTCCACTGCCCTGGCAGAGAGGAGGGCAGTGCAAGCAGACACGGCCGCAGCAGCCAGCGGAGGCTGCAACTCAGAGCAAGGTCCCAGGTGCCAGTGCTGCTGGGAAGCCATCCCTTGCCCCCAAACTTGCAAACTAAGCACAGGAGGGGGACGAGAAAGGGAAAGTGGTTTAGCTGGGACTTCACAGCAGCTTCACCAGTGCCCACATCCGCAGCCCTGGAGTCAGACCAGGGCAGCACTGTTGTTTGAGATTGGTGGGTATTGTCCTTTCGAAGATTTGTTCATTCCCTGCTCCAGGCTGACCTAGCACTGTTAGCATAGGGAGATAAGAAAGCATAATTTGCGGTAATATTTTTCTCCCCAGGCTCCTTCACTGTGCCTCAAACACAACAGACAAATTCTGTCTGTCAAATCCACTTACATTTTATTCCACCTCCTGTAGCTGGGATCAGAGGGCAGATGTTCATCAGGCAAGCAACTGAATTACCAAATTGCATTCCTAAAACAAGTGAACAAAAAAGCCCCTCTGTGACTCTGTTCTGGGTGGGCGGGGAGGAGACCCAAACACCCAGTATTTTTCCTTGTAAATTATGTTGAAGCATCTACTGTGGTTACAACCACCAGAAAAGCGCCAGCAAAAGAGCAGCTATGGAAGAGCAAGATATTCTCAGCAGAAGCCCACTTCTTAACAACACTCTTAATGTTATTTCTTGTGTTAGAAATTGTGCCACCCACAAAAATACATCATTTCCTGAATCTACAGGTTTCAAGAGCAAAGCCACCTCTGCCTATTGCTCCATTTTGCCCCAGGCTAACAGGAAAGAATAGCTCTGGGCGCCTCAAAGGTGGTGCTTTGTTACACCTGCAGATGGGACAATCTGGCAGCAGAGGCTATTGTTGGTCCCCTTCCTACCCAGTTAATGCTAATAGCCTTGCCTGAAGGCATCTGGTACATAAAGCAGAGGAGATGCTGAAGATCAACTTTGCAGAGCCATACGGCAAGGTCTGCTGGCCAATATGCATTTATTTTAATGAGAATTCAGTGAGCAAGTCCCATAACATCTTCAGCTGGCACGATCCAGCACACAAAAGAGAAGGAATTAGTCTGAAACGATGTCTGCCGTCAGAGGATAGTTGGCAATATTCTGATGAAGCATTTTCCCTCTAAGGAGTTTCTCCCAGGGGCCTTGCTGGGTTAGACCCTGTCCCAGGCAGCAGCACGCAGGTTGGCCTTGACATAATAAGTAGACTTCAAGGAAGAACTCCTTGAGGAGACCATGACCAGGAGACCATGCTGTCCAGCAAGACGGGCTGTCTTTTTTGTGCAGTTTTACTTCCAAACTATTGCCGTGCTACACAGCCAGGTCCAGGCTCCTGGTCCCTGGGGATGTCACTCCTCCTGGTCCCTGCTGCAGGCTGGTGACTGCATGTATCCCTGTAATGGGATCTTTTCAACTGGAGCTCTCAAGGTTTCTCCCTCCCTTTTTCCATACATGACACTTGGAGATACTTTTCCTTTGGGACCTGAGAACTGTATTTTCTAATTACAAAGAGACAGTTCTTTCGATGCAAAGAATGTTGTATTTGCCAAGAAGAACAGAAAGATGGCTGAAAGGGACAAAGAGATGTAGCTACATGTATTCTGTTCCTGAAGGTTGGTAGCTCCCTCAGGAGCCTGCCACAGACGGACTCGTCCATGGAATCCCACATTGCCCGAGGAACCGGAGCCTTTGCTCCTCTCCAGCTCTCCATCTGCCTGCCTGCCACAGCTGACAGCCGCCCTCTCCACGGCTCTTTCCGCAGGCTATGATCTGTAAGGTTTAGCATCCCTCTTTGATCCTCGGCTTAGCCTTGGGAAGACTATGCTTTACCAGCCGGGAGGGAGAGGCAGAAGCATTCCCCAATTAGTAACTGCCCGCTTTGTTCTTGTACGGGCTTGTACGCTCACTGGTCTGGCTTGGCTTTTTAACAGCCCTTTTGATCTGGCTCCCGCACAAGTAACTCACCAGAGAGGAAAGGGAAATGTGTGAACAATACCCATTGGAAATAAACGTGTTTAACTGTGAGGGAAACAGCCAGTGCTGGCCCAAGTGACACAAGAGGTGCCCCAACACGGGTTCCGTTCCCCAGCCCACTTCTACACAGGCGGCTGTTTCAGGAGGCTCATCCCCTTTGGCCTTGCCTGGTCAACAGAGAGAGTCCGGCTGTCACCAGAGCGAGCCCGGCTGTCACCAGAGCACGCTTCAGAGCACTTCTGCGCTCTCCATGGACCAGGTGAAGAGAGCAGGTTTTAGCAAAGGCAACCGAGGTTGGTAAGTGAAGTAGGCAACGTGACCTCCTCTGCTGTGTTCATGACGGTGCTATTTTTCACCTGAGATGCCAAAGCAAAGTCTTGACTACTTGTAATAAATAAAAATCGTGTTTTTAATATTCTGCAAGGGGAAAGTTCTTATCCCAAGGGCAATGACTACATTTTCCTATGAGTGAAGGTGTTAACCTTGTTGTACTGACTATGTTTTGCCTAAATTATTGCTAAAAAGTATGAATTTTTTATGTGATGACGACCTTTTCCAGGAAAGCTCAAGGCTTTGTAGACACTGTACAATGCTTAAACTTTATAGTAAGTAGCACCAGTGTTGACTAAAAGGATAACTTCATAGCTTAATAGGACAAAACACTCCCGCTGAAGTGCTGAAAATTGTAGATTTCCAAATCTATATTTAGGCACTACATAGAAGTGCACCTGATTAATGAATGATGCATTTCAGAGCCCATTTTAGCCACTCAGATTTGCAAATTCAGTCTTAGTTTTCCAGTGGACATAACTAATGGTGATGGGATTAGTTTACCACTACATAAACAGAAAATAGGTAATTACTTTTTCATGTATTCATTAAAAATTTAAGCAGCATTTATACATATAAGTGACATATAACAAGGTAGTTTTAACAGGTTCATTTGGGATTCAGATTGCAAAGATGTTAATTGACATTTAACAGTTTTGTAATTGATCTCTGCCATTTACATTGAGGAAAAATGCTACAACGTATTTCAGCAAAATGGGAAATAGTACAATGTAATGTAATATTAAACATACCATCAAGATACTCATTTATTGCAGCTACATAAAGCTAAACTAAGCTACACAAGAAATAATTTGCTTGTTCAAAACTGTATTAATCTTCAGTATTTTGTTTCAAACCGCCCACAGAATTTTAGGAGGCAACACTTTCACACAGCAGTTAAGAAAATGTGCTTATATGTAATAATGGGGGCTACAGAGTTATAGAATATGCATACATACCTAGCTTATTGGAGTTTTTAATAATTAGGTACATATCAGTATATTTACAGAAGCCCAGACCCTGACTTTTGTGAGTGGTGATGTGTGTGAAATAGCTCTGTTTATTGTTATAATTGCCTGGTGTTTATACATTTATAACTCTTCTCAGTGACCCAGAACTACACCAGGCTGTAAGCTGAGAGCCTATATATTGCTTATCTGGCTATTTCTGAACAAATATATAGGGATTTTGTCCAGGTAAAACATTTCTGGTACCTTGGAGCAGGACACTGAAATTTAACATGAGGTTGGCTTTTATAGCACGGATACATCATTTGTCGTTTTCATGACAATCGAGCATAATTCAGGCCGTAAGGGGCATGGCAACACAAGGGAGATGGAGGGCTCTTTCCACTCTACTACAAAAACAGGAAAGAAGGAGTATTAAGAGGACTTGACTGCAGTGATTACTTCTGAACATCACTGTGCATTACTCCTGCTTTCATCGTGGTGAGCTAAGCAGGCAGGTAGAGCAATTCACGACCCAGCGCACAGGGTTTGCATTTCCAGTCCGCTCCCTTCCGGCCAAGTCCCCGAGGTGAGTACGAGGTTACCTGCAGGAGGGCAAGAAACTGCCTTGCGCAGAGCACTGGCTCAACAGGAAGGGCTTGAAATAACTTCACTGCGTTAGCATCCTCCGGAGCTTTAACATCAACGGAGACGGGGCCTAATTTATCCAAAGGTGCGTGAGCTGGATTGCTGCTCTGGGGCTGTAACTTGTATCAGCCTCACTGGTTATTCCACCTGAGATCATAAGATGCACCGAACTGTCAGAGGCATCACCGTTTGTCCACATCAAACCATCTTCTGAGGCTTTTAATAACTTAACTCCCTGTATTGAGCTGCGGTTTGATTATGTAGGTTTTTTTCCCAGTATAAGTAATCTGTCTCTGATGACTTTTTTTTGTGGCTTTTCCCTCACTGACTTTCGGTCCTGAAAAATGAGCAGCCGTTCCTGATGACCTAGAATTTTAATCTGAAAAAGCATAGGACAACGGTGCCATTCAGAATACTGTTTCTCAGTGATTTTTTAAGGGATGCTGTCAAACTGAATCTGTACAAACTGAATTTGACTCTTTTTGTATGTGTTCTGAAATTCCCATTATTTGTCAAAGGAAATACTAGTAGAAAGGATTGTTAGAGGTCAGTAAAGGGCTGGGAGACTAATACGTCCGAGTCCTTGGATTCCCATCTACCTTATGTTGGTGCTTAGCCCATTAGCTGGTAGAGAAAACATTTCACATAATCTGAAGCTCAGGTTTGGTATGAACGTGTTCAAGATTTCAGCATTTACAGATGCCTAAGCCTGGTTTCTGTGCCTCTGAAGTAAATGTATTCAGTCTGCCATACACACACAACCTACCTGAGCAACAAATTCTGAAAAACAAACACAGAAGTGCTTACCCACCGATGGCCATTTGTTTACTGAACATGTTAAAATATTGACAAGACTGGCAAGTCCCAGGAGTGGCCTGGGAATGCTAGAAGAATCAAAACTTAATTATCGTTTGTTTATTTGTTCTCGGGTTGTTTACTTTAATTTTTATGAGTTATGAAACTCAGATGTTTAGATCTAGGCATATAGAAGAGTTTTTATACAAACAAATTAATGTAATTAACTGCTCCCATAATACCACTGTAAACGAACAGTAACCCAGGAACAGTACAAATACATAGACATCCAGCCAGGATACCTCTTTTCTCAGCAATGGTCTTTGTGGAAACTTGTAAAGATCAACAAATATGGGTTATTTTCAGCAACAAGATGGTCTCACACATTGCCTTGGGTTGCAGGCTGAGCAACCTGAAAATAGGCAGGAGAAGGCAGCAATGCCCTAACTGTCCTTCTCTTGCTCTCGTATCAATTCCATTGCAAGAACGGAAATACAGCTGGTCTCTGTTCATCTGAGGCCTATATTGATTATTAGAATCATAGAATGGTCAGAGTTGGAAGGGACCTTAAAGATCACCCAGTTCCACCCCCCTGCCATGGGCAGGGACACCTCCCACTAGACCAGTTGCTCAAAACCCCATCCAACCTGGCCTTGAACACCTCCAGGGATGGGGCAGCCACAGCTTCCGTGGGCAACCTGGGCCAGTGTCTCACCATCCTCATAGTGAAAAATTTCTTCCTGAGATCTATTCTAAATCTCCCCTCTTCCAGTTTGAAGCCATTACCCCTTGTCCTATCGCTACATGCCCTTGTAAAAAGTCCCTCTCCAACTTTCTTGCAGGCCCCTTTCAGATACTGGAAGGCTGCTAGAAGGTCTCCCTGGAGCCTTCTGTTCTCCAGGCTGAACAACCTCAACTCTCTCAGCCTGTCCTCACAGCAGAGGTGCTCTAATCCTCTGATCATCTTCGTGGCCTCCTCTGGACTCAGTTCAACAGGTCCATGTCCTTCTTATGTTGGGGGCTCCAGAGCTGGACACAGTACTCCAGGTGGGGTCTCACCAGAGCAGAGTAGAGGGGCAGAATCTCCTCCCTTACTCAAGATGAAAGGAAGGAATAAGATCCAAAACCAGTGTTACGGTTATAATGGGGACAGCTGGACCATCCCTTCTACCCACAGCTGGTACAGAGGAGCACACCCAAGTACGAGTCTCCTCAGGCAAAGTCATCTAGGAAGACATGATGTAATTATGTGAACTATTAGTTGAGCTTGTGCAGTGGTCTCCCTCCCTCTTTTTCAGTTTGGCAGGTAGGGACTGAATGGGCTAATGAAAAGACGCCATTCTGTGGGTTGTTGGAGCTGAAGCATATGAATGGGGTCTGCTGCTGCCCACACGCTTGCTGCCTGGAAGCCAAGTGCTGAGGGCACCAAAGGCATTCAGGGCTCCTGTGAGCTCTCACAGGATGGAGAGCAAGTACTTCTGTGCTGTGAACGCGTGAGCTCATGACTAAAGTGAAAACTATGCACAGAATCACTAAGATTATATATTTAATTCATTTTGGCAAGTTCTTAGATTCTCTGACAGGTTAGGAGAAGTCCTACAAGTTGGTGGGTGTTTGCAGAAAACAAGGAAGCGATTCCTTAAGCTACAAATGTACAAAAGTGGGGGCTTACTCCTTCAGCCAATCTGTCATTAAAAGTTCTCCTGCAGTCATCTGGAGCTGGGCTTAGGCATGGCCTTTGTTTTATATATATGTTTGCATACCTATATGAAAGAAAGGACATAAGTATGCATGCGCACACACAAACGCGCAGTGGAGCGGTGGCCATCCAGAGGCACGCTTTCAGGGTATAAATAGTGTCAGCATCATTTCCCCCATTGACCTGACTACGTTAGACAGATGGTCAGTGCAATGCACACCACACTGACCATCTTGAACTTCTAACTGATCTGGGAGAGAAAATTATTTTGCAGATCAGATGAAATGTTTATCCTGTTGCAGTATATTGTGCAATAGTATTTATGCTAATGCACTGTATACCTGCAATGGCTTACTCTGAGCCAGAGTGTATTTTGTTGACTTAACTAAGATAAAAGATGCAGAGTCTTGGCAAGCCAATAATAGGTTCGTGGCTGAGACGAAGAATTACAAAACTCTACAAGCTCCAGGAATAAAGTCAGTCAGTCATTTACTCCCACTAATGGAGACTGGTTAATTCTCATGGGCAAACCATTATTTTTCATTGTATTTATTCCTTGTGCTGATCTGTGAAATTTTGGTTGATGCCATGACATTTCACAGATATGTTTACTACTCAGTGGGCTGTGTGGGCTTGTGTTTCTGTCAGTCAGATGGGTGCTGTGGAGGAGAGACTGATTGTAACAGGTAAAATTAAAACAAGCATACCTGTAACGTAGGTGGAGAACAAAACCACTTACGCACTGTTGTTCTTGTCACCAGAACATCAGAAAGAATCACTCCTGTACGTGTTCCTGGTAAACAAATCAGAAAGGTCGCTGCTGGCAGAGATGAAAATTTGAGCTTTCTAATTAAAAATCTCTGCTTACTGATTCCTCTTCTGGGCTCAAATCATTCCTCAAGATTGCTGCACAGTGGACACTGCCAATGTCCTCACAGGTAGAATTTGATCAAAAGCAAAATAAGTGAGGGGGAAAAAAAACAAATAAAAAATCTCCTGGTCAAATAAAGGAGGTGTTCTTTTCTTAGAGTGTGTCCTGTATTGTCTTCTACTGCCCCATGTCCTAGCTCAAGTAGCTGCCCCAGGCTGCTGCACTGGATGTCACTGCTCAAGAGCACTCATGCTTGGGGAGAAGCCTCTGGATCAGAGCGAACATTGCCCATTTTCAGAACATTGTGCAGAAAAGCAAGCAGCAAGGCCACCAGTAGCGATGTGCTACTTACTGCTTTGGAACTTTTGCAGGCGCCTGGTTGTGAATCTTTACTTCTTGCTGTTTGAGGCCAACCTCCGAGCAATTCATCTTGGCTCCCTGAAGACCCAAACCTGGGATTTAGCAGAGTTCTGCCCAATGAAGGATCATTCAGCAGCAAAGAACTGTAGCAGCAGGGGACCTTTTGCAGCAGGGGATCATTAAACACTTGACTTATATGAAAACTTACAAAAGTTGCTTTGAATACCAAATTTCTTCTCGCTACCTCACCAAATGCCTGTGATGTTACCCCCCGGTGGAGAGCTTTCCAGAACAGGTTCACCCATCTGATTTTTGCTACCTCCGTATTTCAACTGTGACCAAAGTGACTATAGAGGAATATGACAGAGCATAATTTTTTTATTCTGACATGATTTGAAACGTAGACAAGTAGTCTGCCAGAATTTAAGTATTCACTGGGACTTCGTCCTTAATAAACACCACTGTGAAATGCTCCAATGCTGCCTTCTAAAGGATGCACCACAAGTTTTATGAGGTGCGCAGGTTAAATGTAAATAATTATCAGTTCTCAGATTCTCATCCAGTCAGGAGAGATGCCAAGAGCTTGTGTGTTTATCTTCAGATCTATTGGGAAATTTCCCAAGAGCATGAGCTCTCAGACATTTAGTCAAAACATCTAGTGATAACTGTCTCCAGAACATTCAGCAGCTCTTTGATTGACATATTTCTCATCAACAAGTTGGCTTTGTTTACACGTCTCTGAGAAGTACATAGGCAATGATGAAAAAAATACAACCAGACTTTTCTGTTCTTAGACTTTCTTCTTCTGGCAAGATGGGTTTTATTTCAGGAACTGTTACCAGCCCAGATTTGCTAGCATTAACCAGCTGGGCTATGCCAAAATGGCCACGCAAAACAGCTTGCAAACACTCCTTGAGGAGGTTTCCAGCAGCTCTGATCTGAAGCAGGATCAGCAGAAGGCAAAAGAAAGCTACTTTCCCCCCCACCTCTGTCCACCTCTGCTTTCTGCACGGAGCGTCACTTCTGTCAATCACACTTTTTAGGAAGTAGATTCTGTGTCTCCACCAAACACAGGCACAAATCCTGATAGACCCCTAGAGCTGTCAGGTCCTATTTTACTTTACTTAATTGTATACAATTGTTTCTTATCAGATTAACCCACCCTAACAAATCCTCTCCTTCCTCAGCAACCTTGCCACTTCTAAAATCCTGCCAGGGATTGTCCAGGCTCTACTTGCAATGTGCTGCTGAGACAACTCATCATCAGCTGCGTCTCCAGGAACTTTGTATATCCATTTCAAAAATATCCATAATACTGACTTACCTTATGGGATAGTTGCAGAATTTAATTTATTTATAGACACACTGAATTTATTTTATTTATGGATCACCTCACAGGCCTTCATCTATCTATGTTTTCTTGTAGCACTTCTCATTACGGTACCTAAATATGCGCACACCAGGCTGCTAGAGGGAAGAACTCTGTGGTTCTTTTCTTACCACATTAATTCATGCAGTGGGACCCAAACTAGCAAAGGAGAATAGAGGGCATTGTCATGAATTCTAACTCTGACGCAGTTTTCAATGAGGTGAACTATCTCCTGCCTACTGCCTTCCTCAAACTCAGTTTTGCCAGGGTCACAGCTTAAAAAATATATAAAAAAAAGTGTCAGGATTGGAAACGCACAACAAAAGAGTACAGCCATGGAAACCCAGATAGAGGATGTCAGCAGATGGCTGAACACAGAAGATTAAAACACTATTTTTTGAAAACATTGGAAGTTGAGGGAGGAAAGCACAGGGAACACAAAATAAGCCCTCCTTCTCACCTCCATTTCAGCATGAAGGTACTCAGTAAGCAGATGTCTTCTGCTGGTGCGGCAGCTCCTCAGGGAAAGTGGAGTCTGCTCAGCTGGGACAGATGAAAATGCCCTGGAAGAACTTCTAGAAATGACAACATCAAAGAAAACCCTTTCAGAGGGATGAGGTGAAGTAACTTAATCAGTCTTATTTGCTCCTCAGTCTGCAAGCACGACGTGACTTTTTTTTGCCCCACACCATATGGGTTTCCAGCTGCTGCAAATCTCCCAGGTGAGGAGTCTTGAATCTGAGCTGGTGACTTGCATCCCCGAGGAAGGAAGCATTTTTTTTTTTTCAACCCACAGCCTTGCACCACATGTCAATCTAATGATGAGAGCACCAGAAACCACTTTGTCAATTATCCTGATTGCCCTTGGCCAACTCTGGGAGGACCTCACCCACAGCCTGAGCAGCCCTGCTTGCTCAAGCAAAGGCGCTCAGGTGCCTGTCCCTCACAGTAAATCAATAAAACCTCAGAGTTCATAACAGTGAAAACTATAGCAAAGTCTACCATATTATCCAGCAATTAGGAAGATTTCTGTTTTTAAATCCACAGCTAGTGAGAGTTCTTGAAAAAAAATAGCTGTTTTGGAACAGAAAGAAGGACAAGCTGTTTCAGTCATCATTTTATTACCATCTCACAAGGGAAATCAGTGAATCTACCAGTGGTTCATGCAATTCTGTTGCCAGCTTCTCAGAAAGGAAATGTCATGTATTGCAACTTGTTTTTCTATTGCGGCAATTAAAGTACATAGGAGGCCACAACAAAATCAATACAAAACTGGTAAATCCGTAATGAATGACAGCAAAATACTGATCTTCTTGCCTAAAGAAACATCTGTCTAAATGCCACCACAGGGTTAGGCAGTATAAGGCTTTTTGGGCTGATTTTTGAAGGGTCTGCCATTTTTTATCTCTTATTTATGTATGGATCACCAAATGGCCTCATGCTTCTTGCTTATTTTGTTTGAGTTTCCTCTGAGGAAATTATGTCCAAGATCAAATTTTCAAGGCTTGAGCTATCCCTGAGGAGAATGTAATTTATGCTTCATGAAACACATGCCTGGGTTGCTGCTGGTGAAAACCCTGGAGGGGCTCACCAGTGAGCCGATGAAGCAGTATTCGGAGAGCCTCATGCTTTTGCTCCGGCTTTTGCTCCATGTTTTTGCTCCAGCAAAAGACTTAGGCTTTTGCTTTTGATTCCACAACCCTTCCACGTTTATGTCAGGATGACACCAATTTCTCTCAGCTCATCCATATGAGATAAGCAAGTAGGTATCTTCCTTCAGTGAGCCATGGTCAGTGGTCCAGAGATGGATATCAACTTCTGACCTCACAACAAGAATACAGCAATTTTTAAAACAAAAAGATGTTTTCAGGCAGTGAGAACTGCCTCTACATATGACACTTTTGTGTCTCACTACCACCTTGAAGGTTTAAAAGGCTCCACTGCTTCAGCCTTCTCCATGGGAGCTGTCTCCATGGTATCCTGCCCTTTCTGAGCCACCCTTGCATGGTCCCAATTTTGGCCTCTGCAGTTACTGTCAAATAACTTTTTTGCTTTTTTTCGAAAAACCCAGGCTGAGTCTCCTTTGTACTTCTGTTATCCAGAGGAATCTTCACAGCTAATAGTGCACAGATAGTTTTTCCCCTCCCCATGGTATTTATAGGTAATTTGCTCAGGTAGGGGCCAGCTTTTGCCTCTGACAGCTTCCTACCTGCCCTGCAGAGCAACACGCAGTAAGAGATGCAGTAAGCCAGTACGTCATGATCTCAGTACCCAGGTCACATACGGTGCTCAGAAATAATTGCAGATCAGCCCTACAACCTTCACAGATGTAACCTCATCTGTTACATTTTGGGTTGGGTTTTTTTTTTTAATTTCCACCTGCTCTTCCATCAAAACGGTGGCCAAATGTCTTTCTAAGCAGAACCAGTTAATGCTTTTGATTGCAGCCAGGACCTCTGCTTATGCACTGCATGTTACTGCATTTGTGCCTGGTGGGGGTTTTTGTTTGGTTTTGGTTGGGGTTTTTTATCAGCCAAGTTGTTTTCTAGTGCTGGAATGGCTTGATCTGCTGTACTAAACACTCAGTGTGTCTGTCACATGCTTATCCTATTTCAGCAGTAAGAAATCAATAGGAATTGATTTGAGAATGTCCAGTCTTATCAAGTATCGAGTAGGGCACTGGGACAAACGCTGAGTTGATGGCATAACATATAGATTTTAACAAAGCATGTAGCCCCAAGTATGACAACCTTGTTTAAAAAGGATGGTTGGACTCCAAGGTGTTAAATGTGTTTGTTCCTCTCTACGCCCTCGGCTTTCAGATGGTGCCAATTTCCATACCAGCTCTCTTAGCTAAAAGCAGAGTGTAAGCACACTCTGTAGTCCTAGCAGAAGATTATGTAGGGAAGAGAGAAAGTATTGCATTTAGAAACATAAATGCTGCCAGCAAATGCTATTTCAGCAATTACCTATGTTTAGTAATTATGCTAATGTTGAATCTCAAAAGGCTGTTATTTGCTCAGCATGTTCTTCATACTTTATCTCTCTACCTGCCTAACCCTTTATTTTCACTCTAGCTATTACTGGTTGTTTGTCAAGTTAAGTGATGTTTGCAGCGCCAAGTGTTGTCAAGGTACTGTTGCTTTAGCTGGATTCCTATTTTTCCAACACCGGCTGCTGTGATTTTCTGCTCATCACTACTACAGGGCTTTGGGAATTGGATTTCACTGCTTTCAAGAGACTTTGGGTGCTGCAGGTGTTATTGGTACTTTGGGCTGTGGGATGAATGAGCAGCTCCTGGGATCTGAAACAACACGTTTGACAAAGTGTGATGGGCACCGGTTCCTAAGAGTTGAACTGACACACGTGGGGAACCCCTGTGCTCCTATACTGCTGGGTCAGCACTCCACTGTGAGCCAGCGTGCTGGCAACCACCAACGGAGGATTAACCACGAAACGACCCACAGCACACACTCCCATGAATATGACCACAGCAAAGTTTAAATGACAGAAATACCATACCTGGAGCAACCTGATCCGTTAGACTTGAGGAGATACCTAGTGAGGTGCCTGCACATTTAGACGTATAACTGATTGACAGCCCACAGCCAGTACAAGAGTATCTGTCTGTATACATACGTCTATGTGTGTGTGTATGGCTTGTGTGTGCACATCGAGAGGAAAGCACTCAGTTACTGGTAGGTGCAATGCAAAATTGCACTGAGGGCAGCAACTTTAAAGTGGATAAGGCCAATGGACCATAATGGGCTGGCATCAATGGCCATACCCTCAAGGACATGCACACTACTAACCACTGGCCTCAGCAAGTGGCTTCCCCAGAAGACGCAATGACAGAAGAGGAAAATGTAGTGTTGTGCATGCAACAGGGAAAGAGAAACACTGATTTGGGGGAGGAAAAGGGAAAAGCCTGACTCCAGCAAGGCAGCCTGCGTGCACAAGGCTGCGACAGAGCAGTTTAAAAAGAACCAGTTTCAGAGGCAGGGCCATGTCTGTGCCTCACAATGCAACAAGTGCGTCTCTCAGCCTAGAAACGCTATGAATTTATCAGTGCTCACTGCTCCCTAACAAGAAGCCCATGGTGCTTCCAGGTCCCAGCCAGCCTTCCAGCATGGCTCCGCACGGCGTTACCGCTGCCTCCTCGCCTTCCTCCTCACTCTCTCTTAGCAGATACCTGCTGGCCAGAATTTTTACAGCAATCCCCAATTTTGGCCCAGGTTAACAAAGCCATTTCTAGGCAATTCCCATGAAGGATTTGTGATTTAACGTTAGGGCAATTGCGACAAGCAGCCTCCACTGGAGGAGAAGAGTGTGGTATGGTATGGAGATGAGCCTGCTAGCCTCAGTGTCAGACAGTCATACTGGGTGTATCTAATTTACCAGTATAGACTCGGCTTTTGAGAGCTTGACACCACATTGCAGCTTCTCCATAACATACAGCAGCCTCAAACACATGGTGCTTCATGGTACACATTAATAAACTAATTTGTCCTGCAAGAAGATGCTGGTGTCAAGTAACAATTGTACCTTGGTTGAACTTTTTGTACTCCAACCTTCTTTCTTCATTGGCTTTTTTCCTTGTAATTCTCCACCATGTTCCTGCGGTTCAGGGAACAGATCAGGATTCCTCCTGTGGGTAATTTAGCATCTATTAGCTTTTTATCAACTTATTTGTAAATTAATTGTTAGGACTTCCTTAGAAGCAACAAATTACATCTGCTCCTCAAGACTCTGTACGGAGCGAAATCCAACCTACAAAGAGGAGGAACGCTCCCACGCAGAGCTGTGCAATCTCTAGAAACAGCAACGTTAGCAATGAGCCAGCTTGTTTAAATGGTCAAGATAAGCAAGGTACAAATAGGGCTGACTTGGCATATGTGTTCATTAACTTAGATGTGGGAGCTTTGAACTGAAGAGAGAAACGATTAAGCTCTAATTGTATCTCCTTTAAGGGGGCATTTTGAACAGCTAACCCTTTTGTAAGGTGGCTCTTTTTACACATATCACGTCTTCCTGTGGAGAAACAGCCCTTTATCTCACTTGACTTTTCTGTTTTCCTTTCCTTGTAAAATGCTGGATCTGATTTAAGTTCTAATGTAACACCCAGCATACAGTGGCTCAAAATTCAATAGATCTTCCTTGCTGCCTCTTTCCTTTTGGAAAGTCTTCATCGATGGAACCGTTGAAGGTGTTTTAAATGACCAGGATAGAGTAATGCTCTTTAACTGTGTAATCAGAGATGATTTACTGAATGTATTTCAGGATGATTGTAATGTATGTTAAAGGATTGTTCAAGAAAAAGAGGAGAAAGTTGCTAAGGCTTGTTTGCCTCCCCCCACAGGGCAGTGCAAAGTGGTAGGAACACCGACTGTATCTGCCACTATTATTACAGCATATGGAGTATCCATTAAAAGACAGAAAAGCCAATACATCAGGTATTTGGAAGCTTTCCACTCGCTGCAGGACCAGCACAGAGCACGGGTCACAATGATAGATCATGTTGACCTATTTCCTAGACTGGGTACTGAATCATACATGCTATTTGCACACTCATTATTTTCCCCAAATGCATCTGCAGTTGCAGTTAACCGCTTTGCACATTCAGTGGAAGCTCAGATTAAGTGCTGAAATGTGCATCTATCTTGTATTAAACACAAGTTCTTCCTACAACATATGTTACCTTTTTTGTCTCAGGGCCAGCTGTCACACGATGCATGTGTAAAATATATTCAGGATAACAAGAAGGAACAACAAAATATACTGATCAGTGGCAGATCTCAACTGGTATACTTTAGATTTACGCCATCGGCTTTGGCTCAGTACAATCGCGCCAGTTTAAGCAAACTGAAGAAGTTTAAATCAACCTTTTCCCCACCCTGTGAAAGCATCTCGGAGCAGGAGGTGACCTCACCTCACGTGTATTAGCTTCTGCGGCACTCAGACTGGGAGATCGCTACATTCACTCTTGTTTCTTGACTTCATGTATATAAATCAGCCCTGGAACACCATACAATTGAACCTTCTTTTAACTTAACATTTATTTGTTTTTCTAATCTGAAAATCTTTCTGTGCCTACTTAGCTGAGCTGAAGCCAAGATCAGGCTTTTAGCAGTAAATAGCTCACAGATGAGCTTGTGTAAAAAAATGGAAAAAAAAGGAGGACTTTGGTGGTCTGTGTGAGGATTAGAGATTACTGTAACAGCAATGAATTTACAGGAGCTTGAAAGCATAGGGGAGATCTGATTCAGAGCAGAAATATGATAGTTTGTAGCCAGAGGGACTCAGGGAGGGTTTAGCCAAACTGGAAATTACCTTTTGGTGCTCTTTTACTGTAATTCCTATAACTCCAATTATAGTAATGCAATGGGTTGTTTAACTCTTGTCTTATAATACCAGGCCTTATGCATGACTTCATCCATCCAGCACCTCCTAATGAATTCATGATTCTTGTGATGCTGAATTATGGAGGGGGTGTTGCTCTTGTTTAAGGGACAATGTTGAACCAATATATAGTTAAGAAGCAAAAGAAGCGCTTATGGGTAAGCCAATACAACCCTTTTGGGGATCCCGTGTGCAACACCCAACTCAGGGAGAGGATTTGGTACAGGGAGAAATTTGGGTTACAAAGCGATTTGGGAATTCTGGGTATGAGGCAAAACTGATTGCTCTGTTTGACCTGGGCTGCAAGTCCTCATGGCACCTTCAAACACGGAGCTCACGCACTGTATATTAATCGCTCGGGGACTTTCTAATATTTATCTGAGCTTGAGCCAGCTAGGCACTAAAGCTGTTCAGAAAAGGGGTTTTTTCCTTTGGTGCTTTTTTTCTTTAGAATCCTGAATGTCTATCAGAATGACCCAAAGGAGATAAATTGCATAAAACTCCTAATTTTTCTCACCGACAAGAATAACGTGTAACAGGATGTTTCCAGGAGCACCGCTGTCTGGTGAAACAGAAGGATTTCTGCTTCTCAAAACCAGTATCTTTGAGTCTTCACACCTTGGCTCCTGGGAGGTATTCTCACAATCTCCTGCCCAGCAGCCCTGTTATATTTCCAAAGCAGTTCAAACCAGCAAAAACTCCACTTTTGGTCCACAGCTTTAACGTGTTTTCTTTCAGAAGGTCCCTCCCCACCTCAAGAAGCAGCCAGCAGATCTGCCGCAGGACCTGCAGATGGACAGCTGTCCTCAGACAACCTCCTCCTCCTCCTCGCTCTCTGCTCTGCTTTCAACCATCTTGGGCTTTGTTTTCTTTTATTTTTAACAAAAGCTTCTTTGCCTGCTGCTGGACGGCAGCAGAACAGATGCTACAGAATTATGTTTCAAATCTATCTTTACTCTCAGGCAAAACTCAATATTCAGGGGCACGGTTGGGTCAAAATTATTTCTTCATGGCCTTTGGGTATTCATTAAATACATACAGCCCTGGCATATTATCCCTTTTCAGTTATGTTATATTACTTTCAATAATAGCTACAATTTAGCAAGTGCACATACGCCAAAGCAAAAACACACAATAAAAGCTTATAGCTAAACTGTAACTCCATAAATTCAAGAGGTAAAAAAGGCAGAGGCTTTATGGTTGTATTAAACTACTTGGTAGGTGGGAGTTTCAGCACATAGATCCTAACTCTGGAAAGTGTTCAGCCTGTGGAAGTTCACAACCCAATAGACTGATGGGTTTTTTAAACTGGAAACCTTTTTCCCTTGTTGAAGTCTATCAAATTCCATATGTTAAACTCATGCTTAAGCTTTGTTCAGGACAAGGATGCTTAGGATGTTTTGTAACTAAAAACCCATCCAAAATGACCAATGTTTCCAGCTTGGGAAAATAGGTACAAAAACCCAAAAAAGTGAAATTATTAAAACATTCAAAGCATTCAATCCTCTTCTTCAGGTAAAATCAATAGCATTTTGAAGCAGTGAAATCTGATGTAAAATCTCCTTGCACTGAATTTCTGAATTTCCCATTCTGGAGTGGGTGTCTAGACAGCCCTATGATTAATACTTTCATGACCGCCCAGCCAGATGGATGCCTGATGGAAGACAGAAACATAATAGCCATGTAAATAAAAATGTCTTTACTAAAGGCTCTGCCAAGGCAGTTAAAATCTCCTGGCCTGAAAGAAAACAGCAAAGTTGGGGGCGATGCAGGGGAGTAATTGTCATATGAGTGTTCCCAGAGATGAAACTCGGTGAAAATACTGAACATTCAGAAAGTTGTGGGAGGCTTTGTTATGTATCCAAAATCCTGTTGTTCAGTATTAATTGAAAACATGACTTATTATATGAGGTTGCTGAAAGAGCACCTGTGAAACAAATATGCCGATCATCCAGGCAGAGTTAATGAGGCACCAGAGAAGCTACTCCTTAATATTACTTAAACCAAATTTGCCAGTTTGCTAATATTGTCATTTATCTGTTATTACTTTGGGGTCTACTTCAGTCCCTGGCCTGGGCTCAGTGCCCTTTAGCTCAGTGATACCTATGGGCATATGCTAATCTTCTGGGATGAAACTGGGCTTTTTTCTTACAACAATTCAACAAAACTCAGTTCTTTTCACTGGACTGAGAGTACTCTGAGTAAGGATCCTGCCTGTCATCTTCAAAAGTTCACTTCATCAATCTCACGAGAGATGTGAGGCTCAATCCTGGCTGAGTTATCCATAAGCAGACAGGACCGGACTGAGCGTGGGATCCAGCCATCACTCAGGGAACAGAGACAGCACCGAGAAATGCTGGGGCCCTCTCCCACAGGTTGAATAACCAACTGTTAATATGTATAAGCCTGATTTTGCAAGCCAGCCTCTGGGCTGAGCTGTGTGTGAGTGAGCGCAGATGGACTTCAGCATTTAACAGGCAACCGTGAGAGACAAGCAGCTCAACAACAACAAAGGCAACCTGCTTGCAGACACGGTAAAAAATACCAAGCCCACCTTCTGCTCTGATAATAATGCCAGCTTTTATTGCCCGTCGGTTACATTTTCCAACAAGCTTTTTCTTTCTTTTTTTGGCATATTACCATGCTGCCCATGGGAGGAATATTGTTCTCCTCCAAATATCTCATTAAAATTTACCTGTGACAAGATGCCTACAAAATCCTTGCTAACAGCAGGGCAGGCTGCCCTGTGACAGTCCCTTACTACACCAAATATGATTGTTTCACCTACCTCGGGCTCCCTGTCCTGAACCACACCTGCCTGGTTTACTATACTTGACTAAACATACTGCCTTAGTGCAGTTGTGTGCAAAGCTTAACGCTGTAGAGCCCCAATCCATAAGGAGTCATTAGAGGCTACAGCAATATAAATTATACATAAATCATTCATAACAATCAATAGCTATATTCCTCAAGTGCTTTATTTCCAATGAATAATTCCACCAGTTCAAGTTGTCAGGCATGGCAGCAGGCAAAAAAGCCGCAAACGGCTCTGAAAACTTCCCAAATTATGGCTTCCTGCAGTTCTTTTACCTATCGCAGCTTTAGACGGGCTTTAAAAAGCAGATGAAGAATACAGGAAATCCACAGGCAGAGTGACTCTGGTGTAGTGCTGACAGCCCGCACTGGAGTTAGGAATGGCATAAATAGTGGAGAAAATGAGTTGGAAAGATAAAAAGATCTCCCGAAAATTGAAGAGGAGGAGATACACATAGAAGAGAAAAGGATGGATGGCAGGAGAGTTATACAGCCAGTATATGCACGTGCCTCCTGATATTTACATGCCAGTTCCTGCAGTTTCAGAAAGGAATTATGGGAGATTGAGATTAAAGTAAGAGGTTTTGGGTTTGAGGTTTGGTTTTGATTTTTGGTTTGGTGTGTCCCCCCCCCCTCCCAAAATCCTGATACTGTATGAAAACCCTTCAAATGAACAGTTTCTGGACAAGCTGTCATCAATGTGAAGTGTGTGACTGTGCTGCCGTGAAGATGGCTCATGGATGTCCACCTCAAAGGCAGCTGGAAGGCTCAGCCCCGGGGACTGCCTGCAAGGCCACAGCAAACTCACCTGCAGGATAAGGAGGCTTCCGCTTTCGAGGTGTTTCTGTGGTTGAAATCCTTTGCCTGCTCCTAGTCTTGTTCATTTTGATGGCATCTCTCCTCATCTGACCCCGTTCATGGAGCAGACACCTTGGGTCTCTGGACATTCGCACTTTTTCTGAAGTTAAACTAGATCCAGTCTCTGATAACTCACCGCCCTGCTGTGCACAGAAAGAGCTTCTGTGTCTGGACTGTGAAAAACAGCAGACTGTAATGCAGTCTCCTCCGGGAGCCCTTGGTTTGGAAGTATCAGGGAGCAGTTGTACAATTTGTCTAATCAGAATAAACTTGCATAGCATCATTTTTTGATCTTGCCATTATACAAATGCTTCCTAAACACCGAATAATTAAGCCCTGCAATTCCCCCGAATGGCGGGTAAATAAGCACATGTATTTTCTTCTACCAAGACAGCCCGAGACACTCACAGCCCAAATAATTTGGTAAAGGTCCCACAGTGAGCCTGTGGCAGACACACGCGCAGCACCCACTGCTACTGGGGCCTTGTCTGCTACCTTTGCGTTTTGCTCTGTATCAGTACGTCAGTGAGAGATGATAGCCTCCTCCCCAGAACATCGCTGTTGGTTTCTAAGTTCAACCATGCATATTCAAAAGTACCTATTTTTAACAGATGCATTTTTGTTGTTCTGTGGGAGCGACGGGGTTCTTTTGTCCTGGAAAACTGGTGCTGGCCAAAGCAATGGGTTTCTGGAAATGGGAGGTAGTACGAAAACTTTTTTTATGAGTGGCAAAAGTCCTTTCTGATGCTCCCGCTGCTGGACTCAACCTTATTAGAAGAATTGCTATGGATTTGGCAACTGCATTTTGTTTCAAAGCCTTTCATTTATCTGCCTCTGCCTGCCAGCATGGTGACACTTCATCAGCTCTGGGAGCCTCTGACACTTCTCATTGACTAAGTCCCACCACCGCTGCAGTCACTCCAGGGACACTGGGGACAGGCGTCCTTTACCCGCAGATGGACCGCAGAAGCCACATCCTCATGGAACCTCTTTTGCAACACTGAAGAAGCTTCTCTAGTGATTTTGACATGCAGTGCTCGCACAAGCAGGTTTCTCCATCAGCAAGACATTGTCTACAGCATAAGCAGAACAGGATTTCAGTGAGCAGGCACTGGCATCCTGCTCTACCTATCCATAGCTAAATTAAGTGTAGATACCAGCCTTCTCACAACGCTGCTGTAACCTCGCATATGCTAATACCGATGCCTCCACCATATGCCCTCCTGTGTTTATTCCTGTGCATTCTGGGGAAACCTGAGCAGTCATTCTGTAGCTGTTCCTCATCTTATTGCAATGCTTGGGTCTAAAAGCAGTGAGATGAATTGCAGTCTGAAAGCAGCTAGGATTTTTTTCTCTGTTGACTGCAAAGGGAGCCTAAACAACGCAGATGTAGATGTCTAAAATCAGGTGAGCTTTCTCCTGTCCCACCTCATTGTCTACATGTAGTGCTGTGTGGAGATGCCCAACTTGTGTCCCAGTTGCCAGCACTGAGGCGTGCTAATATTGACTCTGCCCAAATTAATACAGCACACTTTCCAAAGAACAGGTTAATTTGCCCAGCCATGTCAACAAGGTTACACAGCTCCCTTGAACTAAGCAAGGGTGGGACACCAAGCGGTCCAACCAGACATGCTCAAAAGAAGACTCAGTCCAAGGTCACACCATGATGCAAAGACCCTGCTGTACCCCAGCAAGAGCTCCTGCCTTCCACTCACCTTTTTTACCCACTTATCCACATTTTCTATATAATTGCATGAGCGTAATAGCCTTCTGTCAGGCTTCTGCCATTCATCCCTCACACGTTAGCAGTCTATTCTGATTTCTGAGGTACATTTAATCTTCTCTGACACCCATAATTTTCATGTTACCCCTTTATTGAGGCAATTAAATCTGCTTCCAATACATTCTTTTAGAGTTTAAATTTACATTTTTAGCACTAGTTTTTCAACAGCCCTGGTTCCTTCACAGTTGCAGGGTTTAATTCATGTTTATGTTCAGTTCATGTGGCACCCTCACCACATGGTTTATTTCTGTCAACTACAGCTCCCTGCAGAATTTAGATTGCAGCCCAGGCTCACTTTGCATTTCCACCACAGGAGCTGTGAAAACATGTGACCAAAAATGGGATGTTTCCTTCTAACTTTGACAGTTTGCTTAGGTCCTATAACATTTTTATATGAAGATTTTTTTTTTTTTTTAAAAAGTCATCTATCATGATTGTAGCTATTCTCATTATAATGCATGCAAATGCATAATCCAGTGAGTGTGAAAAACACACAGACAGGGGAGAAAAATCCTAATGAAAAACTCAACAGAGCATGGAGTACTTCTGTCTAGTGTTTCAAAAAAGTTGTCCATCTTCATGGTCTTCAGGACCACTTACAGTTTGTAGCAGAATAGGTCAGCGAATGCTTTTTCTTGCGTGTTTTAAATAATAAAAAAAGCTAATAGCAAAGTTTATTTATCTTTGCTGAAGAGGCTAAATGCAACAGAGTTTGGACCTCAGCAGTAAAAGGCAGCCGCACCTGGAGACTCCTCTTTCCCACAGCAGCCCTGGGAAAGCCAGGCATTGGCATAGACCTGCCAAAAATGCTGAACTGTGCAGGGAAGCTCAGAAAAACCCTTTTATTCCCCACCAGCCTCCACATGTAGATGCTAAACCTCACCTCTGGAAACGCTTGGCCCAGTGGCTCTGCCGCCCGTCCCTGCCCTGCCAGCCGGCCAGCAGGAGCGTTGCCAGCTGCAGTTCCCCAGCCCCGGCCATCAATCAGGCTGTTATTACCACTGTAAACACCGCATTTGTCAACGGCTAATGTTTTTTCACGATCAGGGTGTGATGGATTAGTCTTCGTTCGAAAGGAAGGGTCAGACTTCATGAGGATTAGATCAGAGCAGCGTGTGAGTCCCATGGGTGCTGCCCAGTCACGGTAAAGTCCCAAGCCAGCAGTTATTTTCCCATCCATAGGACAGAGACCAAACCCCTCAGGGAATAGTTCTGAAGCCACTTTCAAACCTGGGTGTGAGGAACATTTATAAAAAAATAAGACTATTTGACATAGTGTTACCACTGCTGGATGCTAAAGCAGTGCGTAAGAATTCCCACAAGCCCCAGTAAGCTACAAGAGTGGGACCAGCCAAACCAAAGCACCTCACTCTCCAACCCCTCCCAGCTCCTGACACAACACACGGGGCCCTGGGAACAAAGGGAAAAGCTTGCAAACCTTGCTTTTGCCACATGTTGGAGCAGATTTCCCCTAATAGCACCCAGCAGCACCGTGGTCTCAGCTGAGCACAGCAAAGAGAGTCCTCCTTGTCTGTCCGCAGTGTCCCATGCTGTTGTTTGAAGCTTCTCACGAGGTGTGTCTGCCTCCAGAGTATTTTGTCACGTAAAGCAGAGGGTGCTGGGTACCTGCGTGCTGCCCTCCGCAGCGCTGGCAGAGCTCAGCACCCTGGGTCACTAGGTCGTGTCCCAGCATGAGCATCCTTTTGGATCCCAGGGCAGAGTTTATGCATGGCTCAGTTAGTACGTAATTGGTCCTCTACAGAGAGTTAAATGCAACTGATAGGTGGGGTTTTGTGGTTTTATTATCATTTTGGGGTGAATAAAAACTTGGAGAACCTCCCCCTGAAAAGCCAAGGGTCTCTCCCAGATCAGTCACTAGTCCAAGTGAGCTCTTATTTTTGACTCAGAGGAAAGGTAAAATCTCGCTTAGAAAATGGACTTGTCTGAAACCCACAGCACATTTCATCGTTCTCTGCTTTGATTTTATTTACAGGGCTCTCCTGGAATCTACACTTAGGTCTCTCTCTGCTTCCTTGGATGGCGGCTTAGCAGATTTGTTATCCAAACTGACTGTCACCACTGACTCCTCATCTTCCCTCCCTAGACTTTATTTACCCTTGATCCTCACTGATAATTCTGGGTGTCTTGCCAAGTTGCTGAAAGAGCTACCAGTCATGGATACTTCACTAAGAAAACACAGATTCACAGAATAAATAAAAAATAAAAATAAAATCAAGAAAAAAACAGAGTAGAATTAATTCTTTAACTCAATTGTCTCAGTCCTTCAAAGCCATTACCTCCATGTAATGGATCTTTGTTACAAAGAAATGATGTCGGGGGCTGCTCCATTGTGCAGGTTTGGATGCCAGTCACGTGCATCTCCAGCAAGGAGCTCCTGAAGAGCCAGCAGAACCGCAGCGACGAGCCTTGTGCTTTCAGCCAAGCAAGGAGGGACCTGGAGGAATTTGCAGATTATATTGCGGATGGAATTACTCTGATCCTAACCAAGCTGCTAGCTCTTGGGTATAGGGCACAGTATGCAAGGGGAAAAAAGGACAGCGGCTGCTGGGTGGCTTGTAACCAGCCCCGCTCTGGTCCCAGAGCAGCGTGCATGTTGGTCCCAGCCTGTGTCACTGGCTGGGCTGGCAGAGGAAAGTGGGGGAGTGTGGGAGCCAACGAGCGCCACAAACCGTTTTGGCCTCCCCGGTGGGGATGCTGTGCCAGGCTTTCTCCTATGGAGGGGGTCAGGGAGTCTCCAAGGGAGCTTGGACAAAGCGGCTCTGACAGACCGTGAGCACTGCTGGGATTTCCATCCCTGCCCACAGGCAGAGCCAGCTGCACGCTTGGACAAGCGAGAGGACTGCCAGCAGCAGAAGAAATGGCCGGGACTTGCTGCCCATGGCACCAGTGCCAGAGCCTACAAAAGCCCGCCTGGCTCCTGCTGTTCACTGGCATGTTCAGGATGGGGTTTATGAGGGAGCATCCGTTCTGCGGCAGAGAGCATCTCCCCCGCAGCACTGCTCCCTGCCACATCCCTCCTTGCTTGGCAGCAGCAGCAGGACCTGCAAATCTCATCCTACCGAGCTGTCCCCACCCAGCTCTGCCCTGTGCCTGGGCTGGACTGGGAGACCTCTCATCCTCACTGGGATTCAGCTTCATCTGCGCTGCCGAGATGTGCGCAGGACAGACATGGACATAGTATCGCTCCTGCTTCTGCCAGCACCCCCAGCTCATGCAAGGGTTTTGGAGAACCTCTTGTTGGTAGTGAACAACACGCAGGGTTTCACCTGCTGCCACCCGTCTCACACATTCGGTGCTATAGTGATTCATCACGCACCCGGATAACAACCAAACTGGACCTTTTAATCATTTTCTACAATTAGTGAGAACAGGTTTTATGTATTAGAACATTGACGTTGTCTTTTTTTAAATTGGATTAGTGGTATTTAGAAGCCTGTTTTTACTCAGGAACGTGGGCTGTTATATTAGTATTGTCATCTTGACATCAATTACCTTTTAATTAACATGAATTCTAACTTTTCTTTCCTAATTGGGGAATGGGAAGAGGACAGTAATCAGCAGGATAGGTATATGCAAAGTAGCCTCAGCCACAATTTCCCTGAACAAACTATGAGCCACTAAACACTGACGGCACTTTCTAATGTGCGCTGTAACAATTATGAACATGATGAGCTACATTAATTTCTAGTGTCCCTTTACATTTTTGACCGAGAGCCACTACTTGAAGCCAGGATTCACTCTCTTCCACCAGCCCAGTCAAGCAGCTGTGTTGGAGTAGTTAGCTCCTCAGGCTGCAAAACTATGTAACTTCAGAACTTTTGGTGGATTTTTTGCACTAGAAAACCCAAGAAAGGGGAAATCTACTCCAAAGATGGGAAAGCAAACACTGAAAGAGAGTAAGATAAATATCCTCTCACTTTCTGTCCCATTCCTGATATATTTATAGCTTCGCTTTGTTGCATTTTATGCTCATCGTGGGTGAAGATCTCTTCATTACTCAACTGCCATACATGGGCCAGTTCCCCTATTAAATCTTTGCCATGGATTCCTGGTTGTGCAAAGCTCTCAGCAATGTCAGAAACAAACACAGAATTTTGGGGCTGTTCACAGAGAAAAAGCTCTGTTGCGAAGGAAGGTAAAAACTGGTGTTTCTGTGGAGTCTGAGCTCCCTGCCTGAAAGCATGCTGGTTACGGCAAGGTGAGGGATGGATGGCGAGGTGTGGGAACCAGCCTAGAGGATCTCTACTGCAGTTCAGAGAGAGCTTTTAATCCATTGGAGGGGACACAGTAGATGTGGAGCCATTTGTTTCTTCCAAGTGAAGCAGTGATTTTGCTTCTGTCCTTAAGCATTATTTCAAGGTGAAGGAGAGGGACAAAGCATGAATTTGTGGAAAGAATCAAAACCATTCCTAAACCCTCTTGGTTTAAGGGTTTACAGTACTTTCAACCTTAGTTAAAAATGGTTGAAAAAGCTCTCTGTTCACCATACAATGATACACAAAAAGCAGTATACTATCCAGCTGCTTGTTACATGGCCGTACACACCAAAGTCCTTATTCTGAAGGTAATGCTGATTGTGACTCTGCTGAATTTTTTTGGTCACCCTATTTTCCTTGCAGGACTCATCCACAATTCCTTGATGAGCAAGTCTGTCACCTCCCCTTTCCCATAGCAGCATTCCCATCAGTCTGTCTTTGATGCAAGCTCTGATAAAGGGCAGAATTTAAGCCAGCCACAGTCAGAATTAAATAGAAAGTTGGGTTTCTACCCACCTCTTTTTGCCTCTTGGAATCGCCTTCCAGCTCAGCCCCAGACCGAGTAATTCAAAGCTGACGGGAAATGAAAGTCATGGTCCATGGAGAGTTAATGGCTATCTAAAGGCAGCAACAAAAGTTAGGGGAAAATTTATCCTCCCCTCACCCCTAAATCTACCTGTATTGAGAAGGGCAATAAATCAACAGGTCTGTTGATAGTTTCTCTTCTAGTGTAAGCTTATCATCCCGTTTTATCCATCTCATCATATTGTGGACCTACAGACTGGCGATAAATAGACAGCTCCAGAAAGACTCAAGATGACATTAAAGAGAAAAATGTCTCCCATCTCCCTGTTTGTTTATGCACACTGATTCCACTCCAGAGTCATCTGTACAGCAGTCTCCTCTTGCCACCAGTCTGAAATAAAATAAAACCCTAAATAAATCCCAGAAAGCTGAAGTTAGGGAGGGCTCAGCAGTCCTGAGCAATGACACCAGACACTGACTCAGGGGAGCCGACCTGAGAACCCGCCAGAGATGTTTCCTTCAGTGATTCCCCCACGGGAGATCACCCCCAGCTCTGCCTGTGTAGAGATGACTGTACCCATCCTCTGCTTTTCCCCCAGGACATGCTGTTGGAGAAGATGAGAGATGAGAACAGAAAGATGTCACCTCCCCTTTGGCCTCTTCTTTTCTTTCTCGGGCCTCGATTTTTGTCATATGTGCTCTAAGACTTGCCTTTCTCAGGGATGCAGGAAGAGTCATGGAGGTTGAGACCAAGTGTCCATCCAGCCCCGGTACCACATCCAGCCTCACCCTCTTTTTGTCTCAGGGATTTTTTTTGACACTGACATGTCCAGTGCATTTAGCCACCACCAGCGCATCCCCTGTGTTCTTTGCTCTACGGAGAAAAATTTAGGCCTGTCCAAGCCAAGACCCTATAGCAACACTAAAGCCCTCGAGCTGGCCCCAGTTCTGGCCCTTTCATCCCTGTTAGCCACTGCTGCCAGCAAAATTAGAAGCAAGGTGCTTCTCCTGGGGATTATAATGTATTTACAGCTGTGACCTTGCATTATAGTTAGCCACACTTGCAAGCCTGTAACTCTTTCTGAGTTACTTCTGTTGTCTCCATTACTGTTGTGTTCATTTGTCCCTCAGGCTCTAATGAACATCTCTGCAAGAGTCCCCCCAGCTGCGAACATGCCGCGACGGCTGCTTTGCAGGGAGGGAGGAGAGGAGCAAAGATGGACTTACTTGGCTGAGACTGCCCAGGAAATACGAAGCAGAACATAAAACTGAAGTCTGCAAATTCTCACTTTAACGCTTGCCTCACCATGCGATCTTCAGGGTGAAAAAATCTAAACTTGTCATCTAGAAATCAGATTATAAATAAATATTCATATATTACATAAGCTTTTCCACATTGGGATTTTCCTGTGAAAAGCCTGTTTTGGTAGTCATTCCTCTAGTCACTGAGCTGGAGAGTTATAGGATGTACTTCTCAGTAAATGAGTCTTATGCACCAGGCATTTTCCGGATCTAAAACACAAAGCTATTTTAGTTTGTGTATTTTTCTCCCTTCCCATCCTGCTTGGCTCAAGTCACTTGTACCTTTTTGGCTTTTGATGTAGTGTTGCCGTAAGAAGCCCCGTTGCCTGCTTTGCTACACGAAGGGCAAACTTTTATCTCCCTGCTGCAAAAGAGTAGTAAAACAGAACAAGCTGACAGCTTTGTCTCGCAGCCTGTTATCCATAGGCGAGAGGATGCCTCCCCCGAGATCCCATTAGGTGTACTGTCTCCACCACTAAACTTTCAACAAGCGCATTCACGGAGACCTGCATGTCCAAGAGAATCCGCCAGCTAATGATCACTGGGAATTCACTTCCTCTTGCTCCTTCTCTCCCGCGCCCACCTCTCCTTCCTCTCTCTCTCACACTTTATTCTCAAGTTTATTAAAAATAGGCTCCATTTAGTTTCATCACTTAGAGCCTGCGGAACAGCTCCTGTTAAATGGCTGCTGTGTGTGGCACTGCATGCAGGAGCAAAACCTCCCCTGCACGGCGCTGGAAGCCATGAGAAGCGACTATAAATCCTGCCTTTTCCTTTGCTGACACCCACAAAAAAAAGCAGGACAGAGTGACAGGGCAAAATAACTGGATGCAACAAACTCTCATTATGTCTAATGTGCTGCTCGCCTCCCAGGTACAACGCAACCGTCATTCACAGACACAGGGGGAAGGCATGCCTGGAGCTCCTCTGAGTGCCTCTCCTGCTCCCCAAAATTACGAGCACACTGCCAAGACTGAACCCGTCAGTGGGTACATGCAGTACGTGGCGTGAGGGAGCTGTGAAGTGAAAAAAACCCAGCCACATCTTGTATCCAGGAAGGTTATATATCCCTAGGACAGCGTTGTACAAGGAGCACTCATCAATATAGGAGGTGTAAATGGAGCTACAGCGTTGCTGCAATAGCCCGTCCTGGCTTTACTGAGTGGTTGTCAGGCCAACCTCAAAGCCCCCTTCATTCCTCCCCATGCTGCAGGACAAAAATAAGATTTGAAAATTGCCACACAAACCTGAGAGCAACTGCCATGGATGTGTAGGGGTCCTGCAGCATCCCACCCACTGTAGCATCTCACCCACAGCCTCTCCCCTGCAAGAGAAGGGGTGAAAGACCTTTCGTCACAGAGTGTTCATAAGAGCAGCACCGTGGTGAAGATGGCAGAACCCATTTTATGACTGTCATGTGAGCACATGATGGGGATGCTGGAAACGCACTCACTCCAGGAGGGGAACACGCCTTGGGAAAAGGCACGGTGGGATACCCAAAAAACTTGTGGTAAATGCACTAGCCTTTTCCATCAGTGGGTCTGGCTTTGGACTTACATCACATATAAGAGGTAGAATAGCACATTTCTGTCTGAGGGCTCATAGCTCAATAGGGCAGACACAGCCCTAGACAAGAAAAGCAGGACAGGAGGCGTTTGAGAAGTAAGAAACTGAAAATATGGAAGCCCTTATGAAGGTCAAGATAAAGGTACCATGAGCAGACATGAGAAGAGGGGGAGAAAAAAAAAAAGCTTACAAAGCATTTCCTACTACTGTTTTCTAAAACATGTGAGAGGTTTTAGTCTCCAGGAGCCTGTTGGAAAGAAGTTGTCAGCTCTGCCTCTGGTTCTACAAATAGTTTTCTAAAAATACCAGAACCCAGCAATTATCACTAGACTTATTTGATATTTATTGTCATTCAAATGCTTATGTAGACAAAAGGCAAACGTAGATGTCAGTGAAACCTGGACCACTTCTTCCCTTTTTCTGTGCTCTGGATGAGTAGAGCAAATGGAAATCTCTGTTCCTGGCTGTGTAACTTCCACTGACGAAGCTCAGGAGGTGCAAGGCAAACTCCACAGCACGCTCACTCCAAATTTTCCTCTGCCCTGATGAGTCCAGCCTGACAGAATTTAAAAACTCACAAAATAGTTTTGGTCCTACATACACAGCATCATTACAAGCTAGCAAAAATACACTAACTTTCCTTACGGGGTTTTATATATAAGTGCTATCCACAGAGTCGAAGTTATGGTAGGGACAAGCCTTGCAGCAGGGGGGCTCTGGTCTTAAATCTTAAGCTGAGGTTGTGCCCCTTTGCACAGCAAAGTAATGTTAAATGACCCTCCAAGCGCTCATTAATGTGAAGCCTAATGGACAGCAGAGAGAACAAGGCAGTAAATCCACGCCAGAGCCTCTGGAGCCCAGTGAAGAGGAAAGAGTGAGTCAGAAAATCGTGCTCCTTCCTGACAACGTTTCCCGAGGTTTGGAACCAGCTCAGAGGTGACACATCACGTGTGTCCCTTTGCAGAGTGCCAACAGGGAAGAAAGCAAAACCCAACCACAAGCTTACGCGTCTTCACCGAGATTTATTGCATGCTGGGACTGGTGATGAGGATGAACCAAGGGGTGCTGAACAGAGAGAGATAGATGTAAATCAGGCTGTTCTCAGCCAGCCTGGGCTCCCACAGCCCAAAGGAAAAAAAAAAAAATATTGTTTTCATGTCAACCTTGTAAACTTCGGCTTCATCTACAGGTTTGCACCTGGAGGTGTTTTCCACCCATTTTCCCATCACTTTGCACGGAGGTGAATGAGAACATGGTAGAAACAGGCTGGTCTGCTCCCTAAGAAACAAAACAGCTTGAGAACCATTTTTCTCAAGTTTAACAGAGTGGGGAAACGATTTTCACCTAGCTTGCAGTGAGTCCACAAGACAATCAGTCATTGCCACTGTTGCAGTGAGCTTGCAGGCGGAGCAGCCCCCAGGGCAGTCGGTCCAGCCGGAGAGGGATTAGCCAGAGGATGGCACAGGGCAGTGCAGACCAGAGAGAGCAATAGCAGCTCTGCTGTACAGTCAACGCAGGAGCGTGTTGCTATGTATTAGCACCAGGAACTACGGCTTTGCAAGGTGCAAATTGGCTGTAAAAAGCAAAGTGCTTTCTGACTTCGCTGCAGCCTGAAATATTCCCAACACGCACAAGGGAGAGCAGGGAGGAACAGAGGAGCCATGGAAATGCAGAGAGAGATGGGTATGTGGGAAGTATCTCTCTTTCTCTGTGTTGTGGTTTAATCCCAGCCGGCAGCCAGGATCACGCAGCCGATCACACCATTCTCCCCTTTCCCCCAGAATGCAGGGAGAAGAGGGAGAAAAGGAGGGGAAAGGGACAGAAAAAAACCCTCGTGGGCTGAGATAAAGACAGTTTAATAGAACAATATCAGAAAAGGAAAATAGCAATAATAATAATAATAATAATAATAGTGACACAAGTCACTCTCACCACCCAGTAGATTGGTGAATTCCCACTCCCTGGCCAACCCCCATTTATGTACTGAACATGACATCTATGGTACAGAATATTCCATTGGCCATTCCCTTGTTCTGTCTATGCTCCTTCTCAGCTTCTATGGGAAGCTGCAAAGAGTCCTTGAAAAGTATAAACATTGCTTAGCAACAACGAAAACAATATGCATTATTAACATTCCTGTCACAGCAATCACTAGAAAGAAAGTTAACTCTTTCCCAGCTGAAACAAGGATGCTCTGATGCAGGAGATTATTTGCATGGAGTTACTTTATTGAACTACCTTTTTACCCCTGCAGCCACTCTCCAACTGAACAAACACACCCCATGGGAAAGCACACACCCCAATCCCATGCCATGCACAGATTGCAGGGGCATCCAAATGCTCATGACATACAAACCGTCCTAATTAGCTGTACCAAAGGCTGTTTTCTTCAGACCCAGCCACTCTGAAAGCACACAGTCTTTTCTTAATTAGGGCTTCCTACCACAAGTCTGTCCCACCAAGGCATGCCGTGTGTCCCAGCATGAAAATCCAGTCCCCACGTTGGGGTACTGGTGGGGTTTGAGGGTCAGTGATGCCGGGGCGCAGGTTGGTGATGCACAGGCTGGTGGGAGCAGGACGGTGCGTCAGAGCACAGCTAAGAGGGGTGACCCAAGGGCAGACACAGGGAACAGAAACGCCCCATGGACTCACCTGGGCTGGTTAGTTTTTCCATGGCCTGCGGTAACAGGGGTGAAGCCACAGTCCCTCAATATTATTTTACACTAAAAAATACAGGTAAGAGGCGGGATGAGGGGCAAAATCCTGAGCTTGGCTAGAACCCTTTCCGGAGATAAGAGTCAGAGTAAGAGTTTCTAAAACTCCTGAGTGGGATCCAGAGGGACGTTCAGGTTTGTGAGGTGTGGCTCACTTTCATCTCTACAAGAGCACAAAATACAAAAAGAATACAGTTTAATCTGTCTTCTAGCTTGTGTTTTGCTGACAGCTCCATAGGGGACCTCAGGAGCAGAGTAGCAGAGATATTGCAGGTACAGCTGTGAGCGTAATGGATTTTTCAGTTCATTTGGAAAACAAAACGGAGCTGTTCTGTGTTGACCTGAAACATTTTTTCCACTATAATGAGAGAAAAGGAGAAAATACTCACCTTCAATCAACTGAAACATCCTGTTTGACCCAAAATGAAAGCTTTCAATCTGTTTTCACGGTACTCAACCATTTCTTAATTCATGCTAAGTTCAAAACAAGAAATATCGTCAAGCAAACTGTTTTGCGTTTAGCTAAACAATTTCTCTCACCTTCCCCCCATCACCCGGGGCCCTCTGCACTAAACACAAGCCGAGTTTGCAAACTATTCTGGTTTGGCTTTGAGCTACGTGGAAAAGCCAAGGGAAACCTTACTGGAGGTCGCAGCTCCCCTGCCCCCCCACCTGCCTGAGCCAGGCTGGCGATGCATTAGCGGCGCTGCAGGTAACCGCTTCTGCAGGGCCTGCCTCCCCCACTCGCACGTAATAACAGGACCAGCTCCCTCAAATTAGCAGCTTTAAACTCCTTTCCTGCCCCATCCCGATATCTATAATAAAGGCAATTCACAGCTCGAGAAAGGCGCACCCTCCCTACCCGCTGATGGCTACCTGCTAATCAACTGCAGCCGTGCCCCCCCATCTACATCTTAAAATGTGTTATTAATGGGTTGGCGTCCCCCGGAGAACAGCAGGAGAACTGAAAGTAAACCGTCAGGATATGTCAGGATTTGAGTCACAGAGCAGCTCTAATTGAAATCTTCTCTGTCATTTACTCATCAGGAATGTGGAGCTCCTTCTTTGAATGAAACATTAGACACCGGCCTGACAGCTCCAGGTGGAAGATTATTCGGCAGCTTAATCGCTCCCTGACAGCCCTGGTTACTCCCACATCAGCATCTATTAACCTTCGGTTTATTCAGACCCTTTTATGCCTTTTTAATCGGTGGCTGTGGGTGCTTTGAAGCAAGAGCCGGTCAGCTCTCAGACGGGACGGGAGAGCTGCTTTTCACCCTAGCAAAGTTACGCTGTTTGACGGGGCAAGGGCTGCCTGTCAGGTCGCCTCCGCTTGGGCGGAAATCTTCGGAAAAGAGGTTGCCTTCTGAAACTGCCAAACCGGTCTATCTCTGGGAAGGAGATAACTGTTTTGCCAGAAGTTGGGATGTTATCAGAAGCTTCAGACTTTTGGGGTGTATTGTTTAAAGCCCCAAGTCATGGATGAAAAAAGCACTGGGAAAAATTCATCTTTAATTTAATTTTTTTTTCATAAGTTAGTATCGAGCCTTTATGTTTGCAGAGAAAAGCTCAAAACCAGATGTGAGTGCACCCTCAAGGCTCAGACATTGGACGACAGATAAAAAGAACCCAAAGTTTATCCTCTCTAAATCAAGACTGGATGTCTCTTGAAAATTGATGCTATAACTCAAACAGAAGTTATGGGTTTGATGCAGAAATTATTAGCTGAGGTTTCCTGAGCTGTATTATGCAGGAAGTCAGACTAGATGATGATAACAGTCCCTCCTGGCCCTCAAGTCTATGAATCCTTCTCCTGAGTTTTTTGCAATTGTCCCCAAATTGTCCTTCCCTGTGTTATATGCTCGGGTCCAGATTCTCAATGGTATTCAGACATATAGCACCAGGCATGCTTTTTTCAGGGGGAAAGAAAGGAATTTTAGCACCTCCATAACCTCTCTCTCATGTGCCCCAGTTCTTTCTGTTTGCTCTGAGCCCCCGGTGCAGACCCAGGGAGCCAGAGAACCTGGGGCAAGGAGCAGCCTGAGGTGCTTTGGGCTTTGAATTGCCCCAACCCGGTGTCACAGGGCAGGTTCTTGTCCCACACCGGTACAGGTGGGGCTCAGCCTCTCCTTACTGATACCACAGGTCTGACTCTCCCTCCTCAGCATCTGTGGGCCACGTGGTCCTGCCGAGCTTGTGACACACGTTTAGCGAGCAGACGGGAAGCAGAGCAGCCGTCTCGAGCTCTGTATTCCTGAAAAGGGTCTTCCCTTTGTCTGCTACCTTTATTCCTTCCAATTTCAGTTCCTGCTTCTCCTAGTTAACCAGCATTTCTTTATAACGCGATGAGGCTGGCTGGCTGCGGGCTCATCCCAATTATCCGATGTTGCTGCACCACATGCTGCTCCGCTTGACTCCTGGCTGTGCCGAGTCCTTGCTCCATCCATGGACCCAGATGCCCAAAGATTCAATACTCATTTCCCATGCGATTCTGGCAGATTTCGCTCCAGCCTTGGTCCAGATTGCCTTTGCTGGCACTGGTTGGCTTGGCAATGCCATAGTGGAGCCATCTCCAGAATAAATAACCCCCTTGTGAAAGGACACCAGCAGGCCTCCGGCGCTCACATCTTTGCTATGCTCTGCTGCTATATGCGAAAGTCAGGACCCATAAAACGCCTCCCAAGTTGTCCCAGTGGGGAGAAGACACAACCTTCAAGTGGTGATGCTGTATTTCTGCAATGCAGCCCCGGAAACCTGAAATTCATCCTCCCACCAGGGGTTTCCAGCCCCATTAATAATCTGAAATAAGATTGAGTCGATGCCCAGAAGAGCTTCCAGCAAAGGCAGGCAAGCCAAACCAGCATGCTAGATAATGGCTGAGTGCTGGAAGGAGTGAGGAAACCTGGGTAAAGGGAAAGAGATGGAAAGGACTGCCGGAGGGAACGTGCGGAAAGATAGATCTGACGGGGGAGAGAAAAGGCTGCCTGGTGAAAAGGAGAGGAATGTGTCCAAAGCAGGGGGAGCATGGCTGAAGGTATAACACTGGAAGTGAAGAGACAGAGTGACCAGAAGAATAAAAGGGCTGTGAAATACGAAAACTAGACACAGGAATAACACCGGAGATTTGGAAAGGTCCGTGTTGGAGACCAGATTGAACCAACCAAGTATAAGAAGCAAAAAGCCCGATGAGCACATTCAGAATGGTACCAGTAAAGGAAAATAAAAATAGAAATGATGGTCTGGGATCAGTGACAGAGGTGAAAAATGTAAAAAGGCAGAAAAGGCAAATTCTTGTTTAATGAAGATGGGAGGTAACTTTGTGGCTTATAAACTTTTTCATACTGTAAACAGAGGTAAAAACAAGGATTAATACAGCTAGTGAGTGGCAAGTTTCAGTTCAAATAAGTGTGTAAACATAGATAGACAAATATGCTACCGTCGAAACAAAAGGATGAAAACACCCCAGGAAGAAGTCGCTGCCTTTTCAGATCAGCTCTGGTGTGACAAGCAACCCTCACCCCACACCCAAGCATGAAGACAACCGAGCCGCTTGATGTGTCAGGGTCAGGTGAGGGAGAAGAGTAGTAAGATGCCAAGATGGGACAAACAACAAAGTTGACCCTTAATCCAAGGCCTCACGAAAACATTTTGAAGATCCTTTGTTTCCCAGACTTGTATTTATCAGACAGGGGCCAAGGCACCATGCAGCACAACCTGAGTGTGGCAGCACGGGATGGAGAGCTATGTTCCTCTTGATACACGATTGCCGTTTTCCCTTCCATCTCCCATTTCCCTAAAGGGAAGAAGCTAGGAAAAAAACCGCGTTAAACTATTCCTTTCTAGACACCACCGTATCAGATATTCATGTATCAGTTATTTCATGGGAAATATTCATATTTTACACTGTTAGTGTCTCAGTAAGTTCATGCAAGGTACCGAGAGACATTTAATCATTGGGTTCGTCTTTATTTAATAGAGATTGTTTAACAGAGTCTGCAAATCTACTAAAATCACAGTGTTTCAGCATGTAATAAACCACAAGGGAACTTGGGGTTTTTCATGCCAATTAAGCATTGATAGCCCTGGATTTGGAGGTTTTTCACATTGCAAGAGTTTGATTTTGGCTATGCTACTAGTGAATAACAGCATTAACACACACACGTGCACACACCCCCCCTAAGAAAGAACCTCTGCTTCACCAGTAAATCAAATGGGGCACAAGCTATCACAGTCAGGTAGAGATCCAAACGTTCCCAAATGTCAGTGGTGCCTATTGAATTGAATTCAGACCTCCTCCTGACAAGAAAAGAGAGAATATTACGGGAGCACGCCTGGATTTAGGCGTGACGGTAGTGTACTTGCTGTTGGAGGAGGATGGAGACCTCTCTGAGAACTCTGCGAGAAGGTCAAGCACGTGTTTTAGGCACGTGCGGATTGCAGAAGATAATTTACTTGCTTCCAGTGACGGTGATCCCAGCTCTGCCACCTGCATATGGTTAGAGAAAGGATGAATATGTTTGCTGGCAGTAGATGTAGAGTTCTGAATGATGGGAGTTTGACATGCTATGACCCCCTGCTGAATAGCAAACCTAGAGAGAGGGTCAGGAGTCCTCGCTGAGGTGACTTTCACACCACCAATTCTATCTGCATAGTAAGCGTTAAGATTGTAATCATTATTTATAACCCCCACAATGCAGCTCACCTGAGGAACGCAAGTAAAGGCTTTGAAAGACAATGATTGCAGCTTATTTACAATGGCTCCATTGGATCACAGCACTCTCCAGATGCATGTTAAAGCAGCAGTAAAGCAAGCAAAAGCATTTTGAAAATCCGCCTTTATAGCTGTACATTGGTGACATGTATTTAAATCATCTGCATGCCATCAAACATGGGTTCCAATTTACATGTCACTGTGGAAGCTCTTTCTCTTATCCCTTCACAAAGTCATTTGTCACCTTCCAATTCGTGGCAATGAAAGGAAGAGAACAGAAAATTAGACAAACAAATAAAAACCTATGTTTTTAATGTAAAATGCAACCCTGGAAACCTCTTACTGTAATTTTTTTTTTTAAATATCATTCAAGAAAAAGAGGAAGAAAACAAAACAAAACTACTTTTAAAGGAAACAATAGATAAAGCAAAAGTCTTTCTCTTTGCTTAAATGCTAGAACTAATAATCAAATGAAATAACCATTACGCTTGATCATCTGGCTGCCAAAGTGAATGTTTACCTTCCTTTTTATTATCACCACTGTTGTGATAAACTTGAATAGGTATGGGGGGGGGGACGGGACAAAAATTAAGTGGTAGAGATTTTTTTTACAGTCTTTAAATCTAAGCTCAAGAAAGCAGCCTCATTTTCCAGATCACCAAAATGTGTTCTTTTTTTCTGGCACTCTGACAAAGTGTTTTATATAATCCAATATTTTTTTCCAAGAATTCCCAGTTTATTTTTCCGCCAAATTATAACATTCCTCTAAATATGAAAACCTCTGTCACTCTAATGCTTCTTTTGACCAATAATCTTATTTTTGTCTTAGACAAAATATTATGAGCATAATCCATAAGTAATATAATGTGGTCTCCATAGCTGAAGGTACTATTAAACCATTATTTCATTTTTATACTGCAATGGCAACTATAGAACAGCCACACAAACATGGATTATATGATAGCAATGATAAAAATAATGGTTACCTTCAGTCGTAGGGCCAAATGTACGACTCCTAAGGCACACAACATTGCTCCTGATGCCAGAATATAACCTTCTGCTTTTTCACCTTTTGGGGGAAAATATTTCGAGTTAAAATAATTTTAAGATTGGTTGATGGTAGACAAGAGATTTCTGATTACAGTCCTTTATTATCAAATATGTGTTTGGTTTGCCTTATCAGAGTGAAGGTTTTGAATTTTTTCCCCAAAAGCACAGCTTCTGCAGTCTTGTGATTGAGATGAGAATCACTACTCTTCTATAAAAGTAATCAAGACTATAACTTGGACCCAGATGTAAGAAAAAGTGCTTTGAAAATATACATCTCATAGTACCAAAAGATGCATTAAAAGAACTCAGAGTATTCTTTCCAGGAATCTCATCATTGAATGTCAAACCCAGGCTTTGAGGGAATCTTGAGTCATAGGTGTACTCCCAAAATCTATTAACTTCAGTAAAATTAGTTATGAGCTTGAGTTCCAAAGCCTCTCAAACTGGGAGAATTTTTTTCTACAGATGCTCTGGATGAAGATCAATTTGTACACAAAATAAAGCATGCAATTTCACCACCAGAATAAGTCTCAATGTCAAAACCAGTACTGGAACGGGGACCTGGGGAATCCCACCTGCTACACAAATCCTGATGCCAGCATGAAGACAGAGGCAGGACCACGCAGAGCCATGAGCACCCTGGCTTTACACAAGTTTCACGAATTATGAAACTGCATGAAACACTTGGGTTTACGAGTATTGTGGCCCTAATTCAGCCATACTTCTTAGCATGTGCCTACAGCTCAATCTACCCAACGCTGAGTATGTCAATTTACAGTCTCCAGGGTTTGCCTGAACACTGAGAGCACCCGTGCCCACTGACTTCAGTCCTGCTTTGCTTTCCGACTCATAGCACCACTGTGGCTCCTACTTTGGGTCGCTTCTGTAAGAGATGGGTCAAAGAGGCACTGTGTCTCACCCCGATAATTTCTGCAGAAGTCTACCCAAGTAAATTTGTTAGAAATTTGCTTAATTTTCTCAATACAACTCCCAGGCTTTAAACATTAAAATTAAGAAATCAGCTGTTTAATTTAGTCACCTAATCGGCACATCTGTCTTTTACATTTTTGCACCAGTTAAAGTTGCTAAAGCTACAACAGAATATCAAACAGCACTGAATAGCAAATACAAGAAAATATTTTTCCACGGTTCATGAATTAAAAAGTCTCACAAATAACCTGAATGGGTGTGTAAATACACTGGTTTGCTAAAGAACATGCTTTTAGGTGTCCATAATCAATTATGGTGCTTATGAGTGAATTTGGCATTCATGGAAGACAACGACTATTTGGTCTAGATCAAAGAATAGCATGAGCGGGTCCCATTCAGCATTCCCAGCAGAGCTAGAGGAATAATCTGCTCTCTGAATTTGGCCTGTTGTTCTGTTCTCCAGTTATCCACAGGCAGATGGTGATTTTGTTGTATTTATTCACTATTGAAATTATTTGCTGGATAACCTCAGCAAACAATTCTCGCTCAATAGATTGCCAGCGAGCAGTTTGCTTAGGATCTTCAGGACTTGGTCTGGTTCAATAAGATGCGAAGACCAGCTGGAATTACTGCAGTCTCTGCTGGGATGAGCAGAAGCCTTAGAAACAGGTTTCCAATGAAAAAGGCTGTGACTTCAGTTTCAATATTCCCTTTTTAAGAATATTTCTGTAAACTGAGCTTTTTCCCATAAGCATGTCTAACAGTCATCCCAATGGCCAGAATTAGCCCAGGTACACAAAAAAACACCTGAGCTCCCAATCCAGCCACAGCCCTGGTCCCTGCAGGTCTCTCTTTTCACTTCTCCACCCAGACCTGAGGCTTTCAGCTCTTCCTTCGTATGACAGGCACTCATCTGTACAACGGTCAACGTGGAGGAAATTTTAAGCAGCCTATGACAGCCTATGCAGTCTTTTAAAATATTTTATCATCCATTAAAATAAAAGCTTTTCAGAGAAAAGTTGCATTAAAAACAATAAGCTGATGCATACAAGACTGCTTCTCCCCATCACCTGGGTCCTTCAGACTCTGCCCAGCCTCTCCGATGACCCATCTCTCCACAGGTCTCCTGGTCCCCCACCTCCTCCTTCTGCTGGGAGAGGCTTTTAGATGCTGCGTGTCCCTTCGACCCCCAAGTTCCCTGCTTCAGAAAAACCACACTTACTACTTACCACTTAGCAGTGTCAAAAGACAGATGCAGGTCCCTAAATCTGGAAGGTTATCCACTGTCTGTCAAGCAGATGGATGAATAGATAATATTGGAGAAGCTGTTTAGATTCATGCTTGAATTCCACTGCATCTGAGCATCAGTGAGATATTATAAATACTCTAGTACTCCAAGATAATCTAAATCAATAAAGTCATAGGGAAATTCCCACTGGGTATCAAAGCTCATATAATACCTGTATTTGTCTAAACTGGCAACCTAAAATATCCATATTATATTCCTATTTTGGGGGATAATTTACCTAACCTAGAAGGGTCTACTGATCACAAGGAATCTTTAAAATTTATAAAAAATATTTTGCAGTTAGATTTCATACTGTGTAAGTTGCCCAGTTCCTGCCAATGAATTGTAAGCCTACCCCACTTTTCCAGGTATGAATTTCCACCAGACAGAAATGAAGTACGAAATTACTGTTCTTATTTTATGGGCCATGAGAAAAATCACTGATCTCAGGACTTAAATGCTGGCCAGCAAAGCAAATGACTGTTCAAAGAGAATTATAGAAGCATAAGGAATTGCCAATAAATAACACACTGATATCAAAACCACAGCTATACACAAATGCAGAAACATTAGATAAAGCCAGGAGCTGGGGCTCATGAGATGCTCGTTGAGATTTAAAGTAATGTAGAGATATACTGAGCAGGCAATTTCCAGTGTAGAGCAGGGCAAGAACTGAACTAGTTGAATTAGCGAAAATTCAGGGGTTTGCAGCTCAGCATTGCATAAGTATGGGTGTTAAGTGTGGGAAAGACCAAGTTACTTCTCTTTGAAGGCTGAGTTTAGAACTGCAAAGGCCTGGACATCTGTGGAGACCCACCAGCATGTTCTCATGACCGAGCTGTGCAATGACTGTTTGAAAATAACTTCATTGTTAAGCAGAGGCTTCTCACAGTACAATACTCCCATGCCTTTGCCTGATGTTGCAAGCTGCAGAGGAAGCTGGAGTGTATTTATGGAGGGAGGACCTAAGAGCTGAAGTCTTCTTTCATTTGGATGCTACAGGTAAGTGTACAAAGGTAGGAATTCACACCGCCCAGTCTGAAATGAATAACTAGTCTAATTTGACTCTCTGTAATTAAAGGAGAAACTCAGCCTGCTCTGAAGCAGCATTTCAAACAGGAACCTAATTTAGCTGCTCTAAGTCACACTCCAGAGATGCTCTCCCTGCTCCCCATTGATTATAGAGGGAAGTAGAGGAGATCAGGTAGCTAACTTAATTGATTAAATTAGATGTCTGAAGTTGTGTGGTACAAATGCCCTGCAAAGTACTCTAAAGCAGAAAGATTAGCACAGTTTCCAGGGCTGTGTAAAAGACCTTGAACTGTATCCAACACAAATTGCACAATCTTTCCAACTGCTACTGTTTTTCGGTAGCTGATGCTGCTAACAATTCACTGCACGAAATATTGTTCAAGTGCTGTAGAACGGCTCAGCACTGAAGCAAAGTAAAAAGTCACAATTAACACTGAAATCCTGGATACAGGTTTTTTTGTTTTTTTCCTAGTGGTACCAGAATTCAAAATAGAGCTCGGGGGTGTGTCGCGGTTTAACCCCAGCCGGCAACTACGCACCAGGCAGCCGCTCACGCACTGCCTCCAGGTGGGATGGGGGAGAGAATCAGAAGATTAGAAGTGAGAAAAATTGTGGGCTGAGATAAAGAGTTTAATAGGTAGAGCAAAAGCAAAACAAGGAATTCATTCACCCCTTCCCACGGGCAGGCGGGAGTTCAGCCATCCCCAGGACAGCAGGGCTCCGTCATGCGTCACGGTTACTTGGGAAGACAAACGCTGTAACTCCGAATGTCCCCCCTTCCTCCTTCTTCCCCCAGCTTTATATACTGAGCATGATGTCGTGTGGTATGGAAGATCCCTTTGGACAGTTGGGGTCAGCTGTCCTGGCTGTGTCCCCTCTCAGCTTCTTGGGTGCCCCCAGCCTGCTCGCTGGTGGGGCTGTGTGAGGAGCAGAACCGGCCTTGACTCTGTGTAGGCACCGCTCAGCCGTAACTCAAACATCCCTGTTATCAAAGCTGTTTTCAGCACAAATCCAAAACGTAGCCCCATACTAGCTACTATGAAGAAAATTAACTCTATCCCAGTCAAAACCAGCACAAGGTGATAGAGCAGCATGACGGATGTGCTGAAAGGGAGAGCTTCTCGTCGTTAAGTGCAGGTGTTTGAAATGGAAAATTTGGACTTTAGGAAAAAAGTTTACAACAATGTTGGAGGATGAATTCATCTTTATAAGATAAAAGATCTTGTGAGTAAATAAATACAGTTCAAAATAAAAATAATAAGCATAATGATTAAGCTTTCAACATCTACTGCAGTCTGACAACTGATCTGACAAGTTAACACAGGGGCTGGAAAACAAATATCTTTTTTTTTTTCTGTAAAAGTAGGGTGAAAAAGCTCATTTGGAAATCACTGAAAAGTTTCCTATTGACTTCACTGATACTGGCTCATGAACAGTCTTTGGGTAAGAAGTTTTTGATGTAGCTTCATGATCATAAAGTTTATCAGTCTTCAAAAGACATAAAATGGAAATACATTTTCTTCCGTAAGTAGGTGCCATGTAGCAGTTTCATGCTTTCTTCCACAGCACTTTGGTGTAACTACTGCTTGGAAAAACGATCTGTCCTACACTCAGCTTGATGTGTTCCCACAGAGAAAAAAACGGAATTCTGATATATTTAGGGCCATGCACCCGTCTACATTCGCAGATACTCTTTATACCTAATGTTGAAGCTGTTTGGGCTGATTAAGCTCCCTTGGCACTGCAGAGACACTATGCCCTAGAAAAACTCTCCCAAGATGGCCTTGCTTTCACAGCTCTCCACCCCTTCTTGTTTCATCCCTGTAGAGCTGTAGCTTACAGAGACTCATTTTACAAAATATCTCTCAGTTGACTTATGTGGCCACCATGTTGTCCCTGCTCGCTGGAGCAAAAGCGGTTTTCTCCCATCTCCCAGTCCTCCAAGTCCTCTTACTGGAAATGAAGTTTTGATGTCTAAGGCACTGGAGCAGTTGCTCCTGCCTATGGAAGATGGAAGCACTAAACTGTTAAATTAAAAGCTGCAAACAGCTCATGGAATTGGGATAAAAGCAAATGAACATGACTCTTCTGAGCAAAGAAGCAGGCCCCCGCGCAGCCCAGGGCAGAACCACCGGTGCTTTGGGCACAAAGCAATCAGCCTGGCAAGCACCCTGGCTGGGGCTGAAATTCCACATCCTAACCCCACCTCCGCCTCCGAGACCAATCGCTTTGGATAAAAACACATATAGAGAGAAAAATAATCTTGCAACTGATGGAGAAACCTTAAAAAAACATTGCGAAACTGAGATTTTTTTTAAGCCCCACATTGCTGCTCAGCTGGGGGTATTTTTTTCTGGACTGTTTCACCCATCCCTACATGATGATATAAAAGTCAGCGCTTCATTGAACTTTCTAATAGCCAGGACATATTTCCTTCGCAACCCCAGTGCTCTCTCTCGCTATGAGCTTTCTCCTAAGCAGCATGACACAACATATTGTAGAGGGAAAATGATAATTAGAAGGAACATTCGAGCAGAGGAACTTGTCTGGAAAAATGCTTTAGTTAAATGAAGCGATAAAGATTGTTTTTAACTTAATCTGTTAAACACACACACTTGCACGCACATACGCAGATCTATCCCAATACAAGGATGTCTGTTCACCGCAGACTTGCCGTCCATAGAAGCAGGACAAACCTAGAAGAGGAGGAGAAGTGAATTCTCCTTTTGATTTTTACGGAGGTTAGATGGAGGCGCAGAGAGATTAAAGGCACATCAAGTACCCAAGCTGCGGAGTGAAGTGCTGCAGGAGATAGCTGTGTGACCCAGCTCTGTCACACGCTGTAGATGCTCCTTCCACCAGCTCAGGGATCTCTGCACGTCGCACAACTGCACGCACGGCCCTGTCCCACAGCCCCAGGGGAAATCTGCATCACCACCAGGAACCGAATTCAGCCTGGATGCCTGAATCTTGCCTTTATCACAAAACCATTCTTCTCAAGGGCTAGTGTTAAAACGATTGGTATTTTCAGACAAACATGTATTAGGAATGGGTGATAAAGATGTATCTGATACGAATTACAAATACTGGAGAGAGAAATAAATAGCAAATGTTGTCCTGAGGGAAAGAAAAATAAAAAAATCAATCTATTACCCTGACAGTCAATTTGTGTTTGAGTCTTTGGCTAGTGGGAGGATGACGGAAGATAATGGTGATCAGAAATATCCAATTGTTTAATTAAAAAATATTCTCAACCATATTATTATTTTTTCTACAACATATTGTGAAAATGCCTAGATAAGGAATAAGGTTTTACTTAAATTCATATCTATAGATACATCTCCCTTCAAGATAATGCCAGAGCCTCAACGATCCTTAGGTCCAACCATAGCAGCCTCTACATAGCAAAAATTTAAATTTGTTGTTTGTAAAGCATTAAGAATCACCTCAAATACCTCTGAGTGTGGCTGGCTGCCATCCCCACTGGATTCTGCCTTTCCTCCGGGATGGCAGCTGCGCAGCACTTGCAGCGAGGCTGCCCCAGCGTTGCCCCTACGGCGCAGCCTCGGGCGGGAAAAGCCCTCGCTTTCTGCGGCACCCTCTCAAACCACAGCACAGCCAGAGGGCCAGGTTGCTCCCCAGGAATCACATCCTGGCATTTGGACAATGCTCCTTGAAAGAAAGACTAAAACTGCTTGGTGCTGAAAACCCACTCTGCTCAAGAGCTGGTGTTAATTAATCAGTTGTATTTTTCTAACCAGACCACTACGACACCAACATCTCCTCCACTCAGAAAGGTCTTGCTTTTGCATAAAAGAGGGAACCATACATTTTCTTTTTTTGGATCAGATCAATTTGGCTGTGGAGGAGGTGAGCATGGAATTCCATTTTTTGAAGATCAGAGGCCGATTTTCCTTTGGGAAAGGTTCACTCTCCCAGCAATGGTGGAACTCTCAAAGCTGCAGGGGTACAAGGCTTTCAGACACCGTCCCAAGTGAAAGGAGGTGGCACAGTGCACGACAAAGGGGCCAAAGTCCTTTCATAGATGTGGTTTGTCAGGTAAATCTCCATCCCTTAGATGTTCTGAAATGACCTAGACGGTTCTCTGTGTAGAGATTTAGGAATGAGATAATGAACGGCCAAGTAGTGAATGAACGTGAAGTACGGAAGAAAGCAAGCAGAGCTGCACTTGCAACAGGACTACGTGGGAGAGGGAGTTTTCCTACGGCTTGTAGCTCTGCCTGAGCCTGCAAGTGTAGTGCAAAACGAGATCAATACAGCAACACATGTATTCCCTAGGACAGAGATTGTTTTCTCTCTTTTCTGTATTAATGTAAGATTTCTTTTCTGGGTAACCTTCTACTTTTCTCTTTCAGCCCTTCGTTTCTTTTTGTCTTCAAACTGAGTGAGAAAAGAATTTGAAAGCAGAGCTGGGTTTCAGCTCTTTGCTGGGAGGCACAGGGCAGTGCAGCACAGCTCATTTGTGCTGAGCTCCTTTCAACAGCCCTGCGAAGTCGGGTTGGGACAGGACAGCTGTGGGTCGGTGTTACAACCATCTTCTCTCACCCTGTTATTCGAAAATCTTTCAGAGTAGCATTACAATTGCCAGCATGGGTAAGAATCGGTGACCGTTTCACCTAGTGACTTATCTCGGAAAACGATCAAACAAGAAACTTCATAGGAAAATACAAAAACTTGCCGTCCAGGAAAATAATTTAACAAATCCCTAGTGTAATAGAAAATAAGCCAAAAGAAGAGCCATGAAACTCTTAATACATTCAGAAGCTTCCCTCATGATTAACTATTACAATTTTGGATATTTTAACGGTCCTCTTTGAATCTAGCTAAAAATGACGTACTTCTACATAGGAGATGAAATGACTCTGGCAGTCCTGGCCAAGTCTCACCCTCTGCATTCTTCCACCCATTGCTCAGAAAAATTGTCTTGTCCAAGAAGATGTTAGAGACTGGATGTTGTTTGTTTGTCGTAATGTCTGCCCGCTCTTCACGTCTGCGTAGATCTCAATTCATTCCACCCTGCAAAAGAAACCAATTCCTGGTGGCCAAATGAGAAGACAAGAGGATAATCCAGTAGTGTGACTATGGATGCCGATTAATTAACCAGTCTGTCTGGGTGGAAATACTAGAGGCAATCCTGCATTAGGAGGAAGAGAGTTGTGAGAGGTAATATTCTCTAGCAGAATCTCTATAGCAGACTATCAGCACAAATGATACATTTCTCCTTGTTGGATTTTATGTTTCCAGTAAATTTTGTGCAGGGTGAAAGTGCCACCTTCATAGCCCTGGAGACCCAGACAGTGTTGCAGAGGTTATTTCTTTTTCTGACACCACCTATAAACAAGTAAGTTTCTTTTTTCTTTTTCTTTTTCTTTTTCTTTTTCTTTTTTTTTTTTTTCCTATTCTTTTACAAGCTCTCCCATCACAATGGTGTCCAAAATCACTCTTTATGCAGGCAAAGCGTGTTCGTACGTGACCGGGAGGAATACTGCCTCTGCTCAATGAAAAACTCCGGGTACCTTCAGTTGTGCCATAATTTCACAGTTGTGCTCCAAGGGTAACCACTTCCTTGGGTTTAATTGTCACAGAACATTAATATCAGAGTTAAAAAAATGAACACCTGCCTACAAATGGAGTATTTGGGTGCTGCAAGTTGGTTGACTTAGGTATCGATGCGATCTTCCTTGTCTTTCCAATGTAAGTACTTGTTCCTAAGGAGAAAGGATAACTTTTGGTCATTCAGTCTGGATGACCCGCTCAGATCTTAAACACTTGGCACATGCATAATTTGTTTGTGGAGCTCCTTGCTACAAGGAGCTCTTGAAGCCCATGGAAATTGCTATTGTGCAATGTTTTAGTGTGAAACAAGTCAAATTTGTTCTTTTCACACAGCGGATGCTCTCATCATGTTGGAACCTAAAAATCAAAACGATGGTTTTCAACTATATTTCAACCTCTGCTATCATAAATAATCAAAATTGACTCAGGAGACTTTTCCCCTTCTGGACTTGTAAATTGGCTTTTGGCATCCTGATGGTTTTATGGGGCAAAACTGCTGGTGGCAGAGAGTTAAGGCTCTGACACCTGACTATGCTTTTGCATTTGCAAGCCCCTGCAGCACATTTCAGAACTATGTAGCAACCAGTTTCTCTTTGTTTTTCTGTTCTTGAACTTTGACCACTGATTTCAGCATTTATTCTTGGGAGCTCGGAAGACTCAATACATGAACTTTTTTTCCAGAAGAATCTGTCATGGGAGGTGCTGTAACAGTACCTACAGCCAGCACTGCACAGCCCTCATTTTTAAGGATGGTGTATCAGCCAGCCAGGTCGAGTAAAACCAGAGTTCTGAAAATACAACTACCAGGTTGTCTCTGAAGGCTGAGAAAGTCCATTTTCTGCATCAATGACAAAAAGACAGGGTGCAGAATGGTCGCTGACTTTAATAGGAGCAGGGCAGGCTGTAGCTTAAAAGGAATCTGCTCCAGATGACCAGTCTGAGCTTGTGATTTATTATTAAGCTTGTAACATCAGTGTTGTGGTAGATACTACTTTTGGGTGAAAGTCTATGTGGGCTGTCAGAGAGTTGTTGCTTGCGTGCTTTCTCTCCCGTAATAGGAGTAAACACTCTGACACCCTCTACACAGGAATGTTTACTGCTACAGCCAGAGAGAACCATCAAATTAAATTTTCCAACCAACGCAAGCTTCCTTCTGGCGTATTAGAGCATCACAGATTTACTCCACAACAGTTAAGGAACTTCAGGCCCTCAGCATTCATCGTTAGGTTTGATTTCTGGGTAAAAAGTTAAAAATAAATTTCAAGTTCAATAACCACTCTCCTTGCAAAACATGTGTCACCTATAAATATCCATCACATATGGCTAAGTGCTACAGCTCTCTCATTTACACTTTGTCTGCAGGTGGCAAACTAAACCCAGGAAATAAATATACTGTAACAGAGAAGTTAAATGTTAAAGAAAAATTAGAAGTTAAACAAGCATTTTCACATCAGAATAACTTTGACTTTATTACCATCATCTCCACCAGAATATCATACAGAAAATCTTCTGAAGGACTTCAGCTCATGTCATGAAGATCCTATTCAGCTGACTGTAAAATACCATCCTCCCCTTCTGAATCCCTTTTCCCCTACTCTACCTCCATGATGTCAGTGTAAGTAACTATATCACTGTCTTTATTTCTGTCAGGGAGTTCTGGCTGCTCCTTCTCCTTCCTACTCCTTGAAAGTCAGGAACAGCAGACACAAAACCAATGTGCGTTAAATCAAGATGTGCTTTCCTGAAGACATCACTCATCGTTAAATTTAAAGGACGGTGACTAATCTCTTTCATTCCTTCTCTTTCATTAGGGAAATAATGGTCTGTACTGGACAATTTGTAGAAGTATAGTAGAGAAAAGAATAAGTAGGTATGAGAATAAATAGGATGAGTCAACATTGCTTTTGTTGAGGTAAATTGTGATCAGAAATCTCCTGGAGTTCTTTGAGGGTATTTATGAGCTTGTAAATAAAAAACATAGCATAGCTGGACTTCCAAAAATCTTTCATTAAATTTCCTCACTAGGGGTCTTAAAGAAGAGAGACCACCATGGGATAAGAGAACTGCTCATTTTGGGGATTAATGATAGGCTGTAAAATAAGAAACAAAAGGCAAGGATGGTTTTCAGTGGTTTCCAGCAAGGTCTTAAAAGGATGTCTGCTACAACTTGTTCTGTCCAACAATTCTACAGAACCTTAAAATGGGGATGAACACTGATATGGCAAATTGCTGAGGTTATTTGCAATAACCAAATTTGAAGTTTATTTCAAAGAAGTGTAAAAGGCTCCCATGACACTGCAGGATAAAAATGGGAGAAGAAATTCAGTGGGAGGGAATTTATGACTGGATAGATTACAGAAATCTGGACTACATTAAATAAATGGTGATTATTCAACGATGGTGCATGAAGAAGACTAAAAGGTGAGACAAACCTATGAAATTATCAATTGTGTGGAGAAGATGAACATGGAGTGATTATTCGATTTCTTACAATATGAAAACAGGGAAGTACCTAAAGAAAGTGTTGACAACAGGGTAAAAACAAACAAAAATATATTTTTTTAGCACAAAATAAAGAATTACTTTGAGGAATTCATTGTCACAGGATATTTCAGTGGCTGAAACCATGAACAGATTGAAAAAAGATTAATTGAGACAAGTTGTTATTGTTGCACATAGTTATTACACGTGTTGCACATCATCAAACTCACAAAGCACTGAACTTCAGAAGCTGGGAAAATCATCACTTTAAAATTACCTTTTTTCTTGTAGATGCCATCCCAGCTAACCTGCTATCGGCCACTGTCAGGAATAAGACAGGGAGTTACATGCATCTTGGATCCAGCACTGTACAGCAGCTCTTCCATTTTCACGTGAGTAATTCCATAACACAACCACCACCTGAATCCGCCTGGCAGACAGACTTCCTTGAGGGGAGCTGGGCCACAGCTAGTTCTGGATAGGGGCAGGCGGCCGACAACAAGTCTGGATTTTATAGCCATTTGTACCTCATATTACCTTCATTATGCCTTCATTATACCTTCAATATACCTTGCATTCTAGCAGAATTGCATTATCTATTTGCAGCGATATGACATAACATCACATAAAAAATGGTCTAGTTTAATAAAAGATTGACTATCTCTAAAAACGAGTTTCCCTCACCTTAATAGAGCCATTGGTGCAAGCTAACTGGTTGTTCTTAGCTGAAAGGACAAGACTGTGGTAGAGTTTCCCACTTAGTGTGGGAAACCGGGGGTGGTTATCAATAGAGAGAAGTGGGGGCTAAAAAGAAAGATGAAAAAGAGAAACGATGCGCAGTGACTGTGAGCCTCAAATCTGCCCCCTCTCAGTTCCAGCTCTTCCTTTCCTCATACTATAAGAGGATTAGAAGTGTTTTGGAAGGTGCTTGGCCGTGAAGGGCATCCAGAAAACATCCTGCTCTTGCCCCTCTTCAAAGACCACTGAAGTCAAAGGGGCCCTTTTCTGCAGCATTTTGTGGTTAGCTTTATTTTAATTCCCAGAAAAGATTATCCCTGGCAGATAACTGCTAAGAAAGCAGTGCTATGCTCTCTTCCTCAGCCGTTAATTGCAGATCCGAATCAGCTGCCCAGATACCAAAGACAAGAGCTCTTTGCTCTGAGCCCGGGTTAGTTCTTGCACTCAATCTGCCCACGGACATGAGATACCCTCCTCCCCATCGCCCCCTCAGCACCGCTAAACTGATCAAACTCGGGCCCTTTCTTCAAAGCTTCTATATATTTCTGATATCTGCTGAACACCACTCCCCTGATAGTTGTCACTTGTACATTATTAACGAACAAAGATACCATCTTTTTGTGTGCTAGCTATCAGCTCTGTCCCGTAAGAGGCTGCTTTTTCAGAGTTATTTAGGAGGGTGTGGGTTGCCTTGTCACACTGGTTGGGTAATGAAAGGGTATAGAAAACAGCCTGAGACCTGGTACTGGAGACGTGTAATTATTTCTGGTATCAAGAGAGCTTGTAAGTTGGTTTTTTTAATTATTTGTGCTATGACAATTGCATCTAAATTTTACCTTTTAGTCTTACCCTATATTTAACAAACTAAAGAGATGGATGCATTAGCAGGTTTTCTAAGGGGAAAAGAGTGTAATAGAGGTTTTTAGTCCCTTTGGCTGCTATGTGAACCTTTCTGAAAGCATGGGCTACACAAGCTTGCAGTTGGTTTGTTTCTGTCCTGTATTTTTCACCAGTGCTTATATCACGTAACAAACGCATGACGGCACAAGGCTATGTGGTGATATGGCCCCTTTCACACAGCAGATTCAATTCCGTATTAATGGCTGACACTGTTTATGCAGGAACATACACCTTTAAATTCCAAATGCATCTCCACTTTCATTTAGCCATGGCGAAACACAAGATCAGATAACTCTCCAGCCAGACAGGAACACTCCAGGTACCAGAGGCCACGTGTTTTCCACCAGCGGTGGGTTGGAGTGATAGCCCAACCTCTCTTAGAAACAAGATATCAGTGTTGATCTACAAACGTACATTAAAAAATAGAGCGATTTCTACAATACAGAGAATGCTACTCCATATATCTACTTAGAGAGGAGAGTGCTAAGTAAAGCTTCAAGCTCCATCCCTGCAACCCCATAAGCCTAACCGGCGGCGTTCATCGTGGATTGCGAGGCTCGCATCACAACATCCGCAGAGACTTGTCAACACCGATCAGCTGATGTTTCACGCAGTGTGAAACCCAAGGATGAACCTGCGACTTTTTTTTTCCTTTATGAATCTCCTATATCTTGAGACAGACCAAAGTTATTAAATGTTCAAAAACACCTAGGCACAATTACCAAAACACAGTCTGATTTCGGGCATTCTTCAGCAACGAGTACTGTTTTGCTGAATCGAGGATTCTGTGCATTCACAACATCTAAAGGTGAGGTGATATTTTAGGTGCCTCATTTCAAGTTTATAGGATTTGAGAGACATTAATCCAAAATTTTGTGACAGTTTCTGTGCAAATTTCTCCCCATCCCTTCCTGTCCCCATAACACACTCGTGTGCGTTATTGTCTAAGTGACTTAAATTAGATAAGATTGAAGTTTGGATGAGTTCACTCCCGTTTGGTCATTTGTTTTTAGCAAAAAGAAAACCTCAAACCAGAAGAACACACATCCCCCTTTTTTTTTATTCCTTTCATCTTACGAAAAGATTTGACACACCTGGTGCCAGGAAATCTCCAGGACAGAAGAAATTCCACTATCTGAAAAGCCACAGAAAATCTGGGAGAAACACCATATGTTTTCGCCTTCAGCCGTAACTTTAATTAAAATGCCCTATTGCTGCACTAAAATAGCCTACCTGTAACGTGTTGCTAGTTCTGAGCTGGATTCCACTTACACGCTTGGTTATCTGCAACTGCCCTGAAAAAGGCTGCGTTGAAAGGCAAGCAATAGCATATATAAACTGAGGATGGATTGTGAAGGCACACCTCGTGTTTAATTTGCAGGAAAATATGCCAGAGCAAAGACTTGAGCACTCAGGTTTTGTCACCGAAAGCAGAGGCTGCTCTAGACATTGTCTGGTTGGGAGTACAGAGGGAAGAAGGCCCCAGAGTTGAGAAAAAAGCAGATTGTGTGACTAAACTACGGTGAAAATGAGCCGTGATCCATCGGGAGGGAGAGTCTGGCACTTGCCTCACCTTCATCCGTGCTGTTTCCTCTCCTGCTGCTTGAAGATAGCCAAGAGCTTCCTTTTTAATCAAGGACCATTGGAAAGTACCAGCGGGCTCCCACTCACAACGCGTTGATTGGCTTCCAACCGCAGTGACAATTGCATCCTGTAATCAAAATAGCAATCATTAATCGCACAATTATTCCCCCCCTCCACACGCACGCACGCACTCTTGTACCACTGAGTAATGACTCAGAAATGCAGACTACAAACAATGTAAAATGTATGCCTGGCGCCGGGGAAGGCGCCCGTCCCCGGCTGCGCACCAGGAGACTCGTTTTTCAGATGCCCCGGGAAAGCAGGTGTTGATGGCAGAGTCTGCGGATCAAGGGACTGATTGGAAATCGAAGGGCAAATCTAAAGGAATCGAGATGGGAAGCCAAGTTGATGCAATTGTCATTTTTTCGCAGTGCCCCCACCCTTCCTGTTGCTTGTGCATCCCTCATCAGGTTTTATCTGAGTTGTTGGCATTTGGCTGGGAATTACCTTCCAGCAGGGTTCCTTCCCCATCACTTACGGTGCCCTGCGGCCATGGGGAGGGTCATACTTTTGGGGATGTCTGATTTTCTGACTGGTCTGAACACAGAGCTGGGGCAGTTTCTTCTGAAGACACCTAACTGTGCTGCCAGCTTTTCCTTTCCTTTTTACTTCCTCATCTGCTTCCTGCTCCCTTTCTGCTTTCTGATGTTTCATTACTGCATTGGCTCCTCCCTGTTGGCATCCGGTACATGGACAGGGTCTCTTCTCCCACTCTAGGCCCTGTGCTCTCTTCTTTAGACATCCTTCTCCATCGGTGGCTCAGGACTCCACTTCTTTAGCATAATTGCCTTTGCCCTTTTTTTTGAGCGTGAAATAAGTCTCCACAGAAACATCCAGCTGAAAGATGAATTCTTTTAACCTTAACACTTGCAAACCAGAAGAAAAATATAGGTGCTAAAGAATCAACTAAATGCCATCTTCAAACCCAATTTCTTGTTAGAGCTGGGTGGGCAATGGACTTCACAGTTTGCTCTAAAGGCGGAGGGAAAAAAAAAGTGTTATGTAAAATCTGTGTGTAATTTGCACTGAGTTTTGTCTGATGAAATAAAAATGAAATTTTTTTTTTTTTTTTTGCCAGACAATGTCTAGTATTCCTTTGGAAATTTGGTTTCATTTTACTCCCCAGTTATTTTACTTCAAAAAATATTTATGATGAAGCTTAATTTTTAAAAGTTGCTATTTTAAAGCAAAGAGCTTGCAAATTTACATTCTGAAATATTAAAAAAGAAAAGTGATGACAGTCTTAAAATCCACACCTCTACTTTTTTCCTCCCCACCAAAGGTAGGCGCTGAGCTGAAGCCTATTTTGTGCATAAATTTCATCCTTCTAATTTTCAGTTCAGTTTTTCAGATTTGCCCCTTGTAAACAGTTATCCATTCCTAATACTTGTGCTATTTTTTCTCCCTTTAAAAACACCCTTAACCATTCTCGAGGAATCAGTGTAGAGGAGCCCAGCCTAGAGCAACCAGTATATTCCTCTGTAAATGGAGCTGTTTATGGAGCAGTGAAGATCCAACTAGCAAATGATGCCTATTTCCAGTACGCATGGATATTGTACAAGGTCTTGGTACCTTTGGTGGGAGCGTGAGAACTACTGACTGGACGAAGTACTGACAGACCTTCTCCTTGCTGACCTGCCGTTAGGGTGGAATCAGGACCTACTGACAGAGAAGACAGCAAAGGCTTTCAGTATAACGTGTAGGGAACTAGAGGGCCCGAACCTATAGACATAATCGGCTGCAACGTTTCACCAGCACTAAACTAACTTCACGTATACCTTTATAGAAAACCAGGAAAGAATACATCTTTATTTTCCATTTCTGGGAAATAATGAAGCAGGTCCCAGACCTGGAATGAGATTGAGAGTTTAGGAAATGTTACTCATAAATAGATCTCTGGAAAATAAAAACATTAATTCTGTTTACTCTTCTGCAATGCTTCTTCTGGAAATGCTCTCATGGCATCACATGATGATTTTTTCTTTCCCTTCTCACCTGACTTCCAGGTGTCTACAGGTGAAGAAGACTCTTCCGTGACCTAATCAGTATGAGGTAGAAACACAAGCCCCTCACATTGGGAGAAGTATTTCCTTGTCAGCCTGCATCAGGCTGACTTATTAGCAAATCACTAGCAACAAGCAAATCTCATGAGTTTGGAATTTCATTCCATTCATTCCAGATAAATATTTAAATGTGTTTGTCTTTATTACATTTCTCTGTGCTTGTTCTAAAATATTTGGCCTCGAAATCAGACTGAGGATTTTGGAGTCTGAATCAGCTTGAGAGAGCCCAGAAACTAAATGCAGAACAAATTAGTGATGCCTAGTGGTGGCACTGGGTAGCTCGACAAGGATTTAGGACCTAGAGTGGAAGAAAGTAGAAAAGTAGAAAGAGAGAGCTTGTTTGTACCAACAGGAGCTGCACAGACACTCGTGTTCCTCAAGGCTCACTTGTGGGCACTTAAAGCTGGGTTCAGAGTCGCTTACTTTGCCAGGCAGAGGGAAAGCACGGTGCCACGGAGAGCCAGCCGCCCGGTTCACCCACGGCTCAACCCCAACAGCGAGGTTAGTCCTCTGCTGTGGGACCCGCACCCTCAGGGTCCCTCTTTAAACAACCCCTCTTGCAGGCGACGGGTGCTTCTGCTTTCAAGTGAGAGCAAGCCCAGGAAAATCTGAACTATCTTTTCAAACCTCAGTAAATAGCTCAGGACAGTTTTAAGAGTCTCTTTTGTTACAGCTTGTTCAGCTCTCTCTGGAGCCCTGCAGCAGAAAGGAGGACCTAAGGTTTAAGAAGCGAAAAAGTCTTTCCCTGCTTGATTCTATAAGTAAGTGCATTTATATCCAGGCACACGCACTTTTTATTGTAAACAACGAGTTCTGACCTATATCAGGGACTTCAGCCAAGGATGGCTGTCAACCAGGGCACATACCAACTCTCAGAGAGCATAACAGCTCCCTAAGCCACAATTTTCCAACAGCTGGACTGTTGGAAAGAGGGCCAAGATCTTCACAAAAGCAAATACTGCCTTACAGAGGCTTTGCCTTGAGGGGAAACTTGCACTGCTACAAGCCACTCCAGCCACTGGGTTCAAGGCAAGTCCCAGTGCAGGAAAAAAATAAAAATTGGCTGGTTCCTCTACTACACAAATAGACAAAAAACCATGAACATGTGCAGCACCGCCTTTTCTTAAAGTGCATTATTATTAACTGGAAATAGCAGCCAGATCCATCATGTTCAGCATGCCCCACATCACCGCTTCACTAAACACCACAGATTATTTCCCTGTAATTGCCTTCCTGAGCTGTCTAGCAGCCTCGATTCATTTCCATTAAGGCTCGGGAGGATGACATCATTTAATATTTCCCCATCCCCCCTTTATTTTTTCCTGTCTTTTTGCAAATTCGGCAATTATGTACTCACTGCCATCCCCTCAGTCACAAAAGTTAAACACTTGGTATTGCAGTGGAGCAGCTGAAACAATAGTGAAGTAACGACTGTAATTTTCACCGTGCGTGTTTTCCCCCTTAACTTCAGAGGGAAATAAATTTGTGCCCTGCAAAATCCGGCAGACAACAGTTTCGCTTCTGTTACATCCCTTCGCTTTGCACAGAACAGCTTGATGGAGCGGTCAAGAAGAGTGAAAAAGCCCGTAGAAGAAAGCTCTGTAGCCTGGTATCATCCAAGAACTGACACCAAATTCATAAGTCATCTGCTGATTTTTTGCCTTTGGTAGCTACAGAGCGTTAATTAAAAATGTTCTGGATGTAGATTAAGTTTCTGCACTCGGAAGTTATCATCAATGCCTCACCTGCCTTGAAATGAGAACTGCGTATTCTTTGATAAATGGATTGAACGCTTTGCCTAGTTTCCCTAAGTGTCTGCATCTTCCTTCGGAGGATTTATTCCTTAGCGAAGTCTGTGTCGTCTCCTGAGCTGCAGCTGTGCACAGGGTGTGTGGCCGTTCTCCAGCCGTGAAACAGCCTCCACCTGCTCTTATCAACAGAAATACTCGGATGGGTTAGGATGATATCGGATTTGATGCCAGGATCATCTCCTCATAGAAAAATAGATATTAAGTGAGCAATCCTTCCATCAGACATGTACAAATCCTTGAACTTCTGCCAGTCTGGAAGGATTGCTAATGTCTCTATTACAGTTTCAGTGCTGGCTTTGTCTCACTGATGCTCTACTTTTGAGAACAGAACCCAAAATGCCATGTTGCCATTTCTGTTCCTTTTCCTAATTTTCTGCACATGAGATTTTTAATTCTGATTTTTTTTTTTCCTTCTGATAACTGGTAATCTCATAAAGGAGCTATCAGATATTTCAGATCTCTCCTGTTCTGGCAATTACTACACTTTGATGCGGCAATCTTTTGATGTTGCTACAACCTCATTTTTTCATTAATTCCCCGTGCCACTGCTGTCAGAGTCTGACCTGATCTGACCCCATGCTCTCCCAAAACATCAGCTGCCAGACAGGAGCCCAGAAGGTTCAGACAGGGCTTTTCATTCTCATTCCCTTGCTCAGCTGTGAAAGCACCAGGTAAAACCTGGACCCGCACAGCCTGTGCTCATCTAAGCTCTGCCACCAGATCGAGATCAGATCGAGAAGCAACAGCCCACTTAAAGGGTCTGCTGAGGCAGCTTAGAGAACTTTACATGATTCAGAGGATCCCAGTTAGTGCAGAAATGGTATTCCATGTCGACAGCTCCATGGGGATATGAACAGCACAAATTTATACACTATTGGTATATAAAATGGTACAGAACAGGAAATACGATTAACCAGCAGGACAACTCAGAGAGGGACCCCAGGTCGTCTTTCCAGCCCTGATCTCCTAAAGCAGCTCTGAGGCTTTTTTGCAGCATTACCGTTTTCACCAGTGTATTTTTTAAACCACCTCTACCCCCCCTCTGAGTGCGCTCCTGCACACTGCGCCCCGGGCTCCCACCCCTCAGCCCTGCTGGGACGCAGAGCTCGCCAGCATCACCCTGGGACCTGCCCTCTCCCTGCCTGCGGTAACAGCAGCTCAGCCCTGGAGAGGGAAAGCAGGTAAAGCGGGAAACGGGGGGCTTCTGGGCTCTAGAAGGGATTATGCACAATTCGCCTCCAAAAATAATTAAATAGAAATAAGTGTCCTAACACAGACTTGTGCAACACTTGGCCAGCTCCTAACTTTGACTTCAGTGGCATATAAGAATTTACATCAGCTGGATGTCTGTCACTATATAGACATATTAGAATCTGACAGAGAATTACCAGTTTGCCAGTGCTTGAAATACTCTAGGATGAGGAGGAATTCAGGTATAATAGAACTAAAACATCATTGAACTAAACTGCCTCAAACTACCTCTTTGAACCTCCAGAATGGAAAGCCACCCTCCAAGGACACAGTTGCTCATCATTTGGGGAGCTGCTGAGTGAAGCATCCGTGAGATTTTCTTGGGGTCAGATCGTGAGGTGTGAGGGATTTATTTAATCCAGGTCTTTATCAAGGAGCCAGGGCCTACTTTCTGTGCTGAAAGACATCATTCTCTGAACTCAAGGCAGGAAGGAAAGGAAAGAAGGGACATCATTTCCCATGGATAGGCATGAAGGAGACAGAACAAGACAAAGAGACAAGAGCAGGCAAGAAAAGCAAGACTTGTTTCTTATGGGGTTAAAAAGACTCAGGAGCTGCAGGAGACTAAAAGGGCTGGAAAGGCTTGCCTGTTCCTCAGCCCCATGGACACAAAGGAAACTTAAAACGTGACCAGCAAGCCACCGAGACAGTGAGATTGCTCCGGGTCAGCCAACAGCCAAGAAACAGCTCTGAGAGCCACAAATGAGCTTCCTCCCCCTAGGGAAGCCACAGGCTTGTGAAGTTACTTTAAATGTTTTGCTGCAGACAGCTCCTGTCAAGGTAGGCTGAGGTGGGAATACGCAGCTTAACTGTCTTCCCTGCCCAGGTCAGACCACAGGGTCCTCCACACCTAAGGCTAAAAGCGGGAGCAGAGGAAGGGGAAGGTGCAGCCCGTTTCCCCAGGGCCTCACAGCTGCACGGTCCCACCCTTCTCCTCCAGGGCACTGGGTGCTGCCACCCTTGTCCGACCACCAAAGCTATCCTGTCCACCCTTCCCCACAGGCCGTGAAATTCTGGGATTCCCTCCTAACGCCACCGCCTCTGCTGTCTCCTGCCTTGGTGTGGCACCAAGGCTCCTACAGGACCCAGAGTCCCAAACTCTGTGTCAGTCTGAGTCATCTAATGGCTAATGAGAAGGACACATTTTCACTGCATAAAACCTTTTATTTAATTTTTTTAAGGCAATCAGTAAGCCCCTGGTTATAATGTTCCCTTCCTTGCCCTTGTTCAGATCTGTGTCAGCCGGGTAATGTCACCGAGTGGAACAGATAAAAGTTTTACTAGTCCTTCAGGGCTATTATGCCAAATGAGGAATTGCTACATATTCACCCGCAAACAGCTGCTAATGTTTAATTTTTTACGTAAAATGCTTTGGAAATAAAGATGCAATGCACTGAGCAGCTGTTAATGCTCTGTTTTGCGTGTGCACTGGCTGTAGCGCGGAGGGCAGTGCTTATCTCCAGCATCGCTGCTGCCACGCTAGATTGAATACCGCAGCATAGGGTGAGGTCTCAGCTAAACCCTTGCTCATATCAGCCCCAGCTGCTGGGCTTTCAGAGAATCTTGGAGCTTGGGCTCACATTGCAGAGAAATGTCGAACTTAAATCTGCTGTCAAAAAGGAGGAAAAAAATCACTTCCGAGCAGGGAATGTTTTTTTTCCTTCTTTTGTTTCTGCACATCAAAAAGAGATGGATTTTGTTCCCCATATCATAGGAAACCAAAGTGCTTTTTCTGCTTACCTGCATGATGTTTGATTTCTTCTGATTTCACTTCACAGCTTTCTACGTATGGGCCAACGGCTGAATGAAGCTGGACATTGCCGGTGGTCTCCAGGCACGACAGGCTTTCACCTATTTCTCTAGCAGTACATGTAAAATCAAACCATCAAAAAGACTAGAAGCAAACTACAGGTCTCAAGAGGCTGGAGGAAGTGGAATTAGTCACCCTTTGAAATATGGAGGCCATAGCAAATGAGAATAGATGGGCTTTGATGTCAGGAGGAGAAGCTGGCTGTTGAGCTCAAACTCCGATAGCTCCTTCTCAAAACCTTGCTCAGAGTGGCTTTCATCTCTCAAGGTCTGGAACAGCTCTGTGCTTCAAAAAAAGCCTTTGAGGGATCTCTCCGTTGGAAAAGGAAGGAATTAGAGAAAGACGTCCACATCAACAAGTCAGTGGTGCTCACCCTGTGAATTGATGCCACCCAAGACCTGCCATGTTTGCTCAGGGAATGCGCGTGTTAGAGCTGGAATGGGGAAGCTCAAGTTTGAGAAATGGTTGCTGATACCTTTTCACTAAGAAGTGACTCTTCTTAGTGTTGTCTTGACACTGTCTGAGCACAACCCATCTGAAAGTACGTGGCAAACAGATAAATTAAGCCTCCAGTAAATAAACCTATAGGGAAGGTTTATTTACCAAATCCAGGCACAGAGCCCTGAAGTAATATATGCAAGGCTATGGCTAAGGCTGGTCCCCAAATCCATTCCCTGTACATGACTAGGCAGTGCTTTTTTTTCAAAAGCCCAACCACCATGTCTTCCTTTTGTACCACAAAGCTCAGCCAGCCCACAAAACTGATTAAAACAGGTCGCTTACTTAATGCGCAAGCACTCTGGACAACTTCCTGCTGAGTTTCCTCAACTAAGAGAGCAGAGTTTGGCTTTAATACCTCAGGGCAAATCTGAGTGCGTGCGCGTGTGTGCGTGACACTGAATAAATTTGATCAGATTTGGTGTGACAAAATTATCAAGGAAACATTTGCATTGCCGTTTATGCAGCAGGCTGCACAATGCAAAGCAGAAAGAGAACATGTTCAGGGTGTCAGGCAACGGTACGCCACGATTAATGGAAAGAGACATGTGAACCAGAGAATAATCATACTCATTAACAGTGACATCCAAAACTAACATGGACAGTGCCTTCTCGCCAAGGGCAACTGATGTGTCTGCAGCTCCTCTAACTTGAGCTGCTGCTGCAGCGAATCTCAGGGCAGTTGGGACGTTGTAGACTTGTCCCGACATCCTCCCTTTCCTGCGCAGTGCTCTCATCTCCAGCTCACCAGACAACGCCCCCAAGATACTGCCACCACGGAGGCTGAGGAGACCCAGACCGCAGGGGAAGGAGGCTGCGGGACGCCGCAGTGCACCACAGGGAGCGAGAGCCTTTCCCTTCTTCGTGCCTGCCCTGAGCCAGGGCAGCGGAAAGGCGTCTGCAGCCTATTCGTTCTCCCAGCAGTTTAAAATGCACCTGAAGTCTGAGTAACGGGACTAACCCACTTGTGAGCGGGCGCTCTCGGAGATCAAGGGTGGCCATTGGAGGATGTGACGCACTCTAATGGCTCTAGGAAATTTTAAGTGTATTACCTTTCTCCTTCCACTTTTGCACCTAATTACGGGACTGGAGAGGGTGGTTTATATTATACCCAAGAGACCCTCTGAATAAAAAAAGCTGGAGAATGAATTCATTTTGCATGTCTCTACATTGACTAGTTTTGGGTGTAAGAGCTCTCTTCAAAGAAAGACTGTCAGCCCTCAAAACCTGAGCATTTTGTATAAGTGTGTGCATGTCTGTGTTAGCAGCTTCTTCATCTTCAACCAGGTCTTCCTTTTTATTCCTATAAATACAGTAGGATTTGGCAGGGAGAACTGTGCAGGGTGGAACTGAGTAATGGCTCTCAGGGTTTCCATAAATTAAGAACACCCAACCTGACAATGTACATGTCGTCTTTATCAATTTACTCCCCAAGCCTATGCCAAGCATTCCGCAATAAACTTCCTCTCCATTTCACACCTAATCATGTGTCGCATAAATCCCACAGATCACAGACCGCTCACAGGGCTGAGGAAGGATCAGCCTGGGGTGTCTATCCCCAGATGTGATCAAGCTGAGACAACCATGCTCCCCTGCTCACCCTCGACCATAGCAAAGGAACCTCCATCCAGTGAATAATCAGGGTTTGGCTTATTTTCTGATTCAAATGCAAAGCGTCTGGACATCCCCATTTGCTATGCTGCCCACCACGTCTTTTCTTTCTGCTTTGCTTGTAAACAAGCTGCAGGTGAACAGTGCTCCTCAGCACTTTTCAGACTTTATCCCACTATTTTCAAATACAGCACAAATGTGATTAGCACATCAGCCTGATTATCTCCAAAAGGATTCAAGAAGAAGACTGCCAGACAGCTTCAAGTCTTTGAAAATCCTATTAAGGTTAAAGAAAGCAAGTAGCATTCATAGAAATGAGTGGTGATGCAGAGGATTACTGTTGTAGTTTAGGAGAGGTGTGGAAAGGGAAAAGCTGCAGCATCATACTCTGCCTCTTCGTGTCAACCAACAGCATAGGTTATCTCAGCGAATTATTAAATCTGCCCCTTTCTTGATGACAAAGGTAAGTATTGGACTAGAAACTCACTGAAATGCACTCTCTTTGCCTTACGTGCCACATTTTGTCTTTTGCTCACAAATTACACTTTTCACATGTTGTTGAGTTCCGTTCTGCTCTTGTAGACACTTGTCTGGCTTTTCAGACAGCCAAGAGCCCGGGCGGAGCCATTGCTCTCGACCTGCCTGGAGAAATAGGCAGGCACATGTGCATCTTGTGATAACGTGCACCAATACTTTCAGAGGCATTTGAGTTTCTACAGACCTGAAATATGTCTTTTTTTGGATTAGTGGGCTGATTCCACAAACGTAGCACAGCGTCTGCATTTCCGTCTGGGAAGCAGGGAAGAAATCTGGACAGACATATGGAAGTCACTGTTTTTTAAATTTCCAACATCGATAGATAAGCATCTGAACATCCAACAGCAGTATCCTTAGCTCAAAGGGTCAACTGCATTTCCTCTTTGTTGCGTGAAAGAGCAAGTATTTCAGACCAAAAGTCCACCGATGAAGAGTCAGAGCTCCCATGTGTCTAGAAGAGTTGTGCGCTCCCTGTTGGGAGGCCACACACTGCTGCTGGGACTCACTGTGCCATCTTGATTGAGCTCTGTAAGAGCCTGGGACAAGAAGTTCAGCACAAAAGCCACGAGTGCTTTAGTCACACTTGGGTCTAAGAAGTCAGACCCAAGTGTTGATGGAGATATGAAAATAAGGACGTCCCCTGTACTACATAAACAAGATCTATTTTCAAATCAGTTCCTCTTTGCAGACATTAAGAAAAGGTTTTTGTTTGTCTTGCTCCATGTCTTTTTCATATTCCTTTTCTTTGTAAGTCTGGATTAATCCATCTTGCTGTTAGCCAAGTGTGGTTATATATGCACATATATATGCATATACATATATACACATATACCTACATATATATACATATCTATATGTATGCATCCCAGTGAAATTTTTTTACATCCTTACAATCTCCTGGAAAATTCCCCAGCAGGCATTAAAAGGCAGAATCTCCAGAAAGGCTAATAAATCATTCTAAGTATGATGTTTGTAGGGGAAGACATTTTGGAGATGATAAAAAGAAGCACATTTTCAAAATGTCAATGAACCCACAGAAATGGTGAGCAGCTTTTCAGATGTCTGCCCACTTAATAGAGATGGGCAAAGTTAGGTACCTAAAATATTCAACTAGGAAAAGTTAGAGTACAAATGACTGTAGCCTTTCCAAGCCTATAAAAAAGAAAGCAGGGATCAGAAATGATTGGGGGGAAAAAATGAATCTCCCACAAGCCAATTTTTCAGAAACCAGAGCTCAGCTTGTTCCCGAGAACTGCAGGAAGCATAGCACAGGGAGGTAATTGCTCATGAGAAATTCTTTTTGAATACACAGGACCTTACCGGGCAGCTAGGTAACAGGAGGCACAAACACCACATCTGTGTGTTAGTCAGGAAGCTGTTTGTATCAATTTCTACACATCCACATGTTTCTGTTACATAAATTAACACTTGGGAGGAATGTCACCAAAGTCAAGGGCTTGGTGTGTCTGTTGTGATGTTCTAAATCCCAGCATCTCTCATGTGCTTATACGTGGGAGACGTAAGAAATGCTGAACATAAACACAAACATAATATATAACTGCAGAAATGAGATGTGATGATTACTATAGCTGATAATACATTCATTATGTTCCTGCTTTTGAGTACTATAGGAATAGGAAGCCCACTTCCCTCCCCACCATCACAATTACAAAGCATTTCACAATAGCAACCTAGCTCTTTTTTTTTTTTTTTTTCTTTTTTATGATTGGTAGAGTAACCATTTGGAAATGAAACTCCTGCAACCTTTCATTAAAGAAGATAGGAAGCCAAGAAGGTAACATTATATATGGCATTTTTATGAAACATTAGGTGCAAAGTGATAGCCATATTATTGTATATTAGAAGGCTCTGAAGGATGCTCAGCCAACACGATAGCTTGATTGCATGAACATTCAAATACATCTTTTTGGGAAGGAGATATGGGCTGATGGAACAGCTAATAGGCCACGTTGCTGGCAGCTGAGGGGTTGATTTTTTAAAGCAGAGCTATGGCTGGTAGTTTTAGTTTCCTAAAAATAAGGTTTCGTTTTGGAAGACAACTGAAATATTCACAGCTATTTTCTAATACGCCTGGGACCTGATTCTTCTCCCACATGTAGCACCAGTTTCAGTGAATTTATGCCTGATTCGTGTCAGTGCAAATGAGGAGAAACTCCAGCTGCATGTTTCTTTATATGTGCCTCCATTCCACAAGGTATTTAAGCACAATTTTAAATCAATTCCTATTCAGCAAAGACTGACGCAGATCTTAGGCTTTCAGTAAAGAAACATGCTTAAGAGCTTTGCTTAATAGGAATGAACTACAAGCCAGGGCTTTAGCAGCTGCTCTAGGTTAGCACAGGCACCTTTCCCCATGACCCTTGCTACAGAGGAAAGACATTTTCAAAAAGAAGCTAACTGTGGTGCGAAGCTCGACTCATCTTGAACCAAGTTCATTACTTGGCTGCAGCATCTCAGCAGAAAAAATATTGATACCCATCTACCAAATGCAAAAAGAAAGAAGAAGAAAAAAAAATAAAAGGAAATTAAATACCTAAACATTAAATTGCCTTTTTAGCAGACTTCCCTAATTGCATCTGCAAAAACTGCAAGCCTGTCTGTTCTATGAAAGGACAACCCCCACTGAGGCATGGACAAGAGGAGTGCACGTGGGAGCTCCAGAACTTACGAACCAGTACTTCAGTGAAGCCCCGCACAAGCACACCCAGCTTTTGCACAGCCAAGATACGCTTGGGCATTTTCTAGTCGCAGTTAAAAAAGCCAACCGGAAACTTATTTCACTTGTGTTTCACATTAAGTGCATGTTGACTGTAATTAAAATAATTTATATTTTGCAAGGGCAGTTTTGTAACACACTTCCTTCCACCCGGGGCCATGAACTGCAGCAGCAATTAGTAAGAGACATGACTGATAGAAGTTACCGTTTCAAAAGGTCAGAGACGAGTTTCCATGCTCGCAGCAGCTGCGTACAGCATCAGATTTGAAAGGAGCTAAAACCTACACAAATGGTTTCAGGTTTGTAAATGTCATGTTGGACCCAGGTAGATGTAGATGGCACCAACAGACCCAATATTCCTACACAATACCCAGTCCCAGCGGCTCCCGAAACCTGCTGGTGAAGCCCCTCAAGGGGCTAAAGCCTGATGTCTTTCCTGGTGGACACCTGCAAAGCCACCTCCCTGATGACTGTGCTGAGCTGCTCTAAGCACTACCTCAGCCAACGCGTTGGGGGGATCTGGGGCTACCATCACCCATCGCAACACGATGGTCAACCTGCCAGCTCTGCGCAGTGCCCGTGAGAGTCACAGGGACAAGCTGGAGGTGGGCTCCGTATGCACGTGCCTCCCCGCCTCCTCCTCCCGCTGCCTGAGCTGCAACCCCACATCCTGGGCTCCCCTGGGACATCAAATGGAGCAAGGGGAGGGCCAGGTCTGGTGTAAGCAGGACTGGACTCCAACACAGGCCGACAGAACACAGGTGGGAAGACTTCTCTTCACCCAAGATTAAGCAAGCAGTTTCTCCAATGCAATCTGCGAAGGGCACACAAGAGAAACATCTATAAATAAATACATGCAGTTTTGGGTTTTTTAAAGAATAAAAACCTTCTAAACCGGATTTGTTGCACTGATAGGTAGTTAGGGGTTAGACAATCTTACAATATCCAGGGCTTCATTAAGGACACAGCTAAGTATGGATAAGTGGGATTTGTATAATTACCCAGGCCTGAGCTTCATGGTTCTGAAAAACACATGACAATTAGCAGAACAACAAAAGAAGAATCCAAGCAAATGAATATATGAAGTTTGTAGTTCTGTGGTTGTGAAGGAAAGTTTGAAAATGTAACCTACCTGTAACGAATGGCTGGGGTACCACAAAATATTTCAGTAACGCAGCTCTGGCAGTAACTGTGTGGAGGGCTCTCCCTGTGCAACCCACGGAGGGCAACAAATTCCGCAGATCCTGATGTTCACTGGATGCTGGGATAAATGGGTGTTGGTGGGGCCTGGGAGGAAAGGGGGACCCGTCCCCCTGCATGCAGTGGGACCAGAGACCGTCTTCCACGGACCAGCCCAAAGGCACCTTGTGCAGGGTTGGCAGCCAGCTTGCAGAGCACACTGGGCTGTGACCACCGGGTCAAGGGTCTCTAGGGAGAGGTATAAAAGTTATTATGGAAGTCACCGTCTTTCCACCTTCTGTAGATATTTTCTTATTCATTTGGGCATTGTTGCTTGTGCTTAGTAATGACTACGACCAACACAAATCCTGCTTTCTATACAATATCTATATATCTAGTATATTCTATATAATTTTTCTGCTTTTCCATGAAATTAGAATAAATCCGCTGTTGTCCATAGGTTATCTTAGACTGATATGAGCATATCAGACAGAAAGGTCTACTACTTTACTCCTCTTCTTGTTCTGTAAGCGCAGCAGCTGAGAAAATTGGCACAAAAAGTCTTTGGCTTTTCTTGTGTTTTTATTTATTTATTTTCGTTTGAACCAAAGTTTTCCCCATTTAAATCTCAATTTCCTTTCTCCTTCTGCAATTGGGGTCACCACGGCAGGGGTGAAGGCAGCGCGTATCTGGTTACGTACAACAGACACCAGCCCAGCAGAAATAAAAGCAAGCGCTCACCACGTAACTGTAATTGTTAGCGCAGAAATGTACCGACCTAAATGGAATTTCACCTTGGGAGTTTCGGCTGAATTGAATCTAAACAGAGGTGAAATTCCCCAGGCATATGGCAAGTCCTCTGGCTGGCGTAGTCAGAGCCCCGCAGCACTTCATCAGCCCCTCGGAGCCCACCATTAACTCTACAGAGTGCTGTTATTAGGGAGAGGAGAACAGCTGTAAGTGTCTCTTAATGCCAGTGGGGAGCTGGGGAGTGCTAAACTACTGCATGTATAATATAAAAGGAAGAGGAATATAGCTCCGCTGAATGAGTTTGGGCCACTGAGGTCTGTTTGTTTCAATTATCACTGGTACAGTCAAGTCCCCTGAAAGGCCCCATTAGCTCCCGACGTGTTCTTTTACACATAGGCACCTTTTCAAATACCTTTTCCTTTAATGAAGCCTTTTTTTTATAGCACACATTGGAGCAGATACCAAAAAGAGAGCGCGAGCACTTAAAAATAAATGGGTCAAATGTGTCCCTGGTGTAACGCAATGGGATGTATCGATACTTTGTTTAGATCTAAGCTGTTGGGCAAGTGAAATGGCAGAAAAAAGGGAAAAGAACAAAGACCTGAAACTAAAGACCTACCTTGCCTCTCCTTCTGGTTTCCCTTCTACACGAGGTCCGTACATGATATTTCTGCTTTGCAGCGAGGCTTTTGTGGGTAAGTAGTCACATCTACCATTCCCTACCTGCTAATGAGATTTACTGAACCCCTCCCAGGAAAAGGGTTAAATTCTTGCCTGGTGCCTCCATTCATGCCTCCACTCATGCCTCCATTTAAGTAGTCGGGGAAAAAAAATAGCCTCCAAAGAGGAGCATATTTTCCTGTTTCTTTTGCCTGGCTGCTGCTACCACATTGGGAGAGGCTTGTATTTGTTTAAAAAGCCCAGGATTACACCTCAATTAAAGTTCAAAAAACATCAAATAAAGGCAAGAAGGCAGAGTTCAAGTGTCCTGGTCCCTTCGTGCATGCGACAGTACTCTGGCACGGTATTGCTCTTTGCCCTGGGGAGGAAGGAGGAGCGAGCGTAGCCCTTAATGCAGCAGAAAGGGGACGGTGCTGCAGGGCTGCGTTTCAGAGACTTCGGAGGCAGTACAGACATGCCGGCAACCCAGGCTCCTGCCAGCGCTGACAGACAAGGAAGAGAGGTTCTCACTGAAATTGGATGGAAATTCTTTTCTTTTAAGATACCAGATCTCATTACACACAATCCGCTTGCAAGTCCACAGCCAGCCCGGCTCAGTCTGACTGCTGGGAAATGCTGTCTTATTTCAAGGCTGAATTTCTCCACACTCATTTTCCAGCCTTCTTGTTAGGCTCTGTTTTGCAAGGTCAAAAGGCCCTTGACTCTCAAGACTCCTCTCCATGTACATGTTCTTAAAACGAATGATAAAATCTCCTCTCCATCTTTTAATAAGCTAATGAATAGAGTTCTCTGTGCTTCAGGTCATGTAACTCATTTTCCATCCCCTGAATCATTTTCATAGCCTCCCTTTGAGGTCTCTGTAAGATCTTCTTGTCAGTCCTGAAGAGGCATTGTCAGAAGCAGATGCAGTCCTCCAGCAGCCATCACCACAGTCCTGAGGACAGAGGTGAGGTTGGTCCCCTAATTCCACTTGATTCTTTTCATGCACACGTAGGGTTGCCCTTCTGCTGCACAGCTAAGAGCTCATTTTGTGTCCGTTGCTCACAACGATCTCCAAGTTTATCCCAGAGCCACCATCTTCCAAGACAGAATCTCCCATTCTGTGGGTCCTGCCAGCAATATTCCTTCCCAGGTGCATCAGCTGAAATCTGGCTGTATTTAACCCCAAGTGCTGAGGCTGTCACCACTGCAGTGAGCAATGTGAATGCCACCACTTTCGCAGGAGACCTTCCTGCTGCTGTCAGGACTCTCCCTGCACAGCATCGCGCCTGTGGGCAGCAGATGATGAACCACCGGTTTGCAGCCTGGACTATTTAGGTAAACCAGAATTGATTGCAGGTTTCTTCATCACGGACAGTGACATTTCAGTGATTTACTCCACAAATAGCTGAGACCATCCCAGGAACAAGCAGCCTGGGAAAGGTGCGGGCAGCCAGGAGCTGGAGCCATCGCAGGTATCTCGCACCAAGCCTTCCCTGCGGCTCATGCAGCACCGAGGGCACGAGGGGCCATGGTTTGCCTGAGACTGCACGAAGAGTGGAGAGGAGCTCAGCGTTATGAGTGGACGTGCATGGAAGCTGTAAGCAGAGAGCGAATGGCTATTACGGATCTCTCCTTTCTAACTATAAGGTGGGGAGTCGTTAGTGCATGGGGGCTTTAGTGCCCCGAGGGCTGGAGGAAAGAGAAAGCCCGCCATAGACCAACACAAACACAATCAAGCATACAGCCACTCTGGAGAGAATTTTAGCAAACATTTCCCTTTTCCAGAGATTTTTTTGAAGCAAAAAGAAGAACAATCTTGTCCTTCAGAAGAGATATATTCCACTGAATAGACTATTTTTTGCAGTAGCTGATGGCCCTGCCAGCCCACAGGAAAGTAAACTGAGTGATTAGAGGAGTCTAAAAACTATTGCTGCAAGTGAAAAAGGACAGGGAGCAAGGACATCTATTTTTAAGCGATGCAGCAGTGTTGCCTGCTGATTCCACAGCACCAAAGTTATAATTTCTTGTTGATCACACAGTTACTTTTTTTCTCTTTTCAAACCCATAACCAAACTTGTAATCGGTGCCCTGTGAATCACTACAGTGGCTACCAAAGAGAAAGAAGGTACTAGTTTAAGACAAAGATTAATGCATCAACATTTAAACTCCTGAGACTTGCATCTGAGTGGAAAGTGTATTTGCAGATCTTAATCACAAATGAAAGGAAGCCCTAGATTAGATCAGCAGAAAAGACCAGATGATTTCGGATTTACAAGGTATCTAGAGGAGGGATGAGTATATATGTGTGCGCTAGTTAGTGGGAACGCATGCCAGGCACTCCATGGGTGGCAGTGCAAAGAGTTTCTGTTTATCGCCCCAGATCCTCCAACCAAGCACAGTGGCCAGGGAAGAACCTGAAAACAGGTTTCAGAAGATGGTAACAACTTCTGGGCTAAAGCATTGTTTGTAGAAATGACATGCTGGAAGGTGGGAAACATGTCCACATTTCCACAGGTGGAATCTGAGTAATCCCTTGAACCCCCGAGAAGCAATCAGGTGAAGCTGGGGGCTGACCTGCTGGGGTTTTTTTTTATCAGGGCTGAACTGCAGGCAATTTTCTTTAGCCTGCAGTAAATACAGAAGGTATCTCATTAGCCTAGTTTAAAAGGGGTGGGGGGGAGAAGTAAGAGAAGATATATCCATCGGTGTTAAGTGGAATAAAGAATTATACACAAACAGCGCAAGCCTGCAGCAGCTGCAGTCAAGGAAACAAATCAACCATTTATTACTTCTCCTTCAGTGTTTTTAAACATTTATGGAGTGCCATCAATAACCAAGTTAATTGTAAATGGCTGGTAGTGTATTTGCAAAGCCTTCTTTAACCTGAAAGCATCAGAACTGCCATGGAAGGGACTTTTCATCAATGACAATAATTATGCGGCCCTTCAACAGCTTTCTGCGTACCTTATGGCATAATCCTCTTCAGCTAGTCACATTGGGCTTTGCACGATATTATTAATGAGTGGAGTCGAAGAACACCGAGCAAATGGGAACAACGTATTTCTTCGTGTGTGTGCATGCAGGGTGAGCGTCCTCTCCGGAGAAGGAAACCAGCCACCATTTTGCCAGGCAGAGACTTGTCAACATCCGCAGCTGAGCAAATGAAAATGCTCCACAGTCCCTGCCATTGACCAAGCTAGAAATTAATCCTGAGTGACCTCGTTACCGCTTGTGGCACCTCGCTTAACTAAGTACCTAATAAAAAAAACCAAACCAAAAACAAACTGCGTACTTGTGCAGTGACCTGGTGTCAGAAATGAAGAATTTGTCTCCAGACTGATTTAATCATATCAGAAAGACGGATGCCAGGATTCATTACTGTCACAAAATGCTTATTGTTTAATCACGTTATCCGCCAGCTTTCAGCTAGGCTGAGACAAGCTTATCTGACACCGACCTGCACTGGGGATCACGCAGAGCTGCCTCCTGGCTGGTGCCAAGCGTTTGGTTTCAGGATGTTTCCGGAGTCTCCGTGCAAGCCTGAGCACCTAAAGGTTGCACCATGTACATCCCTTTATTGCTCATCTGGCTGCTGTATTTTACCTATTCCCTTCCTTTCAGTTCACTGGCCTGTGTGGATATGGCTTTTTCACAGAATCGTAGAATGGTTTAGGTTGGAAGATCATCCAGTTCCAACCCCTCTGCCATGGGCAGGGACACCTCCCACTAGACCAGGTTGCTCAAAGCCCCGTCCAACCTGGTCTTGAACACCTCCAGGGATGGGGCAGCCACAGCTTCTCTGGGCAACCTGGGCCAGGGTCTCACCACCCTCAGAGTGAAAAATTTCTTCCTGATCTCTAACCTGAATCTCCCCTCTTCCAGTTTGAAGCCATCACCCCTCGTCCTATCACTACATGCCCTTGTAAAAAGTCCCTCTCCAGCTTTCTTGTAGGCCCCTATCAGATACTGGAAGAGGCTCCAAGGTCTCCCTGGAGCCTTCTGTTCTCCGGGCTGAACAACCCCAACTGTCTCAGCCTGTCCTCATAGGAGAGGTGCTCCTGCCCTCGGATCATCTTCATGGCCTCCTCTGGACCCGCTCCAACAGGTCCAGAGGCGGATAGAAACAAATTTCACCCAGATGGATAAAAACAGGGCATCAACAAACAGGTACCACACGAAAAAGAGTTTCTGATCCCTCCCCAGATGCACGTTTTAATGTGAAATCCCATTACTTCCTGAAGGTGAAACCCAAAGAAGTTTGTTATTTTTACTGATTCACAACATTTTCGGGCTAGCCCCAACTGAGATTTGCCAGACTTCCTTCAGTCAAAATAACAGCTCACAGAATAGGGTAACAACAAAAAAAAATGCATAGGGTATTTCTGAAATGCTTTCCATTTTAGTGACATTTAACAGATTTTAGTGTTCTGCTGAGCTCTGGCGAGAAATACAGTGAACAGTGCAAGCTCATGCTTTGGCCAGCTGATCTCACTGTGGGTAGCAGGTAGTAAGAATCTTCCTGAGAAGTGGCCAAGTGCTGGGTCCTGCTCGCAGCTAGCAGGAGAGCTGTGTCCCACCAGTAATTTCTGTAACTAGTGCACAGAACATGAATAATGGTCCTACAGACCCTGCTCAATGAAGCTGTAAATACATATGCGTGTCCTACAGACAGCACATCCTCAAGCTTATAACTTCTGTTGGAGTTATGACATATCTTTCACAAAGACATTTAGCCTCGAGCTAAGGACTTCAAATGATGGAGAATCCACCTTGCCGCTGGGTAATTTATTTCAGTGGTTAATTACTCTTACTAAAAAATGTGCACCATATTTCTAGTCTGCATTTGTCTAGCAACTGCTCTAGTGCAAGTTTTTAAATGAGTCCAAATGCGTGCTGGAACAGGACTTTGGGAGTTAATTAATACTGTTTGGATAGCCAGACAGTGGAGACATGTTAAATAAAGCTGACATTTATGTATCACTATCAATTCACAAAGATGAAACACACTAAATTCCCTTGCAAAGCAACAGGCCTGTGCATTTTTAGACATCTTAGTAGAATTTCAATAACGTCACAAGGAGTAATCTACTTAATCTCCACCAAAACCTGGTCTCTATAATGTAAGGGTAGAACAGTTTTATTTCTCATAATTTAGGGGAAAATATTCACTCCATGGTCCCTTGCAAGCCTGAGCTGAAAAACATTTATCTTACCCTTTTAATTTTTTTCTCCATGATTTATAAATGCTGCTGTCTTTCCCTAGAGATGGGCATGAGATTTGGATTCCTGACATTGATTGATTCAGGCGGGAAAAGTATGTAACATTTGATGTGACAAGACGAGCACATGCAATCTTTGGACAGATGTACTGGTGACAGAGGTAATATTTTGAGCCTTGAACAGAGTTCTGTTCAGAAGTTACCTGAGTTCAGATTCTAGAGGAAATTATTGTGAATATGTAAAGAGAAATAAAGTACTGGGCAAAAAGTCTTCCCAAATAAACTGAATTCCTCTGGCCAATTCATTTATTGCAGTTCTTCTGGAGATTCATACCTTGCCTAAAGTGAACAGACAGGACTTTTGCTCAGCTTCCAAGTCAGTCAGACCAACAAATCTAGGGCACTACCTAAAAAATGCTAAGTCATGCAAACTTTTTTGTTATCATTGCAAAGACAAATCTCTCCTTCCTCCCTCTACCAACATGCAGCCATCAGAAAAAACAAGATCTAAGGGGATTTCACACTTCCAGAGAAAATAATTCACAAATCCCTCCTGCTAGCTGCCAAACAGTGCTGAGGTGACCACTAAGAAGGGCCAGGAACTGATTTTCCTATCCCATGAAAGCTGATGGGGGATATCAGTATTCCCTCCCTTTTCAGATCAGCATAAAGCTGGTCAGTTTTGAAAACTCAAAATTCTGAGGGATATTTTTTACTTCCTTGGTTTGGGTCAGTTCAAATATTTTTTGTCCAATTTAATTTGAATCAGCTGTTCACTCTGTTCCTCTTGTTTTGTTTTGTTTTTTTAACCATAATATTATTATGGTTAAAGACAAATTAATAAAACCAAGTTATTTTATGCTGAGAAAAGCAGTAACCAAGGCCTGGAAATTTACACTTGGATTACTAAAAAAAAAAATCAATTCCAATTTTTTCTGTGAATTACTTCATTCACCTTTAATGAACTGAGACATTCCAAATGAAAAGAAGTTTGATTCAAAAAATTCCCAGCTGGCCCCAGCAAACATATCTTCTTGTGTTTGTAAACCCTTTTTGTCTTCCTCTGCAAGTACCTGTTGTGCTTCAACAAGAACCTCTTATCTTACCCAATAAAATTCAACATACCCATCACCAAACGTGGGAAAAGTGCAACATGCCAACATGTATCCAAGTAAAAATGACTTCACCAAGCATTTCTCTTCTATTTTACTGATAGTAACCTGGCAAGCCTTCCAAGGAGCTGACTCGGAAGCAAAACAGATGCACGGAGTCCTGTAACCCCTACATCTTCATTTCAAATGTATTGCTTTTAGAAGAAATGTCAGTGTCTGATGGGGCTTGGAAAAGCCACATTTTCCTTCAACTACACCCTCAAAGTAAATCAAGAGTGTCGAGTAAAGAGGAACTAATTCTGTTTTGCTTGCTTTCAATAAGAAGGAGAATTCTCTCTCCTCCCCTTCTCGCCCCAAGCAACAGTCTTGGCAGCAAAGAATATTTTTTCATAAAGCATAATGCAGAAGCAGCTCTCATTCACTCCAGCAAATCCTGTTTAATCCCTGGATTTGTATCGTTTGCTGACTAGACTGAGAAATTTGGCTGCATCTAATCCTTCGGCTTCTGAAGAAAAATGGCTTATTTAAATATTTAGCTGCACTTTGTCAATATCGGCAGGGCAGGGGTGATGGATGACAGCAATTATGCTGGGTGCATCTCCATTAACATGCCACTTTTTCCAGGTATGGAGTCTGCCTCTTGTATGGTTTGTTTAATGATCAGGACTGAGAAGGAATTTTAATGACCCCTTAGCAGCTCGTGTTCATTTGAGGTCGGATATTATTTAGTAGCATACAAGTAGCTGGTGAGTTGGGCTGATCAGAACAGTGGATTAGACACGTACTCTGCAAACAAGTTTTCTCCATACTCTACAACACCCTAATTTGCAGCAACTAAATCACACCAGGAGATAACTAGAGGTCCAGCCATAAAAGCTTAAGTAGCTCCTAGCGCTCATCAGTGTAAGGGATTACATTTTTAGTACATCATGTGATGAAAGCATTCAACACTTCTCACCAAATATCTGTCAGTCTATATTGCTCTCATAAACTATTTCTTAGAGATAACTAGAGAGACAGAGATAGAGACAGAGTTAGATGAGAGACTAAAGACAGAGATACCTTGTGCACCCCTATCCGTAGGGATGTCTTCAGCACCCTGGGTTTGGCGGTAGTGGTGGTATGCTGGCTCCACAGACATCAGGCAGGGATTGGCCACAGTTGCAGCTTGGGTTCAGAGGCGGACTACCTAGGATGTCTTTACGTATACCCCATTCTCCTTGCTTTCCAGACCATGATGGAAGAGCCCTTACAGTCCAGTGCAGAGATGCAGACTCAGCGCATGCCAGTACGGCATAGAGTTGGGCATGTGCCAGAGGAACCCAGTCAAGAATAAATCTGAAGCCATCCACTGGTTTTCATCCTTGACATGTTCATCCTTTATAATAGAGCGGATCCAGTCCTACCTCACTGACCATTCCAAAGGCAAATACAGAAGAGACTGTAAATCAATGACAACAGGGGCCAGACATCACAAAAACTGTTTGAGCTTCAGTTCTTTTTTCCTGGACCCAAACCTTTTCTCCTTCTGTCCGGGCCACAAGTCTTGTTTCTCCTATCATTCTCTATATGCTATTCATAAGGTTTCTGCATGTAGGCTTCTACTTTTAATACTCATTTTTGTTTTTTCATATGTTCCTCTACACACATAGGCATCACATGAACTGTTTCCCTCTTGGTCAGAGCAGTACATAAGAAATATTTGTTGTGGATGGACTATTGTATGTTAATATTATTGAGAAATACGTAAGGTAAGGTGTATCATTTGGTAAACTCCGATTCCTTTCTGTGTTTCAGGTGCATGTGGTGTAAACCTTGTGAAGTCAATTGAATGCCCAGAGGACAGATAAAGGCAACAGAGATCTTTACAGGTAATTTCATTCTCAGGTAACAGACACCCATTAGAAAATATAATGTGCAGTATAAACCATACTATTAAATTAAAGTATTGAAAGCAGTCCTGATCACTAACAGGGCAGTAACAATGGATACCTATAGTAATGCTGTGCTCTCCACCCTTGGTGCCCCCAGGATTTGGAGCCACAAAAGGCAGCTTGGTGTTCCCTCTGCGTTTTGGAGGGGGAAAAATACCACTCTTCCCCCCTACCTCCAAAAACACAGCCTACTCAAAATCTGCCTCCTCACAAATACAGGCTGCACCAACACATTTTTCCTATCTGTTTCTTCTGCTACAAGGCATTATTTGCATTGGAGAGAGCCCTGTACAGAAGGTGTGATGGGCAGGTTTAATCAGTCAGTCCACAGGTCTGACCTCCATTCTCCACTTCAGCCTCCACTGCAAAGAAATATACAGAGGCCACCTTAAAAAATAATTAAAGGCAGACCACACAAGGGATCTACACAGCAGTGCCATCTATTAATGGAAATGATGGATGCTCTGTATTAACCTTGCCATAGTTGCAGCCCTACATACAGGGAAAGAAGCAGCTGTGTGAGTGATTCAGTGAGGTTACCTCTTGCAAATTGTATTAATAACTCACTTGCCTGCGTGAACAAATCCCTCCTTCCCAGGCTGAAGGGCTGGACTAATTTAGTGTTGCAAGGTTCAGATAGCCATATGCTCCTCCAGACAAAGCTGAAGCAGCAAATCTGGAGGTTAGCACCCACTCTTCCCTGGGCTTTGTGCAACATCCTGGTGCTGCCCATCCTTTCTCACAGGGTGGTAGAAACCGAAGCTGTCTGTAAGCCCTAGGGATTTGCTGTCTGGTGATACTGCTGGAGCTAGGACTCATCAAATCTCAGTAGAAATCAGTATCTCACCCTTGACAATATCAGGCCCAGTAGCTGGCACTCATACATGGAATCTTTGCTTGCATTGTTGACCACAGACCAGAGTCTGAGATAAAGAAAATAGATGAATTAATAATTTACTCTAGACAGATGAAACAGTTTCACCTTTCACCACCTATAGATTGTTTACAAAGAGATCACCAAATTCTCAGATTTGTTTGTTACTCACAAGTATTTAAAGCATTTTCTCAAAACACCCCGGCACTCCCCGGCACAACTGCCGGTGCTGTGACATGGCGAACCCGGCACAGCCGGTGGCACGCCAGCCACACTGGGATCCATCGAAACGCACTGAAGGCCACCTGGCTAAAAAGCTCCCCAGCCCTGGGCAGTCCTAGTAACTCGGCAGGTATGGAGTTAAAGTGAAGGACCTGGGGGGAAAATGAAAGGCTGCAAATATTCTTACCAGAGTGGCTTCACTGGAGTTTGGTCGTTGCAGGAAAGGAAAATCACTTTCCAGGTTCACCTCTGCTGCTGATCAGTTAAAACTAAGTTGTCCAGAGCCAAGAGCCAGCGCTGCCATCTATTACCCAGGGCTTTGTTCAAGGCAAGCTGGAAGCCCCCAGGACTTTGGGAATGGAGTAGGCAGTGGTATTTCTCACTGCCGCCGTTATCTTCATTGATTTACCTCCCTGGAAGCACCCCCATTTCTCACACATGCATTTCAGGGCCTGCTTTATTTAACCTTGTAGCCACAAGGCCACTATCCAGCTCTGTGCCTCTGACGAACTGCTCCAGGGTCCTACTTGGCTTTATCAAGTTGAATGCGACCACATACGCAGCCCTGGGCAGGGCCCCGCCGGGCCCACGGATACGGGTATTTTCGGAGAGCAATGGCATTACAGGTGCAGGTCTTCTGCAAGGCAGCAGAGATCCCACGTGCTGCAAACATACCAAAGGTCCAAACGTCCAAAGCGATTTACAAGGATTGCAGAATATCGTCTGTGTTCTTACAAAATTACTTCATTTGCCCCTGTTTCTAAACTGGCAGTGTTAATTTACTCAGGTCGCTGAGCTGAGATGGGAGAGAGGGGAAGGGAGTGCAGAGGGGTGAGAAGACGTGAAAGCAACCAACAGGCTTTGAGAAATGCCCCAAATCTGGAGGGGAGAAGAAGTGGGATTTCAAGACTGAGATGGTTTTTTATGCATTTGTACTCCTTTGTTGAATGTCACCCTCCTTTTTTTATGGCAACCTGTAAAGTCTTAAATTTCCTTATCTTTTGCCTACCTACACGGCCTAATTTGGAGTTACCTGATAACAATAATTTAATAGTCTGCAGAGATTTTGTACCTTTTTTACTTCTGGAGTAGTCATTTGACAACATGTGAAGTGGGAGCCGAGCACAACCGAGGGCTGAGAAATCCTCTTGTCCATGTTAAATGTGGGTGGCGGAAGCAGGGAATCTGGAAAGATTCAAAAGAAGCTGGTAATTACCTGAGTGTAGGGATATTTTAGCAGATGAACCTCACACGAACCCACACAAATACATTTTCTTGCCATACCCACTGCAGCTCCCATGCTCCCTGCTGTACCCTGAACATACAGAGAGACTCAGGGCACAGGGTTACTTAAACTACAAATCTGGGGGTTTAACTCTGAAGATGAAGAACATTTTGGCTTTAACCAGGAAGGGTTTAACATGTCTGGAAGCTGTAAATGTTATGGCTTTCCAGCGGCACTGTAACCATCACATTGAATACATAGTTGTGATACCAGCTGTGAGTGCCTGAGCTGGATATAATTGCTTTTTTTTCCTCCTGGTGTTCTTCATCAACCACCCAACCAACATATGAAGCAGAGGAATTCACCATATGACAGAGGAAATCAAACGCAGGATTTGCTCATTTCTCTTGGTGATGATCTGCTACCAAAGAGAAACGATAACAACAGATTACAGGATGCAGAGGTAAGAAAGGATCACTTGCCTAAAATCCTGGCCGAACCCAAAGACACGGGGGAATAACCACATGTGCCATTTTCCCTAAGGAGCCCTAGGTCTGCCACATTTTGAGAAGTGCTACAGCCAGTTTGGAAGCATAGGGACCAATGTTTGGATCCAAGTCCAATGGAGTGGTGACAGCCGCTTGCTGCAAGTGCCTGGTGTAGCCTTTTCCACCTGGAATAATAGAATCATAGAATGGTTTGGGTTGGAAGGGACCTTAAAGATCACCTAGTTCCAATGTCCCTGCCATGGGCTGTGGCTCTTCAGCTGCTGCTGCAGCTCCTTTGGCTGCCTTGTAGCTTCCCTCTGACTCCCCAGGTCTGCCTCCTTCCACTTCCACCCACCGCACTTCTATATATTCCTGTCTGAAGGTACATTTTTGCTCTGTTCCCTATGCCAAACTTTGCCAATAGTCAGCACCAGCTCTCTTTACAGAAGTATGAAGTTAACAGACCAAATTTCAGACCGGCTACGCAACACAAGTAAGAAGTAAGTCCAGTAAAATCCATCCTCTTCCCGCAGCACGTAGAGCCGTCAGGGGCCGAGCAGATGACTTTCCCCAGCAGTTCCTAAGCTACTCAGCATCAGCCAGAGATTTTCCCTTCCCGTTCATTCCTGCCCTCTACGCGTTTGAATGACATAGGGAGCAAAGACAGAAACCTGAATGTTTCTGTTTATATAGGAAGGCAAATGTCAAAGCAGTGGAGGAAATGTTCACAGCCGATAGACCCTGAGGACAGAAACACAGAAAGAGGTTGCCAAGTGATGTGTTTCTTGTTTCTAGCTCCAGCTTTCCCAGGCGCTCGCCAGATCTGACTGAGGAGTCCTTGCCCACAACTCCCGAATTAATCTGGGACAAATGCAGCAGTTCTGAAAATCTTTACCTATTTTTGTCCAATTTTTATTTACAGATCAAACTTGTATTGAAATACGAGTGTTGCGGACTTGGGAATATATTTTCTACAGCTGATTATTTGAAGGAAACTATACTTTCTTTCATCTCACTTTAAAAGGAAGGTTTTTTTCCAAAGGGGAGAAATTGCATTGCAATCCGTTGAAGATTTGCTATTCAGCAAACAGTTCAATTCAGAGCGCCAGCTTCCCTGTTGGTTTGCAATATAGACTGTGAGACACTGTCATTCTGGTACCACTTACTTTGCACAGTTTCATTGCACAGAGCTCTTGACCCCATTGAATTTGGCTCAGGAGTTACCATATGAAACAAAGTACAAGACAGTGGCTTAAAAGGGAACTTGAAAACTGCCGTCATATTATTCATTTGTTTACATGAAAATACTAATGATTTTTTTTTCCCCAGAAAGCCTGATGGTTACTTATAGGTACATTTAAAAGAGAGAGAGGGGTGAAAAAAACAGAAGAACTTATTACCTCGTTGACACTAATAGGAAAATAACAACAAGTAAAAAAGCCTGAAGCTCCTCAGCAGAAACACTCTCGGAAACAAGCATTAACATTACAACCACTGCAGTGAGGACAGAAGAAGGATCTCACAGATGTGGTATTTGTAATTTCAGTTGTGGTGTGAGCATTGTTTATGAAGACTTCAACAAATACACGCCAGAGCTCTAATTTGGACCTTTCATTTTCACTTGGAAATAACCAAAAAAATAGATGTTTTTTCTCTCTCCGGCTTCTCCTAGGTACCTTTCAAGCTAATCAGTTATTTTTAATAAGCAAACAGCACTTTTTGTAACCAGAAGTTCTGAATGAAGACTCATTCAGAATGGCGGACAGATACGACCATCATCTTCTGGAATAATTAGCAGGAAACTTTAGCAAAAACTGCTCTGATTTCTAACATTTTTAACAGCAAAAGTAAACTTTGCAGCACAGGGCTGAATTTCTGGAGGTAGAAAGAGCAAGTCTATTTGCTAACTTTATTTTAGAGCTACACATCTGACGTACAACAGAGCCAGAAATGATGGGACTCCTTCCCCCTGCGTTTGCAATGAATGCAAAGCCTCATCCTGCCTCACTGCTTTAACCTTCCCCAAGCACTGATGAAGATAAACCTCTTTCCTCCATAGCCTTCTACATTTTTCTGCACCCTCTGGGACATGACCGTGGCTTTCCAAAACATGGAAGAACGCAACAGCATGGAGATGTAAGGAGAGCAAAACATGGGACTGCCACCAAAGAAGAGGAAGCATAACCAAGAAAATAAAGGCGAATAGTGATGTTCACCAAGGGGAAGGGCCAGTGCAGCCTTGAGGGAGTCGTGACATACTGCCTGGGTAGGCAGCCCTTGGGGAGGACCTAGTTAGGGCCTGATGGTTATAGAAAGCCACTGTTGAAAAAAAGAATAATTTGTCTTTTTATCACGCTTTTCATACGCAAGCTATGGCAAAGTACCTTGAGAAACGAGATGCATTGCGATTTATGACTGCTGGCAAGCAAGCGAGGTTTTATATGCACAGCCGTACTTTGCAGCTTGCCTTTGACAGCAGAAGTACTTCTGCCAAGCAGGAGGACACTGGATCTAAAGGCAGGAGAAAGGCAATTTGTTCTACTGCCTCTTGCAAGGATGCTCCTCACAACCTGTCTTCTCTTCCCTTAGGGCTAATGCAGCATCAGTAGTAACAAGTACGTGCACCAGTCCCACCTTGGGACCAACACAGCCACCTGCCATTTAAAGGGATGGAAGAATCAACGTGTCTCATCTAGGTCCTGTCTAAAGTGTTGAGGCCCAAGTGTCCCCCTGGGCAAACATAAGAGTGTCCAGCATCACCTAACGGAGCAGTGTGAGTTGTTTCTGTGTCTGGATGGCCCTACTTGAATTAACTGTCGGATCATTTTCAGTAACGTTCACCTGGTCTTTCACAGGTGGGATGGCTGCAGGCAGAATCACTTGTCTGCATTTGTAGGGAGAAGCTACACATTCCCACTGGGTATGTTTTTCTAGCGAGTGTTGGCTTCTCCAGCAGTAGACCTGCATGACCTCGAGCTAACCTGCAATCCCAAATAACCGTGCTGGAAGCAAATCTGTCTGCAAGCTCAGACTGAGCTGTGCGAAGCAAAGCTACATATGAATAAAACAAGCCAATTTGTTATCTTGTGTTAAACCCTTCCGACTGCACCAGAGCTTGACTTGATATGGGGTTTCATCAAACCCAAAGTTCAGGGCAAATATGGCAGAAATATGTGCAAGAAAACCTGCAAGTCAGAATGATTGGCTTTGTCTTGGATGAGGAGAAATACATAGGCTGCACTCTGCAGAGGAATGGATGTAAATTATTATAAGAAAAACCTAGCAGCTTGTTTACAGTGCGTGTTACCTAAATTATGTCAATATTTCTCTCTGGGTTTTTTGTCAAGCCCTCCTTCAAATGCAAACAAAGCCCTTTCCCACCCCTCAGCTTTCAAAAAAAATCAAGCAACCACATATCCTCTTAAAGTGCCAGTCAATCACGTTTCAAAGTGTAAGTACAACATAAAACATCTCCTTTTTGTTACTGAAATGAACACAAAATAAAAAAACCCATAGCGTCAGACTATCATTAGCGAGTATTTCATCAGAAACAACAGGTTGGCCTTCACTCATCGCTAATGACAACTTCGCTGCTGCTAAGTCTAACCCTGCAGGCTAGCGCAGGGGAGCTCTCGCAGCGTGATGTGCACAGGGGTTAATTAATACTCTCTGTGATCTGTGATTAAATTTGTCCTAGAGGATCACTGTACCTGACATGTCCAGGGCTGTTTTTTATGTACCCTCCTGAAAGGGAACAAAATTACAGTGGATACCCTTTTCTGCTTCAGGAAGGTACAGCAAGTAATGAAGGGAGCTGGGTTTTGCTAGACAATCAGGAGGTACAGCAATAACTCTTCTCAGCAGCCAGAAAGTTCTGGAGGTATATTGTTTTCCTGAGCGATCTGAAATAAATCCCGGGGGGTAATTACAGAATAGAGAAGTAAGACATAAATCCTGTTTAATTGACAACAACGAGAAAAAAAGAAATACAATAGAGTTTCATCCCTCCTTCTGCACTCCCCATGTTGCTCTTAATGTCTTTGGGGCATCTGGAAACCAGGGACTGTCAGACCCAGAACTCTCAACATGGGTGGGGACTCTGCCTTAATGTAAAGCTCTTATGGGAAAGCATCCCTTCTCAATCCCTGGTAATGGGTTTCCAAGGAAAACCAGCAGAGCAGAATGATATCAGCCTGGATTACCTCACTCCCTGCAGGAGCGGATTCACATAAATGGCTCAAGAGCACAGCTTTCAGCTTCCATGGCACAGGTGCCGAGCGGGACATGCTGGTGGCTCACGCTGCCGGCCCGAGCAGAAGGGAGAGCTGGAGCTCTGCTTCCCATCGGCACTAACCTGCTGCACTTCTCAGTCCACAGCACCATGGTCCAGACTCCCAAGTTTTCCAGCTGTGTCATCTAGGCAGCAAAGGGCCTGAAAAGAAATAGCTAGAAATCTGTGTCATTTTGCTGTCCAGAAATCGGCATTTTAAAGCAAACTCTTTGGAAAAAGCTGTGGGCAGTCTCCCTTCACCAAGCAGTTTGTAGGTAATTCAGTGCTGGAAGGGGCAGCATATCCTGGGAGCAGGACAGCCAGCTCTATTCTTGCTGCTGTCAACAACTTCTACGCACTCACCTTAGGGAAAGAAAAAAAAAAGCATGAAAGGGGCTGGAAATGCCATTACTCCCCGGGCTGGCTGAGAGGTCTGAAGGTGGGCTCAGCGCCTTCCAGCAGATAGAGCATTTGTTCCCCGGCACTGACCTTTAAAAGGCAGTGCTGGGTGCTCGCTCGCTGCTCCTGGTACAGGAGCGGAGGGAAGCACGGAGTCGAGGATGCGAGGCCAGAGCACGTGTCTGCGGGAGCCGCGCTGCTGCGCTGGCTGCCGGTTGTTGAAGCAGCGCATCCTCGCCTGGCTTGAGAAGCTCAGGAAGAATGATAGCAAGGACTGAGTCTATGACCCCCAGCGCCAGTGTCTCCATCCTGAGCTACAGGAGTTGCTCTCAATAACTGGGTTGTAGCCTTGGAGCTGAAGGAAATGGGATTGCATTTATTAGGCCAGCGTAATCCACTAAGACTGATTTGACACTAAGCTGGCACAGAGAAGCAGCGAGATCGCACCGAGCCTCCTGCAAAAGCATCCAGTATTTGATTCGTCTCCTTCCAACCTAAGGGAACAGAATCAGTCCAGCTTGGAGGCAGAGACACGCAGCAAGGGCCCGGTACACCGCTGCTACGGCTGTCTGGTGGCGGCTTCAGTTTTTGGTGGCGGTGGTGATGGTTCTGTGAGGCTTCTTCACACATCCACTGCCGAGGCGTCTTTAAGCAAATCAGCAGTGGAGCGTACAGAGCAGTGTTCGGCCAATCTGTCCACAGATCTGTCACCATCTAAAGCTGATCCTCTTGTCTTAGGGACAGTTCTGCAAGCTGCTAGCTATGATAACCTACTGTCCTGTCTTGCCCTGCTGTCCAAGTGGACAAAGCAGAAGGGGCAGGGTGAGGAGGGGACCTCGCTGCCCTCCCACCCTCAGGGAGCAGGCGCTCCCCACTGCCAGCTCCACATCTTCCTTCTCCCAGTTGACCTGAGGTCAGTCAAACACAAAAGACAGCAATGCATATTTCCGTTGCTCCCATGCAGGCGCCTTTTACAGATATATAAAGCAAAAAATGTCCTTAAAATACATCACTATGGAAGCTGAGAGAGGACATAAAAGACCGCTGATACCAGCATTGACCTTTAACTACTGGGAACCTGTAGAGCCCTCTGCTCAACCTGCAGTGCACCAGTTCATGGGAAACCATCCAGGTTTAAATGACAGTCTAGTACCAGATTCACACAAGTGTGTTTTATACCAACTTGGCCCCAAAGACTGTTTATTAGAGAAGGAACTTCATAATGACAGGTATGCTTCCCTGAATCACAGAATCACTGGGATTGGAAGGGACCTCTGGAGATCATCTAGGCCAACCCCCCTGCCAGAGCAGGGTCACCCAGAGCAGGTTGCACAGGATGGCGTCCAGGCGGGTTTGGAATGTCTCCAGAGTCAGAGACTCCACCACCTCTCTGGGCAGCCTGTTCCAGTGCTCTGCCACCCTCAAAGGAAAGAAGTTCCTCCTCATGTTCAGACAGAACTTCCTAGGTTCAAGTTTGTGCCCGTTCCCCCTTGTCCTATCACTGGGCACCACTGAAAACAGACTGGTGCCGTCCTCCCGGCACCCTCCCTTTAAGTATTTATAAGCATTGATGAGATCCCCCCTGAGCCTTCTCTTCTCCAGACTAAAAAGACCCAAGTCCCTCAGCCTTTCCTCATAAGAAAGATGTTCCAGCCCCCTGATCATCTTTGTAGCCCTCTGCTGTACCCTTCCCAGCAGTTCCCTGGCCTTCTTGAACTGGGGAGTGCAGAATTGGACACAGGACTCCAGGTGTGGCCTCACCAGGGCAGAGTAGAGGGGGAGGATGACCTCCTGCAACCTGCTTGCCACATTCTTCTCGATGCGTCCCAGGATGCCATTGGCCTTCTTGGCCACAAGGGCACATTGCTGGCTCATGGTCATCCTGTTGTCCACCAGGACTCCCAGGTCCATTTCCACCGAGCTGCTTTCCAGCAGGTCAACCCCTAACCTGTACTGGTGCAGGGGGTTATTCCTCCCCGGGTGCAGGACCCTACACTTGCCTTTGTTGAATTAACATTACAGAGCTTGTCAGCCAGGGCTCCAGCAGCATGTTAGAGCCACGCAGCGTGTCTCATAGCCCCCAGTTACAAGTGGGCACACTGAGGCAGAAGGTTATTTGATTATGTCCACACAAATCATTTGAGAAGGGAACATGGGGTTCTGCGTAGCCCTATCCAGTGCGTGAGCCCTGGGATTGCTGCTCTTCATCAGGCCGCTTTGCATCCATTTTATGTGGAGCAATACTGAAGGCATACACCACAAAACTGATCAGTGGAGGGAATTAGTGACCAGTAAATACAGGTCTGAAAATTACCACCTGCATCTTCAAGCCCACCCTGGGCAGTCATAGGAAATCACACAATCCGTCATTTAAGTTCAGGAAGACTGAGTAAGCATCCACTCTGCTGCTATACCCCAATCTCTCTGCTGTATCTTAGCCTAATGCTTTTAGCAGGAAAGGCCAAAAGCCTCAGGGAGGTGCAGCGGACCACAGAGAGGCGGAGCAGGGGACCAAGGGCACCACCAGTGCTGGAGCTCCCGTGGACAGCCTGACTGTTGGAAGGTCTTCTTCTGTCACACAGTGAAGAACCATAAAAGAAGACACTTCGATACCTGCTGTGCTCGCCACCCTGACACCTGATCAGATCAGAATAAAATGTTATCATCTCCTCTAATGCTGCTTACACAACATCTTAGTGACCGGATAATTACCGTCCACACTGCGCGAGAGGGGAAAGATATTTCAGCTTCTTACCATTTTGACTTGAGGGGCCAAAGGGCTCCTCGTTGCAGTTCCAGTCCTGTGCACTATTTTCCTGAGTCAACCCTGCTGCAATCCCACCTTTTTTTTTTTCGCTGCGGCACAGCTCCGCGCAGCTGTAGAGCAGAATGTCACCCCACCCCACGGCGCCGCACGGCTTGCGATTGTCTGTGCCTCTGCCTCTGCCTCCCAGCCGGCAGAGACAGGCCCTTTCCCTCAAAGAGATGTAACCCGGGTATCGGTAAATCAGACTGTCACCACTGGTACCCTGCAGACATGTGAGCAGACTTCTTTCTCCGGGGCTGCGCGGAGAGGTGTTGGCAACAGCTGCCACTTGGTTTCCTTACTTTACCGCAGAAGATTCACGTGTGGTGCTTAGGAAGAGCAGAAACCAAATGGCAGGAAGAGGAAAACATCTGGAGCCAGAACTGGAGCATGCCTCCCTTCTTTCTCTCTGATGTATTTCTTCTCCACACACACATTTTTTGTTTGTTTGATCACTGGATTTGAAACCCTAAAGTAAAAGGAAAATTTTGCATCCTTTTCACTGAAGTCAGTGAGATGCGACAGGAGCTTTAGTGCTTCGTGGAACAGGGGTGAGAGCCCCACAAAGCCCTAGGGCAAACAGGGCTGCTTCTCTGCCCCTCGTTTCTCTTTCACAGGCTGAGGCAGGGAGACAAGGATGCTCTCGCTTACCAGTGGCGATACCAGGTCTCTCTCCTGCCTTTCCTACGAAGACCCCAGTTTGCTTTGTGTCAAGTGGATTCATTCTGGATTTGAGAGGGGGGCAAGAGCGGTGGTGGAGGGTGTTGATTCTTTTTCTTCACGTTTCAGACCTGGCATCAGCCACAAGATTAAAAAGAGGATCAGGTTCCCGATGCAGCCGCAGTTCATCATGCAGCACCCCAGGGACAGGTCTTTCTGCCTGGGAACACTGGAGGGAAAACCTATCCATTGCACTCCACTTAGGATCAGATCTGGGACAGGACAGGCCTCGGGATTTTTGTTCCAAACCATTGTCAGCTTAAAACCATTCATTCCCTTTCACTCTCATTTTTCTTTATATATTGCTGTATCTAGACTGCACCTATGTAGTTTTTTCTTCTTTTGTGACCAAATGCAAGTTTAATCTTCTGCTGATTCTTGTAGCATCCTCCTTCCCTCTCACTTTGCTCTCTCCCCCTCTCTCCTTTCATCTCAGCTTTATTCTCTTTTCACTGTACTTTCCTCTGTCTTATGTATTGTATGTGCCTTCCTTGGCGAGTGTCTAGTTCTGAAAGCAAACTCATGATGCCGCGTACTCTGGGAAGTTATATTAGCCTCTATTCTTTTGGTAATGCCAATGCTTTTAAGGAGGCAGCTTCGTTTTCATTAAAGCAATTTGCATTGCATTACCCACATTTGCATTCAAATGCACTTATCTTGATCCTAAAACATAGGTGTATTTGGGAGCAGATTAACAGTATGTTTGTAAGTAGTTTAAAATACAGCAATCATAAAAATTCCAGCAGTTTAGGGAAATAGTCTCGCTGGCTTGCGCTGCCTGGGCTCTGCACTAGTCTGTGCACCAGGGGTCCCAAACTGCCTGGGATAATGGAACCAGCCTTTTAAAAGATCTGTCGCAGTGGTGGATCGTATGGTTTCCAGTGAATTAAGCAGAGTCACTTAAATTTGATTATCCCTCTCTCAGTTAGTGCACCTAAACGGGTTGAGGAAAAAAGTTATCCGGCATCCAAATCCTTCCATTAAACCTTTTGTGAATCCAGCTTTCAAACATGGTTGACAAAATTAAAGCTTTTATTACTGCCTCTACATATGCCTCCTCCATCCGTAAGACATCCAGAATGGAGCTTACACTGTCCATTACCTGTTTTAGGTATTTGTATTCATGTGTAACAACCGAAGTCTTTGAAAAGAATAACAACTGCAGCAACAAAGGATAGCAAGGCCCATTTTGTAGATATTATGTTCCCTTAGATTCTGTACAAGTAAAAAGAGATGATTACATCTAAATTTAAATCTATCCTCAGCATCCCAGTCCAGTTGTAATTCCTTTTGAGCATCCTCTGAAAATGCATGTCTATCCAAGTCCTGGATACACAAATTTAAACAAATAGCAGGTTTGGGGCACCCCCAAAAAAGCTGTCAGCACAATCGATGTTATTCCCTGCATAGAGCCCTACAAGTTTAACACCGGACTGTCTAATCACAAACTGGTAGGCTTGCACGATGCCTTTCTTAGCTTAACGGGAGCCCAGCTTGGCCTGGGGTCTCAGACAGCGTGACCAGTTTCGCCTGTTGAAGATTGTCTCCGAGATTGGCTATGATCGGTTAAATTGAGTGGAAAGGTGACAGCTCTTTTCTGTGTTGCTCCGTGCCTTTCCTGCCACGTGCAGAGAGGACAAAAAACAGGCAGAGAAGAGAGTCCGGTGAGCGTGCGCTGTTCCATGGGCGCTCAGAGGTCCCTCCCCGCACCCTCCCGCCATGCCGGAGACACTGACGGGAGCAACGGCAGGGGGGAACGCACACAGATGTGCCCATGGGAAAGTGCTATGGGATGGGGAGCAGAAAAGAGGAAAAAGCTGGAAGCTGGAGCATAGCCAATTTCAAAATGAGCTGGATGGTGCTCTCTGCTTGCGCAAGGCGCAAGGAAAAAATATCAAAGATTAATTTGTGAAGGCCCAGCAGGAACTGTGCATGCTCGGGATTGTGGAGGAAATAAAGTATATAAAAACACAGTTTTACTGTGGTATGAGAAAGCCAATAAATCAAAGCACATTAGCAAATATCAGATGTATGAATAAATTGGGGGAGCTGCTATGTTATACCAGTTTCACATAGTTGAATGCAGATTGAGCAAAGTTTGTTTCTTCAAGGGATTCGCTGGTCACAAAGTTTAAGTCACATAAGTTTTCCCCAGAAAGAAAAAACCAAACAGCTTTCATCCCTTACCCATCTGATTGACTAAAAATATGATTGTTTATATGAAACTGTATAAACCTCGATAATAAATCCTACTGCAGAGTCACTTCTGCTTTCAGGTTCAACAAATAAAAATATTCCACCGGATCTCGGTCTGGTCTTTTCCCTGTTGTCCCAGTGTGCCTTCAGGAGAGCCCACGCTTGGTCACAGCAGCAGCGTCAGAGGGACTGGCACAGGGCCTGCGTCATCGGAGACGCGCAAGAACATCCTTCGGCGTTATTCGTCAGCTGTGGGGATACAGGAATAAGAGAGCAGTGAAGCTGGTGGCAGGCAGAGAGAGGCGATGGCTGAAGGTTGCCTTCCTGCCCAATGTAATGAGAAATGTCCAGGTGCTGTAACCAGGCGGTGCGCCTACAGTGCACACACGTCATTTTCCCCGGAGCAAGTAGGCGCAGAGAGATGTTTACACCTCCTTAAGACAGTGCAGAAATATGATGCTCCTAACCACGGCTGGATGAGACAAAACTATGTTTTGTTCAATTTTCCGTTGAATACTCAACTATTTAAAGCATAGCTGTGTAGCATCCAAGTGGAGAAGCAGTGTTTTACAGAATCGTTTCTCTGCAAACAGAAATACTACAGAGACAACACAAAATAAAGCACACTGAAGTCTCTGCCCTGCCCTTTCATATTATCATTTACATAAGGTTGAATTTTTTTCCAAAACTGCTGACTTTCTTCTTCTGGGAGTTCTTTTAATTATGCTTATAATATTATGTCAGGAGGAGCATTATCATTCCTATACTACAAAATTACTTGATAAAAAAATTTGTTTTAATTCTCCATAGGCTCCAGCAATAAAGAGGAGATGTTCCATCCATGCCCTCTTCAACCTGGATGCAAGACAGCAGGAGTGAAAAATGTATGGACTCCCAGCTGTTTTCTTGATAATGATTTTAACAACAATAATGAATGGGAACCTGTGGAAAAGGGAGTGTCCTGTGCTCTGGGGGAGGAGAAAGATTTAGGTTTGTTACTTCTTGGATTTGTTTTGTAAACTGCAAGGTATCAGAAATTGGTAGTCACTTCTGAAAATCATAGCTTTGAATTCCAGCCAAAGCACATCCAAGAGGCGGACTCTGCAAGCAGGTTGAGGAAAAATGTTGTGAAGCCTTGCTAGTTTATTAGGAATCATGCAGTGCTCTATAGCCTTGTCCCAAAATGCTATAGGAGGGAGGCTCAGTGGTTAAGGAACTACATCGGGACTTGAGACTAATTTCCAGCTCTCTCAGAATCCTCATATAATTTGAGACAAGTCACTCAGGCTCGCTGTGCCTCAGTTTCCCTTTGCAGAGGTGTCCCAAGGATAAGTAAGCTCATGAGCTGTTCAAATGAAATATTGATAAAGACCACCTAAGAAGTTAATGAGAAGCATCTCTACAACTCTGTATGCTGGTGTTATTATAGAATACAAACGTACCTTTAATTAGAAAAACAAAAAAACCTCTTTCTGCTCAGAGCATCACTCATGGGCATTTCTGAACCTCCTTCTACAACATGACCTGGCACTAGAGGCAGACTGAGCTGGCACGTTCAGATCTGCAGGCAATGTTCCATAACATCACAAGTGCTAAAGAAAACCAAGGATTTCAATCCAATGTTATAGGGATAATAGGGAAATATTTTTTCCCCTATACACAAAATGCAGATTGCTATTGTCAGCAAAAAGCAACTGCATATATATCATTCCAGGATGTTATATTTACTTTCTGAGGGCTTGGATGAAAGCCTAGGAAAGCCACCAAGAGCTCTGCAGGGCACAGATTCATCCCACATACCGTTAGCCACTTGAACAGTTTGCTTAATTCACCTAGGCTCCTTCAGCAATTAATGGGGAGGGAGAGACACACCTGCCTGGGCTACCCAGACACTTTCCTGCTCTCTCAGCATCAGAGAACTGGCTTGAAGCAGATGCCAGACCAGGGGCTTACCTGGGGTTTGGAGACATCTCTCACGCAAGCTCTGGACCTCAAGGCTTCTTTGCCATTCTAGGTCATTCCTGTGACAAAGATGAGAAAATAAGAGCTCTAAGCAAGATTATAACAAATTTACCTTTTCCAGCTATTTGGAATATGTGGGAGTCTAAGTTGCCTGGAGCAAGCCAGTTTGATTTGATACCCACAGGTATCAAGCAGGTATGTTCAGAAAAAACAGTAGTTCAATATATTTATGTCTAACCATTTCTTTTAACACTGACTTTCAGCACAGAAAGAGCTCAGACTCTTTATTGTGCTTTGAAACAAATTCTGGCAGAATTCACATGTAAATGCTTTCTGAGAGCAAGTTCAGCTTATACTTAATGCTACCTCTAAGTTGAATTTGTTGTCAAGGATGCTATTGCAGCCCATTTAGTTCCCAGGCCATTTATAAGAACTCACCTCTGAATGCTGTGGACACATGTGACACAAAATAGCGCAATGCCAGAGGTTCAAGAATTACTCAGCTGAGACGAGCATCCCTTTCATTCGTGACGAATCATCACATTTCAAGTGTGAAGCACTCATTAAAGCCTCTTTCTTCTGTTCATATTTACCACTTGCCCTGTGCCATTTAACTAGCTGGCAGTGAGAAATGACCCTTGATACCACGAGTGGAGTCTCCTCCTTGGAGATCGATAAACAGCAAGCAGGAAGACGCAGACTGAGACCAAGACCCTACTAGGTCCAAGGCAAATCCCCTCCCAGGAGTGCAGTTATTACCCCAGCCAGGAGCTCCCATCCAGCCATTACAAGGCCACTTTTATTACAATAGCTGGTAGCACTGAGTGATAAGGAGTACCGTCACACATCAGTAGGGCTTGTAAATGCTCCCTTGGGAAGACAACGGTTCACTTGCACAACAGTCCTGGTTTATTACTGCTTCCCCATTCTTGTTTTATTTCTCTCTAAAGCACTACTTCAGCCTTTAGAACAAACAAATACATTTTTAAAATAGCCAGTGCACTTTGCCCTCGCCCACTCGCTCTCATTTGTTGTGCTGTAAACTTTGCAGATCGTTAGTAATTTCCTCAGAGAAGATGTAAACTCCACTTTCAAATCTTTTCTGTTTCTTTGCTGGACATATGGCTGCCTGGACAAAATTACTTCAAGACCTGGGGCCTTACAGGAAAAGCAGGGGTTGGGCAGAGAGGGGGAAGCTGTTCAGATGCGAAGGGCTACCTAGCACACAGGAAAAACCCAAGATGCCTCCCTCTCTATTACCTTGGATGGAGCCAATGGCTTTTCATGGGTTAGGGTATATACTTCATTCTCTGCAGTTTAAGGGGATGTGTCATATGCTCATGATTCCTCAACCTATGCCCTCCCCGCTCCACCGCAGGCAGCTGGGGTTTTCTCAGCCTATTCCATATTTTGCGACTGCAAAGTGAATTTCAGTCTCTGGTACCTCCCACTAACCTCAGTGAACCCTACCCACCCGCATGCCAGGGAGCCTGGCCTCACGTTGTCTTCTTCTGATGCACGGCAAGGCACTGGCACTGCCAAAACCAGAGATGCTGTCTTAACTGAAGTCATTGCTCTCTCCACGTGGACACACAAGGTGATCCCAGCTGTGGTTATCACAGCCCAGCTCAAACGGTTTTGCATATGCAGTAACTGATAACAGCTCTCTGCAGGGGAGGTGGCAGATCCAGTCCTGATGGCTCTGAAAGCATCAATGTCCTTTATTAATAGCAAAAAAAAAAAAAAGCTTTTCTGAAGTGTGCACCTGTACTAAACTAAGGTTATGAATTAATACAACTCTCAAGGACAAGTGTTGCTCAATACCAAAACTGCACAAGCGAGGAACCACAGGATCTTCCCACAAGAACGCCGTAACCCCATTTGCCCTCAGCAGCTCTAGCCATTTTCAACAATCTTTGTCACTCTGGCTACATTTCCACCTTAAGAAAACTAAAACACTACGTAGCAGAACTGAGGCAATGGTAGAGACGACCTGGAGACCAGCTGTAGACCCTGGAACTTGCAGCTCATCCTCCCTCTGCTCTTCTCAGGAATGTAAGTACCCAGGGTCCAGAAATCAAAGCCCTGGCTCTAAACCACAGCCGTGGTGTGGTTTCTCAACAAAAGCCCTGAACTATGACCACTTCTGTCTTTTTTTCTGTGCCTCGCCCACAGTTGAGTTGGTAGAGAGGGAAGGAATTAGTCCCTCCTCGCTCTGAAGGTCAAACATCAGAACAGAGGAACTTAAATAGCATTCCCACATTAGAGAGAAAATTACAGATTTTTAGGAATTAAGAAGTGTTTCTAATCAAAACAAAAAATATTCAATTTTTAGGAAGCCTGAAAATCTAAAAAATATGAAGGACCAATTAGATTTCACCCCCTATTTCAGTTTTAGTTGAATGTTGTTTGCACTGTACCACTTAAAAGATCAAGCAGCAGAAAAAAAAAATCACTTTAAGGGAAAGTTCAAAAGAGTAAAACATTTTAAAACATCAGAATATTCCGATTTATTTTCTAATTAATAATTCTTCATGGGTTGAATAGTTTAGCATAGATTTTTAAAGCATCAGCTTTTGCAAAAATGGAAATCTGCTTTTTTCAAATGTTTTGATAAAAAAAAGTTCATTTGCCAGCTGAGGACACTGTTCTCAGTACTGCAATACGTACCGTCCTCTTCATAGGACCCTGATGTCTCCACTACACATTTTAGACCACACAGTCTAGATCAATGAAAAAAATGTAACCTTGTTTTCAAAGACTGTTTCACAGGGATTCATCTTTTGCTAGAAATGAACTTTATAAATTCCAAAGCCCATGTAGGCATTACCCACAGAGGGAGGGACGACTGCAGTGGAACCCCACGAACATGAGATGACGACTGCAAGCAACTGCAAAAACCAAACTGATGTTCCAGTACTGTATCAAAAGTGCCCTTGCTCCCAAGAAATGTTAACTCAAGGTTGGTCACTTAAGACTAAGAGACGCTTTGCACAAAATGGGTCTGGGCCACAGCTCCTAACCAAATTCCAGTTGTGGCTTAGAATACTGTTTTTCTATAGCACTCTCTTTTCCGTTAAGCCAAAAAAAACTTATTTTCATTCTCTGTCCTAAATGGCTTATTATGCTTCTAAGTGATCTTTCGTAATTGCTGTGGTTCCTTTTAGCTGTGGTCCAGAGGGAAGATAACCAATTCTTGTATATTTTTAGTGTAAATCAAGAGTAATCCCCCTGAAGACAAAAGTGCATAAAAGCAAAGTGAGAAGACAGTTAAGTCCTGCTGTTTTCAAAGTGCTTTGGAATCTCTGGGAATAGAAAGGTACTATATAAATATATGATATTATTTTATTATTTATTGGTATATAATAAATCCATGTAACATAGTAATGCATGTACAAAGTCGCGGGTCAGTAGGTTCTCCATACGTCTACTTTCTCTCTCTCTGGAAAGCTACGTCTTGTATAGCGAAAAATGAGTAGCAAAACAAAAATATGGATGGGCCAATAACAACACACTGGGTTTTAGACTTTATAACTGAACAGTTTGTTCAATGACACCTTCACTTAATACTTCCATTTTTTCTTGCTTTGCAAGTCCACAGAGTAATGACAAACTACAAGAGAAAGCTTCAACGCTAATTTCAGAATGCTTGAGTCAGCCACTTATCTCCGTTTATCCCCTTCTGCTGGAACCTTGTTAAAAAAAAAAAAAAGCAAAACCCACTGCAATTTCATAATCCTAACATAAATAGATTCCCCCCCCCCCTTATGTTTTGCTGGAAATTAAATTGTATTACAGTATTCTCCTGCAATTTCTTATTACTGCCTTCATCCCTAGCTATGTTTAGTGCCAGTAGTGACACTAGTCTTAACGTTAAAGCAGTAACAGCTCATAGTGACTAAATTATGCTTTATTTAAAGATTACAAAATTTCAAACACAACAGACCTTCCCTTTCACAGTAGCTTGCAGCTTGTTGTCTGTCCCTGTGGGGTCGAGTCTTGTTTTCCAGGGGGGAGATCTACATATTGCTTCTGCTTTCTTGCAGAATAATCATCATTCGGGCCAGGACCTTCGGAGCGCTCTAGTTAGCAGCAGACACAATGGGTATGTCTGTCTGTCATTACCCTAAGGTGACTGTGACCCTTCCATCATGCTAACTATAGGGAAAGCAGGAGTTTGAGAATGAAGATCTTCCAGCTCAGACCCACAAATGCAAATGTTATTGGAGCAGCCAGTAAGCCGAAGGGAATAAGCTCTTTAATATAGGAACCAGATCTGTGCTCAGCCTCAGGCACTGCCTGTAGATGGTGGCTCCAGCTACAACCACAACTTGAAGAATCTGTAGCTACAGACAATGGTCATGCTCCAGGTTCTGTGTGAATGTGCAGTGGTGGCCACCATCTCCTCCTGGGTGCACAGATGTCACCATGAGGACATTGATAGCTCCTTTGCTGTTAGGAGGCTGAGGGTTCAACCGGCACAGAAGCTCCAGTCTCTGGTCTATAGATGCTTTCTTCAAGACACATCTGCCAGGTGACATGGGAAAAGTAATGTTGTAAGCTCATGGATCAAAGTAGTTCTGGGCTTGGCTGACAGGAATGCATTGGGTTAGGATGAGAAAATAATCTTTCCTTATCTTGAACAGGTTACCAGCAGAACTGCAGCAGCTTTTCTTGTGTTGGTCTATGCTCTTCAGGACAGCCAGCTGGCAAAAATTCAGCTGCTGACATACGCTGCATTTCACATCAACACATGGGCTGGAAGGGAGCTCTGGAGGTCCCTGGTCCAGCACCCTGCTCAAAGCAGGTGAAAACAGCACATGTTGCTAAGGACTTGTTAAGACTTGGATGTCTCAATAGATGCAGATTTCAAAACGTCCTGACTACCTTGGTGTCCTCTGCAGGACTCACACCACTACCTCAATGTTGTTCCCATGCTCTAGAAAATAAAAGATAATCTACACAAATTACCTTGGGCATTCAAATAGCCACAAATGGCCACGTGAGTGCCAGAGGCTCTGATGCATGGACTCCCAGCTTTCCAGGAGATGCAGGCACCAAACCAAGCAAATGAAGTAACACTGACATACAAAGGCCGCAAGACATATAAACTACTCACCTCGTATAACTAAAGGTTCGGAATTTGCCTCCTTGTTTGGAGCAGTCTGGACTTGATGAGTATTTGAGCTGCCACACTATATTCAGGAGAGCCAAGTAACTGCTGGGATATTTTTTCCCTGAGCCCTGCACTTCTGCGTGTCTTAATATTTGCTGTGCTTTCTGGAAATTGCTTCCATTCTGTATTCTGTTCAAATAACAGCAGAGCAGAGGAGACATATGCTGTGCTGACAGGAAAGGGATTGTTGGAGTTGTTCTTAAAGCTAGAAAAGAAAATAACAGCAGCAGAAGAGGAATATCTTCCCCTATGAGGGGTCTGTCCCCTTAGAGCAGGAACAGCTCTGTATTATTCTGGGTTATGATCTGATCCTCATTTGAAATCAAGCACGGGTTTTATACCACTGCCCATCACTGTACTACCGCATCCCCTGCCTCTCTACATGGAAGCAACTTTCCTAGCAGTGTCTCTCGTGGGGCTCTTTCCCATTTGATTCTGTCCAACCTGGTGCAGCTCCGGATGTTTAGTGGATGAATGACAAAGCTGTCAATGTCTACTCCAGTCTGGACCAGCTTCTGTCCTCTCCTGTGTGATATATCGCTGGGCAGCTTCTTCTGAACAAGAATGGCTTTACCCCTCCTCTGCTCCCAACACCACATATTGTTACCCATTACTGCTCTGAGTTCTGCTGAAAAGCAGCAACTGGAATCTCAGTAACTCTGGACCATCTAAACCTATGACCAAATTTGAATTCTAAAGTGATGGCCAAGTACAATACTGGCAAACTGTCGCCACAACCTTTCTACCAAGGAATTCTGTGCTCCAGATACCTTGAGCGTTGCATAAGAAGAACCTGGAAACGAGTCAAAGTATTGATCACTGAATTTAAGTCTCCAATGTTTGACACAAGGGTATTGAATGAGAATGTTTATTAAGAGATAGTAAGAGAGAGAAGCACACTGGCGTTAGAAATGTATTCGAAGGGTTTTGAATCAGGCCTGAGGTGAACCCTACGGTATCTCCAGCTCTGAAGGGGACCTCTCAAAGATTCCTCTTGTTTTGTGTTTGTTTTTATTTGGTTACAGAAAATTGAGGCACAAATATTCCTGAATTTAAAAAAGAAGCTGCATCAGATTTGGCTGGCAATGAGGAAAAGGAAATTGAAATTTGAACTGTTTCAAATATCGCATTTTATGATATATGGTCTCCAACAACACGTTGTCTTTCTGTGGAGTCTTCTGTGTGTGGTCCTTAAATCCCTTTTCATAAATAAAGCCATCTGTCTCTTTGAACTATAGTAGCTCTAATTTAAAAAGTCAGTATTTGCCAGTGTCTACAACTCATTAGCTCCAAAGCCGTGAAAAACTTCCGTATCTCGTGCACCATTCAGCAGTCTCTGGCAATTGCTGCGTTTTAAAAATTACGCCCGTTAGTTGTAAACATCCATTTTTATGAAAGATATGTTTTGCTTTGGATGTCAGGTGATTTGAAAGGTAAGAGTGAGATTAAGAAAAAAAGCCTAGCACTCAATCTCCTGTCTGACGAAAAAGTCTCACTTGGGGATGTTGCTGGATATAAGTGCTGGAATAGATAAACTGCTCACTTCACTTCGATGCATGTGGTTAGCTTCTCTCACAGGAACAAAGAGAAAGGGACAGACAGCATAATTCCGAATAAAAAAAGAGATTTGCCTCTGAATAGACCTTATGAGCAGGGTTTCTGGGACATCCTTTGTCTGTAAAAGAGAGGACCCTGGATGAGCTGGGTTGCTGTCAGCAGGACGACTGGCAAACGGAGGACAAAGGAAAACATCCCCTTGGAACATTTTTTTTTCCCCCATCAAGATTTAGTTTCCGAGGACACCTGCACAAAACCTTTGTGATGCTTCATTGCCAAGATGGAAACGGATAAGTACGGTTTGGTGACAGAAATACTGTCTGGTGCAAAATGTTTTCCGAGGTGCTGAAGCCCTTTGCGGTGGTACCAAGTCCCCAGGGAGAGGGGAAGCACCTTCCCTCCTGCCTGCCCGGCCGGCCCTGAAGCAGAGCAACAATCCATCCGCATCTCTCTGAAGCAAAGTCGCTGCGCAAAGAGGATGGCGGGGCTGATGCTTTGGCAGAGCAGAAGAGATGACAGAAAATGAGAGGAAAAGGAAATCGTCTACTCACTGATTTTATCATAGTCCATTGTAGGGCAGAGCTCTTCTAGAAAAGGATTCCAGCTACAAGGCTCTGTGACACAAGACCTTGCGCACTTCCAACTAAGTTTCTAAAACCACTGGTAAATGCGTTGAAAGAGAAAATAAATCCAGCCCTTTCTAGTGGGTATGTGGGAGGTCTGTGTTTTGGCTGCGATTCAGCAAAACATGTAGTGGATTCCCGGGGAGATTAACAAGATTTAAACATATTCATTAGTGGTCTGTTGAACCGGACTTTGTTACAGGAGTTTTTAGAAAAATCACTTGCCACTTCTTAATGCTTTAAACATCTGTAGCATGGAACTGATGCTGATATATGATCGTATCCTACTTCCCAGGCAGAGGACCAAGGTGTAAACATCATTTTAACCTTTTCTGAGAATCTTCAGAGGAATTTCTTAAGAAGCCTGCTTTAAAACGAGGATAAGCCCCACAGCCAAAGCCCAGTGAAGCCAAAAGAAAAGCCCTCCTTGGTTTCAAAGGACTTTGAATGACACCCAAAACATACTTGTGAAGGGTCTCTGAAGAAGTGGAGGATCATGAAAGAGGCCACGCGTGTGTGTGCACGTGGATGTGTGCAGGAAGGAGATTAGCTATGGGCTCCATCTGAACAGACAACCATAAGCACTCCTGGAAAGGCCTTATGAAGGCTCGGGGGCTTAAAGCACTCCTTCTCGTGCCGTGAAGGTGCAGCTGGGCTGACAGAGCTGCTCCTGTCTTGGAGAAAGGCAGGTTTTAGCAGAAGAGAAAGGAAAAATGGTGTCGCTCCTTAAACCCCATCTACTTATTACTCTCTGTTTTCCCGTTCTCTCGCTAACACTTTTTTTGGTAGCAGATTCCTTTTCTCACCAGGAAACAAATTTTTTTCTGAAGAAGTCTGGGATGTGAAAAGCAACTGCAAGTCCACCTGCTTCCCAGTGGAGTTTCTATCCTGAACTATCCTGCTTTGTTATCTCGTGAGGCACCATGGGGGGGTGCCTCGGTGTGTCTGCTATCCGGGGGAGTCAGGGCCAACAACGTATTACCGAGAGACTTCTCAAAAAGGGAGGAAAGGTATTGCAAAAGGTTACAGACCTCAACGTGGCACTTAAATTCTGGGCTAGATCTTATAGATCTTGGGTAAACAATCTTACTTTCCTAGCACTGTTTAAAATACTGACATAACTTGAGTTAAACCTCCTTGAAACCAAACTGTACGCCCTGACTTAAGGCAGTTGTAGTGAAACTCCAGCCAACTGAAGCACCACCCATGCTACAGCCGCGTAGACTGGCTCCTGCAGAAACGGAAGAATATGACCTCAAGAATTTCCTTGACATTGCAGCAGGGTTACGGATGTTGACTGGTGGGATTGTAGCTTACTGGAGAGCTTAAAAGCAAAATGCAGGAAAGCAAAGAAGCATCAGAGACAGGCACAAAACCACCATCAGAGTGAGACCTCAAAAAGTCTCCGAGTCTACTACAGTAGGGACTCAGTTAACTGTCAGATACTACCGTGATCAATACGTGTGTTATAAGTAAGAGGACAAGGCTCGGCTTGTTACAAGCTAACTGAGTCAAAGTCAAAAAAGAGGGAGCCTAGTTTATAAAAGGCAAATTTTTGTTTCCCCAGATTTGGTAAAATCTTTCACCTGATACTACGTTTAGCAAGGGAAAAGACGAGGTGTGGATGAGCCTGCTTGCTGCTGAACCCACAACTCCGGTGCAGATAAGTGAAGCACCGCTCATCCATCACTTAAAGCACAGCAGCAAGGAAGGGGGGGGTTCGGTTTGCCTGCCTGTGCCGTGCCTCTTCTGTACGTACAGGGATTTCTATCTCCAGGGCTGCTAATATAGCACCTTTCAAAGACCGTGAATTCTCTTTAGAAATAGGGAGATAATGAGGCTGTTTCCACTCAACACTGCATTTAGACAGAAAAACAAAACAAATAATGCTGTCAAGATTTATAGCAAATACATTATAAAGGGCACTAGGACATTTGTATAAAGAACTAAAATGGACCTGCAGTAGAAAACACACTTTACTTTTACGACTTTAACTTTAGGGCATGAAAGGCACCTCATTAATGATTAGAGGGATACAGATGAGCCATAACAGTCTATATATCCTTATAAATGATATACAGGGAGAGCTAAAAGACAGCAAATTACAGTCTCCGGTACTGTGCTTTTTTCCTCTTCACCTCTTTCCTTCTGTCTCCCGGCTCAAAGGCGGCAATTAAAACTTACATTGACCAACTGCGTATTAACTTAGTCAAATAACTAGCCACTTCTAGTAGGTGGCATAGATAGCTGGTCTGGACTAGTGCATTATAGTAATACTCAGAGGCCTGGAAGGAGCCTGAGGTCTCATAATGGTGCCACTCACATGGTGGCCATGGGCGACACCACTGCTCCTTGCCAGCCGGCGCTGCCAACTGCCCATCAGCACGGTGCTGGCTCATCTCTCTGAAAGGGTCACCACTCAGCCAGTTTCCAGCCACTTGCCTGGTTTTATTACAGAATTGCTAGTTTTGCTGCTCGTGCACAGCTGGTCCAAAAGCATGACTTACCAGAAGTCCTGCTGCAAGACAAGGTCCTGCCATTGCCTCGCTGACCTCTGCTGCAAGGGGGAAGTGAGCACGTTTGGACACCAGGGTTGCACCTTGAAAAAAGAGGTTTCACGTTTTCTATAAATGTTTTTATTTCAGAGTCTTTGCTTTCAGGACCCTTCCCTTCTTAATTTCAAATGCAGTAGTTTCTCGGCTGCAGTAATTCTGTTTATAGCGTTTTAAAACAACATGCTCTATTTCCTAGCAGAAGCCAGCTAAGAGCACACGTACAATCAGTTCATGCTGACAGACAAGTGACGTAATTAACTTAAGTCACAGTAACTCAGCCTCTTTGGATCACTTGACCTTATGCTAAAAGACAACCCATTCATCAAAGACTTGACCTCCTTGTGGACAGGAAGGAAGAGAAGAAGGAAGAAAGAGGGGAGAAATGAGGAAGCAAAGGAGAATTAAGTGACTTACTCAAGGTCATAAGAAGTCTGCAGAACCAGCACAGCTGAGCTCAGCGCTGAATGCCAGCACAGGGTCTTAGCGCCAACAAAATGCGTCTAATAAGCAGAAAGACATGCATTTTGCATCAGGAGGCAAACCACTCTTTTCCCTTCAAGACAGGGAAAAAGGTGACTTTGACTACTGCCCTTAACTGTACTGACAGCTCAAACTTTGACCAACCTCTCCAGAACAGGGCTGGCAGAAAAGTCTTATTTCTTTGTGATGAAAATCACTGAAAGAGAAAGCTTTTCCAAAACTGGGGCTTTCTCCATGGTTGAAACGCAAGTGATTCCTGCTGCAGAGTGGGCAAAGCCCAGTGAGAAAGCCAGGCTGGATTAGTCTAGGAATATTATCCAGAAAAAAATAAAAAGTGAATCTTTCCAACCATGACAGCTCACTGTGCAGCTCAAAGGAAAGAAGCTGAGCTGTTATATCCCTCCACTGTGCATCAGTCTCCAGCTGTGGTTTTCGGGTGGTCCGTACGTGACCATTAACAAAGTTAAAGTCCTGAGGCTGCCACAATGCAAGGCAGTGGGACAGTCTGGGCAACCCTGCAACCCTGCATTGCCCTCTGCGGTTTCCTTGGCCTGCAGCAGACAGACAGACAGACGCGCAGACTAAGGTCGATAGATCCCTAGGGCTTCTCAAAAGCTGCTGTTATGTAGGTACCTTGTGATTTTGGAGCTGACTTCTTCATCCCCTTGCCGTGTAATTCTCTCTTTATGGAGTTCTTACCTTGGGGGAAATGGGTTTTATTGCAAAGTCAAAAGGTAATTTTTACATAGACTCCATTACCTGTTTATAATTAAAACCATAAAATCCCTTTGTGGGAGGCTTAATAACTTCCCCCCATACCAAAATAGGTTTTCATAAAAAGACTCATTAAAAGTACTCACAGCTAATGTTGTAAAATGACGAGAAATATAGAAAATTATTGGGACTTATTTCAGCATTTTAAAACAGGCATTTTTCCCCATTTGTTTTCCTAGCTCAAAGTGATACAAAAATGGAAGGTCAATTTTAGCCTTTCTGGTCCCTGTGTCCTCCCTTTTCCCCCTTCCAGGAGACAATTTGCCCAGAAGAAGTGCCTGGGACTTACCAGGGCTGTGAGCATGAGTCGTGAGAAGCAGCTGTGATTTCTGACCTTGAGACCGCACTGGGAGGTTCAAGCCCAGCAGTTCCCATGAGCTTCTCCATGTCCCGTTTGCTTGTCTTGACCGCCCGCCATTCGCAATCACGGCACCGGGGGGGTAACGTGAGCAGTGAGCAGAAATTTCTCTGAAAATTTCTGTCATTTGGGACCATTGAGGCTGAAAGATGGTTTTGGTTTCTAAAGGTTATTAAAATACACATATAGTTGAAACACAATAAATAGGAAAGTGTGGCCTTTAAAACAAATGAATGTAGAGCAAAATTGCATGTTTTACTTTGTAGTAACAACTGGCTAGGAGTGTGGATGTGAAAGGTTACCACAGCTCGGCTACCAGCTGGTCAATGCTTGAAACAGCATGCTCATTCCGTCCCCACTCAGGTAAGCCCAGAGTCACAACCAGTGCTTCAGCAGAGACAGCTTCAGCGCCTTTCTCACCAGTCCAGTGACCCCACTGCAGGTGTCGCCCCCTTCGATGCAGTATCTGTTCATCTGAGTTACAGAACAAAAGCTGCGTCATTGTGCATCTTCTTGAGGAAAGCCAGTGTACTGGTTATGGCACAGGTCACACTTTAGACATCCTCAAGCTGTATCTGAGCAGGATTCCTGCTCAATACATGAATAAGAGATGCTGCCACCGCAGCCTCTTTCAGGTGCCTGCAGCCTCTGGCTCCCTAGGACTGTCTGAGCAGCGGAGAGTGGCACTGCTGCTCAGAACATGTCCAAACCAGGTTATGGTGGGATGTATAAGAATTACAAAGATGAGAAAGTTGGTTATGCGTACGGATTGCCCAAAACAGTCAAGGCTTTCATGGTTGCAAAATTAAGTAAAAAAATACCTTAGAGTACAAGTATTAGAAAAAACAATTTGATTACATGCTCAGTCTGAACTGGTCCTGGGATAGTCAGTGGCCTGAGGGAGCTGCATTGGTCCTTTTCCAGTTTTGAAGAATAAAAACAAGCAAGGAAAAATACAAACAAACAAACAAACAAACAAAACAACAACAAAACCTACACAGCAAAAAAAAAATTCCTAAACAGACCTCTAGCGTGGTTTCTAAAAAGGCTGTGGCTATCATATAAGCAGTTTGACCTACATGGATTTATGACCCACAGGCATCTCAACCAGAGACCAAAGAAGCCCTACCCTACAAGCATCTTTGTTTTGTGTTTCATTGTCTCTTCAACCTACCTTATCTCCAGGCTCAGATTTCCATCCCATGTTTGCTCTTTTTCCCTTGCCCTCAATAACATGTCCTCATCATCATGAGCACTCGATAATGTCACCTTGACAGCAAATTATGTGTGCAAATGAGATAAAATTGGATAACTTAAGTGGTAGCACAGTGGAGGTCAGTCCCTGCTCATGCCAAGTTCATGGGTTAATTGGCAAGTGTCATCATTCCATGCTTCTGCAAAGGAGGGTAGGTCTATACGAGTCTGGGAAAGGCCAGTCCCTTGACAGCATGGCCTAAAATATATCTTTAATAGAAGCAGAATGAGCAGAGAGTCTCCTTGAAGTCAGGAAGTTTGGAACCATAATTTGGGGAACAACACGCTCTGAATTTTGCCCTGCTCGCAGACTAATGACTATATAGTCCTGTTCAACTACAGAATGGTTGCATTTTATTCCATCCTTCCCAGCTAAGTACTGATTTTCTCAAATTTACATTCTCGACTCACAGTCATGTCTCTCTTTTTTTTTGTGTGTGTAAATCGTTTCCAGTTGGAAATGCTGACTCATGGGGGAACTGAGGTTAAGGAAACTTTATTTATGTCAGAGAAATTGATCCCTGGTAATTTAAAGCCTTCCTGCACTGCTATTTATCTTATGCCTCTTACTTCAGGTCTTTGTCCCACATCTGGGCCGTGGCAGGTGGAGAGCCATGTATCTGTCACAACAGTAAATCTGTCTCATCGCTCATTTTTGGACTTCTTGACCTTGTGTGCTCACCTTACTTTATTAGTGCAGTTCCTTCAAAACTTCTGAAAAAGCAAAATATTCCCCCTTGATGCCCTCCCTCATTTAATGCAGTAGCACTTCTAATGACTTTTTCAAGTTGTAGCAACCTCTCAACTCCCTTGTCCCACCACCTTTTCCCTTCTTTCTTCTTTCTCACTTTTCTTTTTCTCCCAGCCAACGCACAAAGTCCACTTCTCTCTTGAGCTTCTGGCCTTTTATCTTCATCCTTATGTCACTTTGGCATACCAATAGCCATCACTACGTTAACACCATCTGATTGTTTCCTCCACCTGGGGGCTGGGTTACTTCAAAGCTCCTTCTAACATATCTTCATCCCTGCAGGCCTGTGGCAAACAAGACTTATTTAATCACTCAGTCTCCTTTGTACAGTGTCTCCTACCATGTTTGAGGGTTTCTCGATTTTCGTGCTCTTCTCTGTGGCCTCAGGGACCTCCTGTTCCTTGAATACATGCCTTTTTGCCACCTTTCACTTTCTAAGGCTTTATCGTCACAGCCAACATTATAATGCTCCCATCCCTTCAGACCCCCAAGGGGAAGCCAGCCAAAGCAGTAAACTGTTGGCCGTTGGCCTCATCCATTCGTCCCACACAGGACCTCTTTGCTCTGGAATGGCAGAAACGCGGTGGAGAGCAGAGAGCCCGTTAAAGCGGACAGCCTTGGGGCTATGCCTGTACACCCGCGTCTCCGAAAGGCAGCAAACCTGTCCCATTTGCTAACTGATGCAGTAAGTCACCTGCTCCCACAGCAGCCAGGAGACACGGCAGTGACAGCTGTAAAAAAAAAAAAAAAAATAAGAAAAGCTTTCTATCTCATTTATCTGTCCCTAGTACACATCACCTTGTGATGTTGTTTCGTAGCTTGCTGCTTTTTCTCTTATTATTCGTAACTCACTCTTCTAGAAACTTCAAAGTAATTGGCCTTGGTGGATTTCCCATCAATTTATCTTTCACTACACCTCAACCTTCTTGGGAGAAAAGTCTGTAAAGACTTCGCAGAAGGGGGCAATGCCCTCCTGTCACATGAGTATTGTACCCAATTCAACAGGACCCAGATCCAGGTGGGGCTCGTGAATCCCAAAAAGCCCCGGCACAGCTGCCCCTGCTCTTGCTGCACCGTGGGTCTCAGGCTTTCCTCAGAAGGATCCTGAGGAATTCATACAGAAATCTGTGATATATTACATTCCAAGGATGGAATGTATCAGCTGTATACAACAAAAAAGCAATCGCAGTGGGAAAAAACCAAAAACTAGATTGGGTTAACGAGGCTGGTGATGAGGGAGAGAGTCATTCACAGGCAGATTAAGCAAACCAGTCGTTACAACATCACTTTTGCTGCGTATTATTTGTAGTTAGTGTATTTATACTGACTTCTAAAGGAAAAGGACATTAAACTTAATAGAAGACACTAAAAGCTAGAGGAAAGCCTGAAGCTATTTGACACACCACACAACTGCTGTTATTATGAATGGGAGAAATTCCAGCTTACTGGGGGGAACTGGGAGCCCTTTAGCCACGAGCCTGACTTCAGCAATCTGCCTCCTGCACCGCGGGAGCGGGGAGAGCTCAGCCCTCGCACGCACGTGCTCAACTCGGCCGCATGCAAGCACCCAAGGCTGGACTCAGCTCATCAAATGCAGGAGGGAACACCGCGTTCAATAAGGCTGATATATCATTTACAAGATGCTGTGAGATAGAATATGCAGTAATCACACCAAAGCACAGCAAAATAGAGACAAGACAGGTATGAAAAATTGCAGACTGATTAGTAATTTGTCATAGACTTACAAGGAGTTTACCAAAGTTGGAGGTAATGGAACAACACGCACTTTTCTTGCCTTCAAACCAACTCAGGCACCAAGTTTTCCATTCCAGTTTCAGGAAACTAAATAGCAGTGATAATTGATGAACAGCTCTGAAATGTCTTCCCATGCCTTTTCAGTTCCTGATTCTATCATTCTGGTAGGAGAAAATTTCCCCAACAAAGAGTTTATTGATTGTCCATTACACATTTTTCCCTCTGAAGTTGTTAGAATGCCATCCAGATGTCAGACACAAGATACTAAACTAGAAATTCAGCGGGGGAAGAAAGATGTCTTTTCGCTGCAGCATTGGATCTGACATTCAAGAATCCAGACCCTGTTTTTAGCCCTAGAACTTAATTTATCCTTGCTGTACCTCCCCATTCATAACAGAAAAGCAAGAACAATTCCAATCCCAAACTTCCATGGCCTTTGATATCGATTGTGAGCACCGTGAATTAATGACCATGTTCGTGGGATGGTCCGGAGAGTGCCTAACATAGAAGATCTGCTATTCGGGGGTTGCAAAAATGACTGCAATACAAAACAATAAATGATAATAACAGGTGAAGAGTATTGTAATTTCTGTGTCATGCAGTCTGCCTCCTGTAAGGGGTGGCTCAATATTCCCCCCGCCTTTTTTTTTCTTTTTTAAAAAAAACTTTTCAGACCCCTGCAGTCTGCAGCAATACCTATTTCTCCCTCTATAAAATGGCTTCAGTACTCTGGATGATGCTCAGCAATGTGAGCGCTAAAATAATAAGAGCCAGTAAAACAAATGCAGTTACCAAAATATGCACTGTGTGATTATTTTTTTTTCCTTTTTTTTTTTTTTGTTAAGACCAAGCACTAACATCTTTTAGGTTTTTAGTGCTCTTAAATTCAGACATTAATAATGCTGGCTAGCAAATCGCATTTAAGATACAAGTGCCTTCTGAATAAGTTTGCCTGACCAGTTCTGCCAAGGCACTTCATTCCTGCCCTTCCTCAGTGTACGGGGAGGGCAATTCCTGCCAAATTCACCGTTACCCTGTAGTCACATACAGAGCCAAAATCTGACGCCTGCTCGCCTCGACGTGCACCCACTGCCTTCAAGACCGGATCACTCTTCTACCCCAGCCTTGCACCCCAGCGCAGCACCTCATGACTTTTGTTCTTTAAAAAGAACATACGCAAAGAAATGAGTATGAAACCTCTCATTTTTCCACACAAAGGAAGGAGAAGGACAGCCCCGAACAAACAGCTTCCTACAGGAACCGCAGCCGCTCCAGCGTGTGCATGCGCGACATGTGCATACAAATGGTGCCTAATTAACTGCTTAAGGACAGATTAGTTGCCATATGTTGCCAAGAATGATGGGTGTGCTTCCAGTGCAGAATTAATCGATTACAAATATGCCATCTCATGAAACATACTGCCAGGAAGATGGGCGGTCTTGCACCCTGGGGAACCTGGGGAGAGGAGTCGGGGGGACGGCGTGCGTGCTGGGTTGGTGTCCCGGTGCTGCTGTGGCTGGGTGGGAGGTGGGCGGTGGGAGAGGGGCAGGGGAGGACAGGGTGGCTGCAGGCACCCAGGTGCTCGTGCCTCATGCTGACCCAACCGCGTGGGTTCACGAGGGTTTGAGCGACTTTGTGAGCAATAGCGTGGAGAGAGAGAGGGGTTGCTCCACCAGCCGTAAATAGCAATTACTCTGCGGGCAACCAGGCAGCTCAAGGAACAAGTCAAGACGCCCACTAATGAGGCTTTTGCATGACAGTTCACCTATCACAACATGCCAAGGTGGTGAAAGGCCTGGGTCGCAGTACTGACCCATTTCTTCACCCAGGCCAGATGCCTTTCATAAAGCAATTCATTCTGTCTGAATTTTGGGAAAGACAAGGAACAGGGGAAGACAGTTCAGCTCTTGATGCTGGCAGCGTGGCACAGTTGTGCCTTGACCCACTCTCTAAGCGCTTGCTGCCTCTGGAAAAAGTGGTTATGCCTTCCGTGGCCATCCCCTGGCCAGGTACCTGCCCATGCCCATTCCACCCTCACCTCACCCTGCAGCTCCCTTTGCTGCATAAAGCTAACCAAGGAAAAATAACGGTGTTCCACTGCTCAGAAAGCTCAATGGGCTTCTCAAGGGTTTAGCAGGGCTGGGAATGCCAGAAGGACAGAAAGGATGGGGAAGGACCACACCTTTGGGCAACGATGAACTCGTGTCATCAACATCAGCTGAGCTTCCTTTTCCAGCAGTGCTTTATCCCATATGCGTTAATCAGAAGAAATAATTTAATCTTCCTCATTTCCTTTTCTGTAAAAAATGAGTTATTGATACACCCCAGCCTTGCCTGGTTTGGCATGGATAAATCCATAACTGGCACTTTATTGCCATGGTTATGGGACCCTGCGAATGGGTGCATGCAAGAAAAAAATGCAAACTGTAATTCATACAGATCCTCCGCTTTCTAAAATTCACAAACTGCATCAGTTGACGGCCTGAAAAAAGTCCCTGGAAAGCAATGGAAAGACTCCATCATGGTGCAGATTAGTCTATTACAGTCTGAGCCCCAATATTTCCCCAGAGATTTCCCCTTGCCTGCCAAGACCGGCAGGCCTGAAACAAGTGGGGCACTGCCTCAAATGTTGGAGGAGCAGATTATACTATAAGCTTCATAGCACTGAAAATGGTATTATAATGAAGAGCAGATGACAAAGCAGTCGCTGTGGATGTCAAAAAGGTCAAGTGATCCTGTGCTTTCTTAGGAGCAATTTATGCAGTGCTTCAGTAACATCTGAAATGGAATAATCTTGAATAGGCATTGAAAGCTCTTGTTCTACTCGTTCCTGGACCTCAGTAGGAGATGGAAAACCAAGGACATTTGTTAGACATTAAACAGAAGCAAAAGAAATGATCCTCCTGCTTTCTCAGAGTCTTTTCAACTTCTCCTCCCAGCGCAGTTTTAAATGCCTGTCTCACACTCAGCCGGAATCTCACACCGCTCTTTTACACACACAAAAAAGGAATATAGCAAGTTTTCTATATAAATGCTCATCTACTCCTAGTGCCATTTAGCACTTGAAAAATAAGAAGGAGCTTGTACCAACAACAGTGATTGATGCAAAAAGACAAGATACTACCAGATAAAAATACCTGATGCTGAAAATGGGATATGAGCCACTGAGATCTGGGGCTTTGGTACGGCTCTGGAAGTTTTAACTACCTAAGCCTAAGGAGCTAAGAACTGAGAAATGTTGGGCTATAAGAAAAATCTACTTTACTGCAGAAAATGTTAAAGCAACTTTTAAACCACAGCCAGGAGGCACCTAAATATTGCATTAGAATGGGCCATTGAGCATCACAGTGGCACCAAAGGAGGGAAAGTTATCTAGAGCACAGAGAGGAAAATTGACAGGTAAAGGGAAAATAGGCAAGAGAAAAGTATGAAAAGAAATGAAAGGTAGGAGACTTACTCCTGCAAGAGGCTTAGCACACCCTACACGCACAGAATGCCTCTTTAACAGATAGTGATACGTTTTGACTTTAAATTTAGCCTTTAAAACCCCCACTGTTCTGTACAGAGGCTCCATTGTCTGGAGCCAGTTGAGAGCCAGCCCTACATGTGCAGTGTCACTTCTCAATTATGGGCCATAATTGTGGTTGCCAGTTTGTCACTGCTGGGATCGTGTAGCGGATTTAAGTAGACAGAAACGTTAATAAACTGAGCCCAAATCTCAAATACCTTCAAAATTATTGAAGTCAGGCATAAGATTAGCTCCAGAAGACAAGGAAAAAAGGTTATTAGAACATCAGCAAAATCCCACAAAACTCGCCGCTTTCTATTCAAATGCAACTCTATCAAAAAGCTGCACACACACCAGACTGGATGCCATTTATAACACCCTGCAGAGAGAAACAACAAACACGTTTTTTAGAAGATAAGGCTTTTCACAGCCTTCTTTATTATCATTACACTAATTATGCTGGGATATTCATTCCTTTCTTGTTCAAGATACACGGAAAATTCAGAAACAAAATGCGGTACAGTATCCTCCCCCTCCCCTTCTCTTCCTCGCCCCATTCCTTTTGAGAAAATTCTTAATGGCTCTCTCTTAGAAGTCTAAAAGTAAGATACTAAATACAGACAGACAAGAGATTGTCACTTATATTCAGTGTTTTTACAAAATCCAGTAATTTATAGAAAAGCAAAGTTCTTCAAAATGACCTTTTAGGTACTAGACAATTTATTTGAAGTGGGAGAAAGAGGAAAAAAATCAACAGGACTTTCTCATGATCGTATGAAGTGCACTTAGCAAGAGAAAGCTGTTGAAAACACTTATACTCTATTTTAGGTCTTTCTACTGTTGCCCATCACCATGGTATCAGAACATCTGAAATGTAAAGTAGATTAGCGAACTCTAAGTCCCTGTGGGGTTTCTGGTTCTTGTCATTTTGGTGTACGCAAAATCCCATGTGAAGTGAGTCCACGTGTACTTATTGCCAGTGAGGCTGAAAGCAAATTTCATTTTTCTACAGTGCTGCGTAAGAGGATGGAGCTACAGCCATTTCCTAAATTGATCAGACTTTGGCTTTGTCCATTTACCTCTGGAAGATCATTCCATAATCAAGCCCCTTTTTGGACATGATACCTATACTTCAGAATTTGAAACTGGCATTTTAGATGCTCTGAGGTCTAGATAGGTGTCTTGAGGTGTCAAATATGTGTCCTACTTCAAATAGCTCTTTTCTAGGTCTGAATGGGTTAATTTTTTCTCAGGTAATTCTGTGAAATTACTCAAACGATGTGAATTCATGACACATGTTTTTTTATAGCTTTTTCTTTCACCAGAATAAAAACCCCGTCCCTGTCACATCGCTGCGTCTCTCCTAATATGACAGCTAGGACCATCACTGTCACAAGTTACATGATGTAGCTATTATTACACTGAACATTACATCTTAAATGATGGGGTTTTGTGGTCATCTGGTTGCGCTTTGCAAAATTATGTTTGAATAGAACTAGCAATGAAACATTTAGAACCATTACATAAAACATAAAAGGATGAAAGAACAAAATAATGGAGGGGAAAACAGGACTTGGGGACATTCTCCAGTGCAGCTCGTACCCTCACCCAACAGTTCCTATTTCTCTTACAGCCCATGGTTAGAGCTTCATAGATGGCCTGAGCCCCTCAAAGTCCAGGAGGTCCATTGCAACCATGCACAGCATCCTGGTCACCTAACTCTGGGTCCCAGGGGTGGGGTCTGGTCTCCTGGTGACACTGAATATCTGAGCCAATAATCCTGACCATGTGTATGTAGGCAGAGCTCCAGTCCCGAGTTAGATCGTCTAATCTGGCTCCATTCACATTGCTACACAGTCCTGGAAACCAAACGTACCTAAATAAATTATTCCACTGATTGTAGGGACTGACTTAATGCACAATGGGCCGTATGCTGCGAATGCAAATTTGCTGCTCTGCCAAGTCAAAAGCAAGCTCAACATCTGCACGGCAAATCCACGCCGACAGGAACACTACTGCCTTCTCCTCTTGGCAACCCTTCGGCGAGGCCCTGATGGGCAGCGTACAGAGCTGTGCGCCATTGCCAGGGATGTAGTCAACTAAATTGCCGGCTCAATCCTCCACCCAGAAATCTGGGAAAATTAAATGGGACAGTCTGACCTACGGTAAGTCTCCCTTGTGCACGCTCCCTCTCTGAGCCCATCAGTCCTGCAGAGGGGTGGGCTGGAGCCAAGGGGCTGGGCGCCCACTCCCACCCACCCCAGCGAGGGAGGGCACCAGCTCCAACGGTCTCCTGTGAGCGCTGGTGTGTAGGAAGGTTAGGACAGAACAAGGAAACAATCCATTATCGTCGTTAATACATTCAGTGAAATGACTAACAGAACAGTTTTTCAAAAAACCTCCTGAAGGTGCAGGGAAAGTTATCCTTACAATAGTTTAGCCTAAGGTTTTTACCTTTTTTGGGGGGGCACTACATGTAAAAGTAGTGTCGATTTAAAATAATTAGAAAGCCAGTATAATTCATTCAGAATCACTACAAAATAAGTGCGAGGAGAAGAAACTTTAAAAAATTTGAAAAGGAATGAAATCAATGCCTTGAAGATAAATGCAACTGAAAAAAGCATAAGACAAAATCATTACTCAAGGAAGACAAGTCAAATTATTACAGCTTTGATGCATAAAGAAAAGAAAAGCATCTTGATAACTACAAGGAAAACCAAAGTATCACCATTATCACTGAAGAATGTCTTATCAAAAGAGAATTGGGTCCCTGTTATGCCTGTTGCATTCTGAAATCTTGAATAGTAGTGATTTGGTTGTATTGACCTCAAAAGAGGTCAACCAGACCAGAAAATCACAGGCTGTGATGAAGGTACCAGCAAAGGGCGCAGCTCTGGAAGAGCTCCCTGCAGGCAGAGCCACGCAGCTCCGCACAACCTCGCTCAGCAGCCAGCTACGGATCAGGGAAGTCACAGGGATACAGATTTTTTTTTTACATGTCCAACCATTAAATCCACTTTGATGTAAGAAGTTAATAACACGAATATATTTTGAAGATGATAAGAATAGCCAAACACCAAGATATTGAGTCAGCTCCCCAAGAAAACAATTTCTTTATACAGAGATTTAATTAAAGGTTATAGAGGTTCTAAAGAGAGAAGGAGATGGGTTTTTTCTGATGTGCGCAGTGAAAAGGCAAGAAGCAACCGTCACAAGCTACAGCAAAAGAAAACCTCATTGGACATGAGAAAAATTATTCATGAAAGTGGGGCAGCACCGGAACTTGTGCCCCAAAGAGTCTCTAAACTCTCCATCTGCGGAGATACTAAAACCTGGACTAGAGACCTCCAGAGGTCCCTTTCAACCTGAACTACTCTGTTCTTTGGAAAGATGGAGGGAAACCTGTCTCATGCACATACTTAGGTAACCACAACTTTTTCTAAATACATCAGAGGAAACTGGGCCACCTGATGAAATTAGATGAGCTCAGACAGAAGAATCATCGAGGCTGAAGGAGCCTGCACACCCAGCAAGCTCCCAGCATCTTACCTTCACCTTGAGCCTGCTGTTTCAGGCTCAGTTTTTCCGACAGCCCCTTCCCCAGATCCCGAACCCTGGGGAGATCCGTGCTGCTCTCAGCACGACCCTGCTGGGCTCCGGGCACTGGGAGCCTCCTGCGTGGCAGCTGCCCTGGTGACAGGGGAGAGAAAAGGGGAGAAAGAGAGAAGCTGCCTATTTCTACATGATAATTCGCTTAAGCAATTGAGCTACATCTCTGTTTTGGCACTGGATGTGCTAGTGTGCATCCAAACCTCACATCTTGCTGTGCATTCAGCCTGCCCGGAGAGCGAGCCATTTTCTGGTATTTACAATCCCCCTGCCTCTTCACAAAATACTGCTGACAAAATGTTTCCTGTGGTCAAATAGCTACAAAACGTTTGAAAATATCAAGTGATCCAGCATATTCAAACACTTCCAAAATAAAAGATAAACTAAAAAAAAAATTTAAAAATTTGATGGCTTCACTAGTGAGCAGCAATATTACTTTTTCCTTCATTGTTTGTCCCAATCCCCAGAGCAGGGGAGGGGCAGAAGAGGTTATTATTTCTCACACTGATATAAAGCCGGAGAGACATGGATTAGGATTAATCTTTTGCTGTCTCAGTCTGTTTCCCCCCAGTAAATAATCCTCCCACTTCTCCCATGCTCCTGCCCAAGCTTCTCCCCTCCCTGCACAGATGAAGGACTTACCACAGCTGCCTTCCCAGCTTTGCTGTCCCTTTCCATGCAGATACAAGCCGTTTTAAGGCCACTTCTCACTGTATGAGGTTGGGATGAGACATCTGTACTATTTATCATCTTTGTGGGTGACATGGATGTTGGGACTGAGTGCACCCTCAGCAAGTTTGCCAACGACACCAACCTGTGTGGAGTGGTTGACACACTGGAGGGAAGGGATGCCATGCAGAGGGACCTGGACAGGCTTGAGAGGTGGGCCTGTGCCAGCCTCATGAAGTTCAATAAGGCCAAGCGCAAGGTCCTGCACATAGGTCAAGGCAATCCCATGTACAAATATAAGGCTGGGAGGAGAGTGGATTGAGAGCAGCCCTGAGGAGAGGGACTTGGGGGTGTTGGTGGACAAGAGGCTCAACAGGAGCTGGCAACATGTGCTGGCAGCCCAGAAGGCCAACTGCATCCTGGGCTGCATCCCCAGCAGCATGGCCAGCAGGGCGAGGGAAGAGATTCTGCCCCTCTGCTCCACTCTGGGGAGACCCCACCTGGAATACTGTGTCCACATCTGGAGCCCCCAACATAAGAAGGACATGGACCTGTTGGAGCGGGTCCAGAGGAGGGCCACAGATGATCAGAGGGCTGGAGTCCCTCTGCTGTGAGGACAGGCTGAGAGAGCTGGGGTTGTTCAGCCTGGAGAAGAGAAGGCTCCGGGGAGATCTTCTAGCAGCCTTCCAGTATCTGAAAGGGGCCTACAAGAGATCTAGAGAGAGACTTTTTACAAGGGCATGTAGTGACAGGACGAGGGGTAATGGCTTCACACTGGAAGAGGGGAGATTCAGATTAGAGATCAGGAAGAAATTGTTCACTCCGAGGGTGGTGAGACACTGGCCCAGGTTGCCCAGCGAAGTTGTGGCTGCCCCATCCCTGGAGGTGTTCAAGGCCAGGTTGGGTGAGGCTTTGAGCAACCTGGTCTAGTGGGAGATGTCCCTGCCCATGGCAGGGGGGTTGGAACTAGATGACCTTTAAGGTCCCTTCCAAGTTAAACCATTCTGATTCTATGATCTGCATGTGTGTAGCACTGATTCCTTGCTCACCTCCCTAATGACTCCACTGAGGCCATGTTCAGATGGTTTATCAGACAAATCATGGCTTGGCTAGCTTTAGAGGATGGTCGTGCTGGAAGTCAAGCAGCAAAGGGTGACCTGAGTGTCCCTGCACCTGGCTTCAGGCAGGGTATATGGTGACAACATACAGTACATTCCCTTACACTCATTGAAGGTCCAACAGATGTACTCACACATCATCACTTCCCTCTCTGAGGTAAGGACTCAGTTGCTGAAGGGCTAAAAGGACGGAACAGAAAATTGCAGCAGCAGGAGAAGCAGCAAAGTGCATCTTGCACTGGCCGTGCTACCTTCTGTGCCAGTTGGAGCTCCCGGCATGAGTTTGAGCTCTCCAGGCTCCGTCTAGGAAATCTGGGCAAGAAGCACAAGTGAATGTGCATTCCTTTGCGCAGCCTCATTTTTCAGCTTGGCCGGGCTAATTATAGAACTCTGACTTTCCAGGTTTGTTCATTTTTCCAGTATGGAGTCTGACTAAAACAGACTCAGGCCAAGAGAGTTGGGGTTGTTCAGCCTGGAGAAGAGAAGGCTCCGGGGAGACCTTATACTCCCTCCAGTACCTAAAGGGGCTACAGGAAATATGGGGACAGACTGTTTAACAGGGCCCATTGTGATAGGACAAGGGATAATGGCTTTAATCTAAAAGAGGGAAGATTCAGACTAGCTACAAGGGAGAAATTTTTTACACTGAGGGTGGTGAGACACTGGCCCAGGTTGCCCAGAGAGGTGGTAGATGCCTCATCCCTGGAAACATCCCAGGTCAGGTTGGACGGGGCTCTGAACAACCTGATCTAGTTGAAGATGTCCCTGCTTATTGCAGGGGGGCTGGACTAGATGGCCTTTAAAGGTCCCTTCCAGCCCAAACTATTCTGTCTCTGTGGATAAAGACGACAGCCCCTTCTCTGCCTCATCGTTTCAGGTTTATGGCATGATACAGCACCTTCCAGGTGGTCCAGCAGCATGTGTCACTCTCAAGAAGACTACACAAAGGGATTTGGGTTAAAGGAAAAAAATAGCAAAAAACCCCACAGATTAAGAAAGAAAGAAAGAAAGAAAGAAAGAAAGAAAGAAAGAAAGAAAGAAAGAAAGAAAGAAAGAAAGAAAGAAAGAAAGAAAGAAAGAAAGAAAAAGAAACCTCCTTTCAGTGGCGGCAGAGAATGGCACGGGACCATCTGCACACGGGGATGAGATGCAGGACTGCTACTCACCATCTGGGATTTTTCACCCCCGCGAGCAGCTGGCTGACAGAGGCCGTGCCACATGGGCTGGCTCGTCACCTCCCCGCTGCCAGCTGCATAGCTTGGCTGGGTGGGCTTTTGGTTTTTTCTTTGAAAAAGCTGAAGAAGGGGCAGGAGGCACCGAAACATGACTAAGCACTGCCCAGAGAGACCTTGCTGCTCGGACTACGGTGCATTTTGAAATATATTTGGGATTGCTCTCCAGTTCCAATAAATTTAAGGTTGGAGGAAATCCAAATGAAGGGGCTAGGGTTGTCTTCCCAGCTCTTTCCTTGTGAAAGCAATTTCCTTTACTGGCATCTTCAAAGCAAAAGTAATCTTTCTGAGGGAGGTTTGGCAAAAACATGGAAGGTTTTTATAGCGGCAGGGCCAAAGGTTTATAAAACCCCACTGAAGCCATTGCAGCCCAAGGTAATAGGTAGCTATAGACTTACAGGGGAATTAATAGAAGGAAAACAGCCCGGGTTTTCAGTAAAGGGAAAGGCAGACATCTTCGTTTGATTTTTACCAGTACTTTCCTTTCCAGTGCACACACATCAACACTACCAAACACCAATACTTTAAAAGGGAAACGTGATTTTGGAAATAGGCATTTCAGAACATTTGCAATGCTTTAAAGCAATGAATTGTGCTGAAAAGTCATTCTCACTTGCCCACCGATCCCATATAACACTAGAGTTGCCATCATTATCATCTGGATATGGAGGCTGTTCAGCATGACAGCCCAATGGGATGTTCCTCCCAAGAACCCTTTTGTATTTAGGATAGAGTTAGAGCAATGGGGGACAAAAGAAAAACAAATTTGTGCAGAGTCTTAACAGTGCTAACCATGCAGAGTAAATCAATATCAGCAGAAAATGAAAGAGCCCCCTATACAAGGCTCAGCAGAGTCCTTCATGTGTGGATGTGGGACCCCATATTCCCTGGCAGAATCAGTTCTTCCACTGATCATCTGTGCTGGAAGCCAGGCTGAGCCGTCATCCAGCAAGTTTTAAAGCCAACAGATGTTGCCATCTCCAATTGTTTTTCACACCTGCAATTGCGAGTGCACTCAGAAAGGAAGGCAGGCAGACAATGGCAGAAGGATTATATTTCTTAGGCATATGTGCTGCGGGATCACAAAGCTGGGACGGGAGCTGAACACCTGTTGACAACTGCATCTCGTGGAGGAAGCCAAAATATTCATTCCTTCTGGACAAATGGAAACTGCTGCATTTATAAAGTGCTATTGTTTATATTCTTTAAAAATAAAACTGTAACATTTTCTGCTTTGGTCATAGTTTAATCGGTATATTGAGCTGAAAGAGAGGAAAAGTGAAGCTGGCAAAATTTTGCCTGGAGGCAGCAGTTTTGTTGTTGTTAACAATGCTCATTAGCTCATTTTTAACATTCTCTCCCTCTCCTGATGTCTGAGTCCTGTGACAAAGGCAGCCATCGGCATCTTCTCTCCTTTACTTAGTTCAAGGATTTCCCACGAGTTCAGGACCAGCGGTAGGAGGTTCAACCCTACCAACAGTCGTGGCTCGACACTGACGGGCTGGATATCACCCACAGTGCAATAACCAGGGATAACGGCACTGCCAGCACCAAGGTGGCGCGCAGGGTGGACCGAGGTACTCGGGCACTCCGAAGTAGCCTCCACATCACCTCCTGTCTAATTAGACAGTGCACGTTGGTGCTTTCAAGTATCCACAGATTAATAAATATCTATGCTCCTATTTGGTGTCTCCTTCAAATGGTCTCTTGAAGGGATGGTCTATCTCTGCAGCATCACTGCCAGCTCTCACACACAGAACTTCTTGCCAGGAGAGCCCGGTGCTCCTGACTTGGTCCTTTACCCATGGGCTGCAGCCACCTTTTAAAGAAACCAGTAGTGTGGGAACAGCTTTGCTTGCCACCGGCAGCAGATCTGAACACGACAGCTGGCTGCACCACAAAGGTGGGTATCAAAGGACCCAGATTTTTGTCTCCTCAGTGTGCAGTAGGGTGAGGAGATTTTCTGTACAATCTGGCTGCTACTGTGTTTGTGGACTGTGGTTTTTAAGAAATTGTTCCGAGTCCCTTCACTCTTTTCCTCTGATTCCCTCCATTTTATAGCATTTCCAGGTCCTGCACTGCTCTCTCCACCTTCTGGGAACATCCCAGTGTTTTGTTTTGAGCATACCGCCACAGAGCAATGCACTTGACCTTATACGCACAGTCTCTTCCTTTATCCTTTCAAGTGGTTTTTGTAACATCATAACAAAATTCTGATTCACAAAGTTTTTAAGAAGCATGGCTCTACCTGAGTTTCAGGTTAAAGTAGTACTTTTGCAATCAGAAAATACATTAATACTTTTTTTCCCCCCGCTGCAGCATTACTACAACCCGGGCTAGACCGCAGCACTCGGGTTCCAAAGGCAGCACTTCAAACACAGCTCGGAGCTTTGCAATTAGCCTGTCTCGGAGCAGGCAGGGAAGAAGGAAACGAGACAAGAGAGAGTGCAAGTTTGCTAGGAGGCGTTTTGCTGAGTGACATCACATCCTTACGTGAGTCGGTAATGTTTGCTTTGTGTATGTTTCAGACCTGAAGTAGTCACAATTTTAAAATATGCTCATGTTCTCCTTTGGGTGGAAGTCAGCGTCTCCAAAGTTTTTAAGTCTGTTAGATTCCTACTTGGCTGTGGAGCCGAAGGAAGCAAACCCTTTAGACCGAAGGGTGCCGGGGTTTGCCAGCACCCCAGGCTGCCTGCCGTCACCTTTCCTACCAACCCCAACAAGCCTCTAAGCAGAAAACCAAATCCACTTGCTTCCATCTCATTGTACATTTTTATCACCAAGATAAAGGTAAAAGCCAGTTTGGGCACAGATTTTAGGTTAATGCTTCCTTGAAGGAAGGATTGCATCAGGGAAGAGGTTTTCTTTCTCATTTAAAGGACACTAAAATCTGTGATATCCTGAGACTAAAAGGTAATTGAGGTAAAATAGCGATAACATTTGAGGCAACCAGATTGATTAGATCAGCCTGTTCGTGTTTGCTCAGCTTCCTCACCTCCTTTTCCAACCCCTCCTGATTTTTTCTCTTCGTAGCTGAAAACACACGACACAAATCACCCTTTCAAACTTGCTCCTACCTTGATTAAAAAAAAAAAAAGAAAAAAGGCGCTTTACAATTCTAATGCTGTAACTGCTGCTCATATGCCAGAAGTTTGTTCCTACTGTGTCAGCTCACACAACAGCTCGGCCTTATCTACACAGCGCAGAGATTTGAACAGGTTTAAGAGAGCTTTCCGAAATTGAAATTCTCTGTTTACCACCACCGAGTAGCCTCCTCTGCTCCTCAGCACACGGTTCCTACCGTGCTGATGAACAAACGCAGCCCCCTCCTAGCGCACAAATATTCCTCCAAAAGGAGTGATATAAATTAAGGTAAAGTCCAAACTCAATTCAGCTGGAGGGAAATGCTTGGGCACTGGGTAGAGCAGGAATAGGAAAGGGTTTTAAGCCTCTATAATTTCCCCACACTGAACTGAGATGTGAGATTGTAAGAAAAACTAAATCGTTGCCACCTGATTAGCCATGTCCTCACGGCGCCTGCTAAGGGAAACAGCAATCGCGTTCAAAATAAGCAGCAAAGTATTGAAAGGTTTGGGAGAAAATTCCAAGACATCAAAAAGTGGCTTTTGTGATGACAGAAGAAACACACCCCCCCCCCATCTCTTCCAGCAGGTATCACTCCAGCGCACATCCTTCCCGGCTAACACCTTCCCAAGATAACATATGCAGCTTCAAGCTTGCTAGATAACCCCGCGTGAAGGAGCATAAAAGCTGAGAGCAAAAAGTACAAGAGCATTACAAGGTGTGTGTGTGTGTGTGTATGTATATATACGTATGTTCTATGTGCATATGTAGGACACACAGATAAACACAGGACACAAAGAGCTCTATCTCCTCATACAAGACGCAGTAGTTACAGCGGTTCAACTCGTAAGAAAAAATAAGCCTGGACTGCCCAAAAGTGAAGGTGCAAAATGCGGCGGGTAAGATCAAAGCCATATTTAACCCACGTGCCCGCGAGTCTCCCCTGCAGAGGCGCAGGCTGCCGGAGCGCCCCGCGCTGCGCTCTCACCTCCCCATTGGCCGGGCGGGATTGGGCAGCTCCACACAAGGAAGGGATGACCAAAGGAAAAGCAACGGAAAGTGATTTCAGTGCTTAGGTCATTTCAAATCGGATGGAAGACGTTAGGAAAACATTTCATTTTCATCTTTCCACTCCATGTGGCTGCATTTACCAAAAAGGTTAAATCAACACTTTTTTTTAAGGTTGCCCCTCAGGTTCAAAGGGTGCAGCGTGTTATCATCAACCCCTCAGAGCTCGCTTTGGGACTGATAACTTCTAAGCCTCCCCTTTTTTCAGAAGTCTGCGAGAGAGCCAGAAAATTGCAAATGATTGCATCGCCCTAAAAATCCCATATGATTCCCAGGAATAAACGCTCCTCTCTGATCTCCTCGTGGCTCCTGCTTGCAAAGGCTTGCCACTGCTCGAGCAGTTTCGTGCAGGGTCCACAGTGGGAAAATTACTTTAAAAGCAGCAGACAAAAGAGAAAAAGTGGCAGCACTGAAGAAAGGGCAATGTTTTCCACAGACAAACGCATATAAAATTCTGACATTATTCAACATGCTTTCAAACCAAAAACTGGTACCATGTCTGGTACTCACACAGATCCATTCTCTTTCAGCAAGCTACTATCTGCTTTATATTTCCACAGCGTTAGTGTGTATTTTTTCAGCCTGGTCCTAACATTTCCAAGCTGCAATCTGCAAAAATTAGTCTCCAAACTTGCAAAGCTGATTCACGATAAGCAACAACAGCGGCAGGAGTTTGTCAAAGAGAATTATTTGTGTGTTTACAGCCCAAACTGAGTTTTGACTTAGTACTCGTTCATGGCACGATGGATGTTTTTGCAGCCATTCTGTTTAAAAAGGGACGTGAGGCTGGGGGAAGGGGACTACTTGCCTTGGACCCTCCGCAGTAGTTGAGGCTGGGAGGACAGCCAGAGGCTGCGACGTGTCCGAGAGGAGCGGAGGGAGCGGGAGCAGGGACAAAGCTCTCCTGCCCAGACTCGCTTGCTTCTCGTTTTCCAACCCTGAGCTTGGGCCAAGCCACAGACTCACACTTCGGTCCTGACCCGACTGCAGGGTGAGCACATCCCCACTAAGCAGAATTTGAATTTCTGGAGGCGGGAGGGGGTTTATTTCAACACCTGCTAGAACAAGAATATTTTCAGATGGTGAAACCTGGAGTGAGCCAGATGAAAATAAAAGGGTCATATACCAGTAACACAGCAAGCAATGAACATATATAACAGACACCATTCATTATAAAATGCTCGCAGGCTCTAGACTTTAGTCTAAAAATGTTACTAAAAAAGAATAGCGGCACTTAGTTCTTTCTTCACCTGGATACCAACCAGCTCTGAGCAACAGCTCCCAGAGTTTTGTGCAAAAGATGGGTTAAGGGAGGCGTGGAGGACCTCCGTGACTGGAAGCAATAAACCCCCTCCCCAAACACCAAAGAAACCTGTCTCCTACACCATGCCTGTTTCTCAACAGCTTGTCTGCAGCGGCGGAGAGGGTGTTACCATTGGTGTGGAGTAAGTGAAAAACCAGATCGGTGAAGACTAACAGAATTTCTACATACAACATCTGAAAAACAAGCAATTTCACTAAGATCCAGAGTAGAAATAAAACAAACCAAGTACTTCTTTTGCATTTTGGTATTAATTTTGACTCAGGCCGCAGCTAATCCTCCATACGCCAACCGACGCAGGAACCAGTATCACACGTTGCGATACCTCTTGTTATACAAATGAGCTGGAAACTGGCTGTTTACAAGCGGTGTATTTGCACATTCAGCCATGTGGCGTAATTACAACTCGACTGCGTGTACACACAACCACAGAGAACTGGGGTTGCTCGTTACCTCCTTTGTCAAAGCCTATTTTTCTTTGCAAGATGGTTCCTATGGCACCAGAATAAACAATAATTCTGGTTCTTTGCACATCACCAGCATTTTCCTAGACAACCCGTTCTTTCCTTGTCAGCACTCTGGATTGTATAAACACCGCCATTAAGGCTTTCCAGTGGCTCTTGGTTTAGAGGTGTATTTGTGCTCAGGTTTTAGGAGGAGGTGACAGGAGACACACACAAGCACACACACACACACTTGCAGACAGAGTTGCACACCCAGTCGCTTCCCTACTTTGCCGATTGAACTCGTTTGCAAGAGCGATGCACAAAACCAGATTATCTCAGTCCGGAATGGAAATCCTTGCTTTATGCATTCTTTGCAGGCTCTGCTGTTGGGTTAGAAGCCCTACTTGGATGGGAAAACTCTGAGTCCATTCAAGCACAATTCAGCACATTACTTGGAAGAGAGATCCATCTAGGTATCACCTTGCATTTGTGATATCCCACACTCGGGCATTGTACCAGAGAAGGCCGTTACAAACTTACTACTGTTGAGTACCGACAGCGTAACTTCCCTAATGACGGACCGTTAAGTTCATGGAGCCGAGAGCTGAGTGAAGTGTTTCCTACATACCAGGCTCAGGCAATAACTGGTGGCCTCTCCTTCCTTCTCCGCATACTCAGTCATGAAACATAAGTGAAAGGATACTCCCAGGAACACCTTTAGGAATTTCAAGTAAAAGTACAAGCTCTCCAGCCTCTTGATCCTACAGGGACCAAGGCTCACATTCATCCTATATGTGAGCCTACTGAGGGGATTATTGCGAGAAACTTCTGGCTTTATCCGTCTCCAGAATAAGGTTTTCTGTATTTCACTGATTTTTCTATGCAAGCCAGGCTTTTTCTCACAGTTGTTTTAGAGGGAACCATTTATATATGCAATAAAAAAGCTATTTCACCACATTGCTGAAAATTCCATCAGGTTACAGTTTATCTGAACAGCATACAATTTAGAACATATTAATAAAAGAGCACTAAATATTAAATTGCTTTTGGCATAAAGAGTACATTACAGGTGTTTATAAACACATCAGTAAATGTTATGGACTTTTAAGTAACCCTATTGACCTGTAGCATAAATGCTCTGTAGCTACCGATTCATGATATATAAACACTTTATGGATAAACTTTTACAAGCCACTTACAAACATGCTCTTTGTAAGAAATATGACATACTCCCAAACAGACAGAGAAATAACTCACAAAAACCAAGATCATTTCAAGAGTACAAGCCTTTTTATTTGGTTTAGTTCCTGTAAATTAAAGTTATAACTCAGTGTACAAAAGTAAAATTAACACAGAACAGCATTTTTTTTGAAGTATTTTTCATTGTTTTTTGAACGTGGGACCTGACAAAAGAGAGGACCTGAAATGTCCAAGCTAGATGGCTCAGAAGAAGAATTTCCAAGCATAAGCAAGAAGCATTATACCCATTCCTTCTCCCTCTATGCCATTTTATTTATGACACCGGTCATTTCCTTGCAGATATCTGTTAAGAGGGGGAACATATCTCATCTAACTGCAGCCATCTCAAAATTCGTTGCCCAAGTCAGTACCGGTCACCTAGCTAACACAACCAGTGGAGCAGAACAGGCACATCCAGAGGGTGATCCAACCCATCTGCTCTAGACTGCTTTATCCAAGACAGACTCGCCCTCTGGAGAGGCCGTTTTCTCACCATCAAGACAGTCATCCGTGTTCCCTCTCTAGAGCTGGACAAGCACCATGTAGACAGCCATGCCTGAGTAAGTCCCAGTTTCGAAGTCCGCTGTTAAACAACAGCTGCACCGTCAGCTCAGCACGAGGTTGGATATTTAAAGGTTTAACTTGTGAGAGCTTCAGCTCAGGCAAAGCATATCCGTCAAACCTGACGGACCTTGCAGCAGTATCAGTATGATGATACTGGTTATCGTGGGGAAGGATGGGAAAGCAGCAGCTGATACTCGGAGGCAATGACTGACCTGGATAAACGTCTGCTGGATTCCCACCTCAGCACGTGCCAGTCACAGCAACAGGAACGGGGTGTTTCAAGCTTCTGCATCTGTCTTCCCCCAGCATCTTTAACCCACCGCTATCCTTGTGCTGGGCAGACAAGAGGACAGAAAGGTGAATTCGTGCCTGTTTCCCCGTGCCGGCACTTCAACGTGTATCTGTATAAGACCATCTGGAAGAGCTGTCTCTGTTGTTTATTTTCCATGAATGCAACCTGTTGTTAATATCAAGCACCAGTAAAGTATTTTGGATAAACGCAGATACAGTGCCAAGATGAACTGCAATGAATCACTATGACTATACAACCGTCTCTGTTAAACAGTCAGGACTGTACGGGTAAAACTTCCTCTCCATCTAACGCTGTGGTGAGGAGATTTCTTTGGTATCAACTTCTAAGTGGCTCCCTGACATAACAATAACTCTGTGTAACTGAAGGGTGTTTTACATGGTCTAACCTCATTATAATGAACCCTTTGAATAAACTCTTTGCATCTGAATGTTCACCACAATTAAGATGGAGAATCTGCTTCATCAGGCCAACGAAAAACCACCCGTATCTGAGCCAAACACTGATACCCAGAGTGCAGTAACAGAGTTTTGTTCATACCAATGAAGAATTAGAACAAAGTATTTTCAAAAGAAAATAGTGAATAAATACAGAAAGAAATAATAAAGTAATGCTTCCAAGGTAGATTTACCGTGCTGTAAGACAAACAGGTCCTCCGTTATCCTTGTTAAGATGCCTTATTTTTAAATTTTTTTCAGTAGGACTAACTAACAATGCCAAAAAGAGTAGTTCTCACCAGTTGGGTTGTATGAGCGTAGTATGACTGGACTCTCCTGTTCTGACACTCTAAGCTGTGAATCTTGATGCACTCCTGCTTGTATTCTGGGAATAACGCAGTCTTCGGAGCACGGCAGCCTCGTCTACTTTCTTGCCTATAGTCTACTCCCCTGCACTAACTTAACCGGATGGCAAGCACCGCCACGTGCACCTGCTGATAAATCAGGGTACAAGACTAGAAGATGGCAGCCTGCTGGTAAATGTGTGAAAATATTCACTACTGACACCCATATCCTGTGGTGGGTTTGGCACGCAACATCTGCACAAAAACACCCTTGTGCATCATCAGTCTATAAAAAACACCAGAAAAATCTCAGTAACATATTAGCAATCGCTATTCAGCACTTGAATACCAAGGAAACAATACAGTAACACCCGTTAGAAAGAAAACGTCGCAAAAATACGCTTTGCTCTAACCCACGCTGCTAAGACTGTAATTTTCAAAAATACTTAGCTCACATACACAGGCTTTCTGAGAGGACTGGCTCAAAATCTGCAGCTAGACTGAAGGGCCCGGTGAATTCTCTTTGCTGCTCTTGAGCTCCTTCTGAATAATAACCATGATGCAAAGCCAGCTGCTCATCACTGTGACACGAAGCTGGTCTTGTTTTTTTCCATGCAATCACACCATTGTTTCTAGTAGAACTACTTGCAATGCATTGTCCCCTCTAAGTGCGAAGAAAAGGCACAAGTACAAGAGTCTCTTAGTAAAACATTAATCTCAGATCACAGATTTATTTTATGGATTTGCAACACAGCCCATATTACAAACATTGTCTGGGAACATTTACAAGAATAAATAAGATGGACTCGCAGTTGTAAAAAAAAGATTACACTTCACTGTAATGTACAGTCAAAAAATATATCTGATATTCATTGACTTGACATTATTTACCTTCCTTCTTTTAAGCTAGAAAGAAAAGACACTGAATGCACAGTGTTGAGATTTTCGTATTTATATTTTTTACCTTTTTTTTTTTTTTCCATACGTGCTTTATCTATCAAACATCCAAACTGTACAAGTGAGTTTCACCAGTAATCCATAAAGGCCGAAGGGGGGGAGATGGGGGTGGCATTGCAACAGCAGAGACTAGCTCTCATGCAGCGCTCCTCCCTGCTGGCAAAACGCATCCAGGGAGCTGGAACAGATCTGCTGATCCAGCTGGAACAGATCTGCTGATCCAGATGCAGCCACAGCATTGCTGTGTGAAGTCGTGGCGAGTCTGGCAACAAGTGATGCTAGCACATTTTAATTGCAACAGGATTGGTGAGGGGTTGGGGGGGGAGGTGAAGGAGATTAAATCAATACGGGAGTGAATTTTGTCAATGTGTTTCATCAGTATGGGCTAAAGGATGTGCTAAGGGTACAGCTCAAAGTTTTGGCATAGAAGTACAGCGTTTACGTTGTGGAGATGTAAGAAAGGGCTCCAGGGGCGATGAGGCGGGTAATGCCAGTTCTGCTCCAGGTACGTGAAAGTCCAGCACATGAAGTCTGGTTCGACTTTCAGCAATGCAAACAACTGACCATCATTTGTCCTGGGGAGTCTCGTTAGAGTAACTAAATTCATGAAAGCTTGTACAGTGCTGGCCACACTCCCACTTCCATCCCCTAAAACATGCTCCTTTCCATGATTTCACACAAATAAGATTTCCTGGAGGTCCCCACTGAAAGATGATGTACTCACACAAGGAAACAAATCTCCATAGAGCAACATGCTCCAGGTATCTCACACAGTCCCACCAGTTGTAGCGTTTCAGGATATCAGATCTCCCAATGAAAAATATCGCCACTGAAACACTATCATTCTGCAACAAGCGCCCCCAGTAAAGGAACCACTATGCTCTTGGAAACCTACCTACAGAAGATCGGGACTGGTCTCAAAGGTTACACCTAGCGTGTACCTTCACCTTGCAACAAGCAAATCCTCGCTCCAGACAAAGTGGTGTGGACTGGCTCGTGTTCATGCTGCTTACAAACAGCTCACGCAGAACTGAGTTGCAAGAAAAACATTTTAGTTTGTTCTTTTCTCATTTCATTTTTTTTTTTTCCACCAGGAAACACTATGGGAACACCAGCATCTGTCATTCAGTCTGCTGCATTGTTTTGTTTTTTAAGGCTCAGGTTGAAAACAGAATAGTGGTGAAAAATCTGCTGCATGCATCGGGACGAGGATGGAAAGGCTAATTTAGATCTCTCATGTTTTTACAAACTGAAAAAGCTGTCAGGTTTTCACAATTATGCTAGTCCAACATGAAACTGTAGGCTATTCTCAGTATAGTTTATTTTTACAAGGGAGGCTTTTAAAATACTTTAACACAGTAAATAATGATTATAGACTAGAGGTCACTGGAAGTCAGAAAGTTTAGGTTTGTTTTTTTTTGTTGTTTTTTAATTTCCATCACACTCAGTACCACCAGGTTTTGGTCTTGATGTATGAAAACGTAAGATTTTGCTTGACTGTTATAGCAAATTGTACATTCTTCAAGTATGTATATGAGGAAGATGACTGATACCTTTTCCAAGTCAATGAACAGATAACACATGACAGATTTTCCTAGTGGTCCTTGCCAAAACTGCAGAAAGTGGGCTTTGCTCGCTATGCTGTTGGCTCGCCCTCAATGAAAGAAGAGCTATAGGTATTTTTGGAACAGGGAAAGGAAGAGCAACTTGCATTTAAATTGTGTACTATGTATGTATGGCTATAGAGGACTGCAATCTAAATAAACAGGAACGCAGGAGGGTTAACAGAATCCTTATTACTCACGTCTGACTCCCTGACTTTAATCAGCTGGCTCCCCCCATTTCTACTCCTGTAAACGTCTGCGCAGGGAAGATGCAGTAACTTGTTCTACATTTCACAGTCTTCTCGGAGGTATACTGAATTCTTGACCCAAAGGCAGTGGTTAAGCTGAATAACTTTTGCCACATGACGCCCTTTATTTTTCAAACTAACTAGGGTTGACTGAAGTTCGTACACTTAAGACAAATGAAAGAATCTCAAAGGAAATACAGCAGGCTCACACCAAGTTCTTCAAGATGCCCCTTGCACTGGCTGGAGATATCATAAAAATTAACTGCGCTACCAACGTAATGGAGTTGATTGTTTGAATTTATTACGGGACAATGAATTTTTCCAAGTGGAACGTTTCCACTGCATTGCACGTCCAGGACCGCGTCAGGACTGTGTGCTGCTCTGTGATGACTTGTTGAGAATTCTGCCAGTGTAACAGATAGAGGCACCTCGTATTTGAAGATTCTTCTCAAGCAAATCTCCTTTTATCTTTGTCCCTCAGGATTTATTCCCTCTGTTACACTCTGACTGCTCTGTCTCCTGAGAGCTCCACAGCCTGGAATGTGGCATTACCTTTTTTTTATGATCTTGGCATGAACTCAGAAGAGTAAGAAAGATTTAAGAGCAGCCCTACAAGAATGAGAGACAGAACAAGGCGCAAGTTTCCTACCTGTTTCAGGACTCCATTTAATCTGCCTTCTCCTCCAAGGTTTGGTTTCTCCCAAAGGAGATTTCTCCTCCTTCCCTTCTCTTCCAGATGGCAACTGCTTTACCTGCCTTCTGAATCACCTGCTGCAGGAGCCTCTCTCTTTCTCTGACTCTACAGCACATCAAGAGCAGTGACCAGCAATCCCTGGCTTGAGATTCCCAGGGGAAATCCTACAAACTACTTCTAAAGGGCCTGTGAAAAGTAAATGGAAAAACAGGTCTAGCACCTGCAGGCTTAAATCTCCTTCTGTGGGATCCACATTGTCACTGGATGATTTTTTACAGGGACTTTACTGATCCAGAATAAAAGGTTGGAAAATACTGACACAAATATGGGGTTCTCTGGGCAAAAGCTTTGGGATTCCCTCCTCTACCCTACAGAGTTACATGGACCAGACTGATTAGGGGTCACAGGCATTTCCCAAAATCTCTGTCTGCCTTTTGGGAGTTACCTGGACATTCTTCAAATGCCCGTGCACATGGGCAGGCGCTGAGCAGGAGAGATGGGGTACAGAACTGCAGTTTGATTTGGGGGTAAAGGCCACAGAAGTCTTTCAATGCATGTAAAAATCTTTCAGTGCTTACTGCCTGATGCCTGTGGGCCAAAATGGACAACTCAAGCTCACATAAATGGCTGCAACGATAATAAATTAAGAGGAACCCACCACTGCATTAATAAAACTGCTTGGAGCTGAGCATGGCAAAGGCAGACATAGTTCTGTGCAGCCTTCAGTCACAAATTGAAATACTTTCTACTAACCAAAGTCCAGAGCCTGCCCCGATCACAGAATACCAACTATATCTGCAGACATAAATAAAATCACCAAATTCCCATTTGCTTGCTTCCTACCAGAGCTCCTGATTCAGTTACCTTCACAGGTACACTGTACACCCTTACACAGGCTCTTATCTTTACATTAATAAACAAGTACGTCAAGTCTATTTACAGGAGGTCAAACACCTTTTTCCTTACAGGTAATTTGAAGAAGGGGAAAAAAAAAAAAATAAAAAAAGAGCCAGCATAGGACACAGCTCCTGCAGAGATCTTAATTAAAAAAACACCAAACCCACAAACCACCATCAAACAAACATAAAACTAAAAAGAAAAAAAAAAAAAGAGAAGATTGTTAAGACCTACTGTACCTTTTAGGGGGTTTGGTCTATCTCTTTGCTGGAGACAACGCAGGGTCTTCCTTCTCCAGCAGCCAGCCTAGATAGCTCCGGAATTCTTTGCTTCAGTTCCACCCCTTAGTAATTTAAGATGCTAACATCTGATGCTTACCCCCTGCATGAGACACAGTCACCCCTGAACCACCCTTCTCTACCTATTTCTAGTCCCCTGTATCTCAGATTACACTTTAGACCAACAGTACGCTATTAATAAATAGTGCTCCCTCACCCTTGAAAGATGTCTGAATGGGGATAAGTTTATCTTCATTACGATCATTCGAATACTGTCAATATCATATTTTTCCAGCCTAAAATTGAGTCATTGAGGAATTCACCTTTTCTACTGTACATTATCGCTTTCCATCCGCAACAGGGGATGCTTAGGTTGGAAAGCTCGCCCTGACTATTAATCCTTTCAGGAGTGAGAAAGCCTCCTTTATCTCATCTCATAATTTCTCTCTTTCCCAGCGAAAACAAACCCATCACCCATAATCTTGCTTGAAACACACTACCTATTTTGGTATAGGCTGTTCTCTACGGCTTAAACAACCTCAAGGTAATAAGGTTATTTCAAGTGAGCTGCTTTTCTCTTTCCACACAATTCCCTTCGTCATTAATTCACATTCAGCGTATCTGCACCGTGCAGTAAGGAACGGCATAAAGATCCCTGAGCCAACACAGACTGGAGCTGGGCCAGTCCCCCAAACGCAACGTAACTGCACGACGATGTAACAGTTTGGCAACACAATCTGTAGTGTCTGCTGAGCATCTTTCCACACGGATTGTAGGCTGGACGTTAGAGGAAGGTTGACACACACGGCTGAGTTGCCGCATAACAAGCTGTGACTAATAGTCGAGCTGCGGTAACCAACATTTGCATTAAACTTGTTCCTTGCAAATACACGATAAAATTTAGCTTAGATATCTTTCCCTGCAGTTTATGTTAACGTCACTTTGCATTTGCAGAGGGCTAAAAGCACACGGCAAGTTGCTGTGGGTCAGCTGATACAAGCACCTGACCCTTTAGTAGCATTTTTTGTACCATAAAACACCTTCAAACTTGCCTCAAGATCTTAAACAACTCCACTGCAAGTGCTTTTCTGCTCTGCTCATCCAACACCACCTTCTCTTCATGCACACACCCCTTCTATGGGCTTGCTTCTGGCTTTTTAATTCACTTTCCTTTATGCTACTGTTAAGCCTTGAATTACCTCCTACCCATCACATCTCAGTCATATTGCCATTTTTTCTACCTCTCCATTCCTTTTACCCTGGCTGTCACCCTCAGTGCTTGCACTAGGCTTTCACTAATTCATGAGGGGGACCTATCGCTATGCTACTTTCCATGTAAAATTAACAGAAAGCTAAATACTAATTAATATATCCATAGCATCCACAGGGAGTGATTCCCTCTGGCTTTCTGCTGTTAGCAGTCACGAACACTTCGCTGACTTGTAGTTTCTTCCTACCTGGGCAGTTGTTGAAAAACCCTGTTCTGGGATCAGGATTCCCTCTTCCCTCTTCTTTGCTAACGGCTCCCAACTCCTGACCTACACTGTTACAGTAAGCCACCTGTAATCAAAACACTAATATGCCTTCCTTCTAATTTTTATCTCATAATTTTGCTTTACCTTCCATTTTTTCTGTAGGACTGTTTGTGTTGCTTAACAGCAAAAGAAAAAAATAAAATCTAAAGCAGTAGCTTGTTTCATGAGACACCAGACATCCGTCCACCTACAGCCCCAACAGGAACTAAAGGTAATTTTGTGATTTCTTGCAGACAGCAGAAAGGACCAACTAGAAAGCCAGCAGAAGCACCTGTGAGGGAATTCTCACTGATACTTTATGGCACACTGGCTGCATCAGGGACAATGTGGTTCAAGCTCCTTTAAGACCTTCATGATATTGAGGCCAAGAATCCAAAGCTCCTTGGAAAGAATATGAGCTAGGTTGAGCATCCTATGCAAGCTCTCCTCTGCCTCGCAGGAAGATGATTATTGCTGTTCCAAACATCCTTCCTTAGGCTGATGCAGGTCTTGGTAGAGATAACAACTATTGGGTCAGATACTGGTATGTTTGAGTTGAGAGTTGCTTTTATCAGATTTCATTTTTATCCTTCATTGTCAAGGCAAAGGTATGACTCTTGAAAAAAGAATGACCATGAAGCAGAGGTGCCTTTTGCATTTACGTACAGAATTAGCAAAATGTTTTGAACTTCTGGCATGCCCTGTGACAGAGCTTCCAGGAGCATTTTACCTGAGGGTGAAAAACTACAGGGTGGTAAGAAAGTGGAGTTTCCTTAAACTTTTACCTTCCGTCTATCTTTTAGCAAGTCTGTATTTGAAGAAACCTACATCTCCCAGAATCTAATTTACACACAGAGCAACCTCATATCCCTGCAACCTCAAGATAAATAAATGGCTAAATTGAAATACTGAATATTGTAAGGCCTTGTTCATTCAATTATTTCTTTCTCTAAGACTACCCTGCAGACTTTAATAATTAACTACTTAAACATACTCTTTCAGAAAAGCAATTTCTTAGCTGCTAAAAAGTCAGAGTGAGATCCAGAACCATGGCAAAACACATCTGGTGTTTGTTTCAAAGAAGGAGAGTTGCACAGGCATTTTTGCAGAACAAAACAAAAGCTGTTTTGCTTAAGAAGGAAAGTTGCTGTGCTGGTCTAACACTTTTCTTAACACATGTCAGAATAGGTTTCTGTGTATGTACATCACCTTTCCTACAGCTTGGATGGATTACCATTTTGAAGCTATAGGGCCTGGAAATCTGAATAAATCACTCAACTACATCTGACTGTACAACAGTTTGGAAATAGCGAGGAAATCTTGACCAAACTCAATTTTAACATTTCCTTCAGATTTTAAGCTCTTGAGCAGGAACCTTCTTTGTTCTTTGTTTGCACAGTGCCTAGTTCAGCAGGGTCCTGTCGTGACTAGGGGTCTTAAGTTCTACAGCAATACAAATAATAAATAAAAAATAATAATACATCGTATATGATCAATAATACCTACTTTATACCCTGTTTTTCAAAGACACACTGCACCCCAACAAATACTTGAAAAATATGGTAACAAAGTTACCAAAAGTTGCAAGACAAATGCAATTTGTTTGATGCAAATATTTAACCTTAAGGTTCAAGTGGCTGGGAAACTCATTAACGGTATGGCTTCACCAGCACTGAAACGAACACAGACCAGAGAGATGTCACCGGTTCATGCACAGCCTTGGGAGCCTAGTGGAAACTGGGAGGAAACATTGGTTAGAAGCCGAGGCAGTGAATCCATGAACAGCTTCTCATCTCTACCATCTATTTTCATGCTAAAAGGGACTACATACGGGAAGAGAATTCCAGTGTTCTTTTTTCTTGTGTTGGCCTTTTCATTTGGAAAAAAAATAGAAGGAAACAGATAAGATAGACAAATTGTAATGAAACATTTCATATATCCCCTATGGCTATCTCATTTTTTCCCAAATGACTGCTGCATGAAATTCAAAAATTAAAGACTAGGATTTGAGAACAAAATTATAAATTAAAAAGGAGACATTTAAAAGAGAATTTCCTAAGGGTTTCATTCTTTCCCCACTCTGCAGCAAGAAGAGCAAAAATACAATCCAAAAGAGGAGAGAAGAAGTCAGGGGGAATTAGAAAGTCCAGTCTTTCAGCCTGTCTCCCATGTTGCTAATTTTTACAGTAGGTTATTTAAGAAGCGGTAGATGTTCCAATAAAAAGCAGACAGCAGCAAACACAGGCATCGTCTCCTCCTTCCAGCGAGGTCTGTGCAATCTCAGTCTCTTGCTCCGGGAAGGAGAGGTTTTCCTTCCCACACTTGTTTCTGCCTTCCAGTGTGGGAGAGGGGAGAAGCATCTGCCGGAGACTGGAGTCTGGCATTTTGGAGGCTCCCCTCCCTTGGCTGGGCTAAAAGGAACTCAAGTATTCCAGTGCAACCTCGTATACAAATTTATACTGTTCCTGAAAGAGAGAACAGAAACCAGTGACATTAGGGTACAGGTAAATTCTTCAGAGCCTCATTCTACAAGCTGCCAAAAATGCCTCCTCCGTCTTTCTTATACCATTTGGTGGGACCAGGCAAACATTAATTGTATTTCTGTGTGATCTTGAACAAGCAATACTAAGAGGTGGTATCATCAATAGAAGAGAAAACCACTCAAAGAGACAGCCACAGCACGGACTATTCATTATTTGCTTCACGCCCTCATTGCACGCATTGCTTTTGAGGAAAGAATTCAGTGTGATCGACTGAGATGATTGAATTCAGGACAGTTTAATCTCTTCGGTTGCGGGGAGCAAGGCCTGGGGTTGAGACTGTTCTCCCTTCCTGGTTTCAAGGCATGTCGCAGCATGAAGCACCAGGCTGTATACATGCACAGGAGGACAAATCCCAGCCCCTCCCCACAGCCATGGTGGCAGCTACTTGGGGTTTAACCTCCTGGAGGCAGCTGGGAGTGGGAGATGCTGTTGATCCCACTGCCAGGGCAGCTTTTCCCCCTCTGCTCAAGGAGAGCAGCAGTGGGACCGGAGGGTTCTTTGCATGTGCTAAAATGGGACTGATTTTAATTCCGATGGCTTCATGTTATGATTCATTTTGATTCACACTGGGCTAAGCCATGGCATTTTTTTACGTACGCTGGGTGGGGTAAGGCACAGGAAAAAAGCTTACCAGCGACTCCACCATGTTGGATTTGTTATTCCGTAACGTTTTCACTATGTGGAACACATCAATGATATTTTGCTGTTGAATCATTTCACACACGCTGCAGATGGCACAGAAGGTGCCACTGCGTCCCCCACCGTTCCTGGGTGCAGAAGAAAAGAGGCAACATGTGAAGCTGGGAAAGGCTGAGGGAAGGGAGGAGAGCACGGTTTACACAGCAGCTCCCGCATCACATGTGCTAACAAAGGTCTGTAACATAAGGACTGGTTAAGGACATTCAAGGGTTTACGGAAGTGGAGACCTGCAGAGCAGGAGACAGGGATGGAATGGCTAAGCCAGCCCCTGGCAGTGGAGGACAGGGAAGCCCCAGGAACCACAGCACTGCTCCTCACTGCTCTGGGGCTCACAGCAGCTCTGTGGTCGGAGCTGGACACATGGCAGTGCTGCTTCGGTTGTGTCGGCTCCAGTCATGAGACCTACCTACACAACAAAAAGTAGCAGAGCTTTTTCAGATACTTCTCACCGCAATCAGTAAAATCTCTGGGCCCAGATGCTATAATGTAGCACAATATTCAACTTGAAGTCTATTACAAATGTAATTTAACCTCATTTTCCCAGCTGAAGCCTGGCAAACCACCAAATTTCCAGATCCATAATCAGTGCTCTTCAGACAGCATTTCATGAGGTTACAGACATTTTCCAGTCCTACTTACAGGCAGTGGACAACAGTGCGTCCGTCTCTCCCATCATACTGTTCCTGCCACTTCTCCAACCTTCGGACCACCTTCAGGAGGGAGCGTTTGGAAGGAGGGGTGTCCCTGTATGCTGGCCAGCCAATGTACTGCAGGTGCTGAACTATGCGATATCCATCCTGAGGCTAAAGCAAAGAGCATTTTCAAGATGCTACATGGCACAGGGCAGGAAGCAGAGAAATAGGGTAAAGCAGGGGCACTGGTTACATGGCATTGTCCCCTCTGGATCTTATACCATCAATCACAGAATCATAGAATCACCGGGGTTGGAAGGGACCTCTGAAGATCATCTAGTCCAACCCCCCTGCCAGAGCAGGGTCACCCAGAGCAGGTTGCACAGGATGATGTCCAGGCAGGATTGGAATGTCTCCAGAGTCAGAGACTCCACCACCTCTCTGGGCAGCCTGTTCCAGTGCTCTGCCACCCTCAAAGGAAAGAAGTTCCTCCTCATGTTTAGATGGAACTTCCTAGGTTCAAGTTTGTGCCCATTACCTCTTGTCCTATCACTGGGCACCACTGAAAAAAAGACTGGTGCCGTCCTCCCGGCACCCTCCCTTTAAGTATTTATAAGCATTGATGAGATCCCCCCTGAGCCTTCTCTTCTCCAGACTAAAAAGACCCAAGTCCCTCAGCCTTTCCTCATAAGAAAGATGTTCCAGTCCCCTGATCATCTTTGTAGCCCTCTGCTGTCCCCTCTCCAGCAGTTCCCTGGCCTTCTTGAACCAGGGAGCCCAGAACTGGACACAGGACTCCAGATGTGGCCTCACCGGGGCAGAGTAGAGGGGGAGGATAACCTCCCTCAACCTGCTTGCCACACACCTCTTGATGCACCCCAGGATGCCACTGGCCTTCTTGGCCACATCCTCCACTCTGGATACCTCATACAGTGGGGAAACAAGGACTTCTTGGTAATCTGGACAATGACAATGACAGAGCCAAGCAAAAACTAGGTGCTTAAGATCTCTTGTTTTGTTTTCAGTAGAGAATAAAGTCTCATCAAACTGTATGAACAGATCAAATACATCTTTCCTGGTAGCCTGCGCTGGAGGTTAGTTGTGCCATGAGAACTAAAGGCAAAGAAGGCGCTCAAAAAAATCTCTGGGCACTGCGGCAGGATCCTCAAGATTTTAGCAGCAGCCATGGGTGTTGAACACAGGTGGGTGCAGAGAGCTGCGAGTTCATGGCATCTGCCCTGCCAGCTACGCATTTACGAGCCAGCTTCAGCCTGAGAGTCACAGATCCTCAGTCTTAGTAGCTATATGACTTCAAGGCTGCCCCTGGTTCAAAGGCACTTGGCCTGGGACACAGGAAGGTGAGTATCTAACTGATTTATCAGTTTGTGTAGCTGGACCACAAGGTTCACTCTGCAACGTCACGACTGGATTGCTGCACAGGCTCTGACCACGCAATCAGAGACTGATGTGTCGAACAGCATGGAAACATAATTTGCGATGCCTGTTTCCATTTCTGATTAGAAAAAATGAAAAAGGAACCAAAAAGGAGATGTAATCTATCTGGGAAACAACTAATGAGAGAAAAATCCTCTACTGAAACCCTCTCCTGCAGCCCTGAAGTTGCACTGCCAGGGTCCAGTGTGCAGATAAACTTTGTTTCTATCATTTCAGCTGTCCTGGGGCCGAGGGATACAGACAAAGACTTGCTTACAGCCATGGCAGTTGTTTATTTATAGGAAAAACAGTGGCAATTGGGAATCCCAGTCTAGCCAGTAAACACTGCATCTGTCTTCAGAGACACTGCGCAGTAGTTGACAGATGGAGAGCTGCTGACACTATCCCAGTTTATTTCCTATGATACTGATGGTTTTATATTGGCTACTAAGTGATTAATTGTTCTCAAATACACATAGAAAAATGCATTCCATTTAAATACAGATTTTCAGCTCATATCATCCACTTTCTAATTTCAGCCAAGAGTCTTTTACCAATACAGACTGATGCAATTAAATGTTAATTAAAGGAAGCAGCTACTAAATTCTGCAGTGGAATTTGTTCCTAGGTGAGAGATCCAGCACCTCTAAATCACAAGTCTTGGTTCTGTCTCTACCTCATGCCAAAATGTATTTTTGAGAATAAACAGGGAATCTGGTATCTTACCCTGGCCATGTTGCAGATTCGGAATATCCGGTTGATGATATCTTCATCAATGTCTGCTGAAACAAACTCTACTTGAATTGGGCCATAACAACAGGATGTCTTCTCCGGCCAGTACTGCATGCAGAGCTGGAGAAAACACCAGAAGAAACAGAAAGCACCTTAACTATTAACACAGAAATGCATGTTCAGTCTTCTTTCCTTTCAAATTTATAACCAGCTCAAAATCCATAACCAATCTTGTATTACATGTATTTGCTCAGAGAGAAGACCTCCTTCTAGCTCAGTAAAAGTTTTTTATATTGTGAACATGACAAATGTGAGGGGAAAAAACCAACTCATTTTAGAAGCTTAACTTCCACCCCCCCCCTTTTTTTTTCCTGTGTGAACAGAATTTGTAACTGATTGAATTCTGGTGTCTAAAGGTCAGAAAAGGTGGCAGACGAAGTTTCTGTAGGAGTATAGGTTTAAAATGAGCATTAAAAGATTAGTGTCTGTAGGTAAATTTAATAAGAATCACACAGGTTTGGTGTTAAAGAGGGAACAGTACACACACTAAAAAAATCAATCTTAATTCAAGCAAAGTAGGACTTCTTCTTTCTGTAAGAGGAAGGTTTTAGCTTTCTGACTCTACCAGTGAGCCAGGGAGGGAGACTGAGCTCGCTCCGAGAGCAACTCTGATTTCAGGGTGAAGCACAACTGAATCTCTGAAGTTTGCGAAGCAGGTTGGAAGTCTCTTTTCTTATGCTGATATCACTGAATTGAAAGTACAAAAAAAATTCCTATCCACACAAATTACAATCTAAGTATTTCAAATCCGTCTGAAAATAGATCATGGCGAGAAAATATTTTGTGTGAGATCTCATTAGCAGTTTCTGCTGAGATTGTATTTCTTTCTGGGTTTTTTTTCTTCCTATTTTCAAGTGTAATTTTTTAGAAGTTTTGAAACCCCCAGATGCTCATTTGAACTTGATCTCAAGCTTTTCAAGTTCAATCATTGCCAGTAATAACGTCAAGTGTGTGCATGCTACTGCATTAATTCTGTATTCCTGTTATTCCTTTGATCGTACGGGATTGAAATTGGGTGGGATATTCATGCAATCTTGTGCATCTTTGCCCTTGTTAGTTTTTCAAGATTAAGCAAGCCAGCCAAGACCACATAAGCAAATTCTCCTTTGAAGGTTGTCTTTAGTCTTGGTTCAGACTTTCAAGCAGCCTACAGATCTCTTCTCAAAGCATCTGTCCAATAGGCGAGGAGATTTGAGCTGAGCAGGTGCTTTAGGAAACAACCTCAAGGTGGATCGGAAAGAAGATTAAACCTTTCCTTAATATTAAAAATCTGCTTTGCATAAAGCAGGTCTGCAAATGGTCATCTCCCCAAATGTGTATGTATATACAGTGCTTAAAATGGTCTGTTATGTTCTCTGACCTCCACATGGTTTTATTTGCACTTTTTTCCTGCATAGTGGATTAAAGGTTCGCTTACCTATTTATTTTAACTCTTTTCCTCTCTACAGTTCAGGCACAGCTTTCATATAAGCAATTCTTGTATTTGTGTTCTACTCACAGAGGTGAGTAACACACCCCGCTCACGCACACAAACACGGCATCTGCAGGCAACTGTGCACTGATGGTTTTGCAGTGCTTAGGGTACAGTGCTCGGCTCAGGCAACGAGGAACAGCGAGATAATTACGACATTGTCATACAATGACAGTGCCAGCACACCAGCTTCCTTTTAAGAAACCTCAGTTTCACAGGGGATATCAAACGGTCACACCTTGCGTTGAAAGCTCTTAAGATACAAACTTTAAAACCATCCTTAACTTCCAGTGCTAGCTGGCTGGTTTTGGCATTGGCTGCAGACTTGAGCTAGGTGACACCATACTAGAATAACTGACAAAGTGACCTCACGTATTGCCAAATCTCCTCTTCTGTGCCTACAGACTACCTCATAAAAACAGAACCTTGCTAGGAAAAAAACCAAAGCAGGTGAAGTCTTGTGCAGAAAGATAGTCACAAGAATAACACTGGCTGAGGATGACAGGTTTGTGTTTTCCAAGAACGAAGCGTGAGAAAGCGTGTAATTTCCAGAAAAAGCTGTGTTTTTCTCTGAAGTGTCAGAAAAAGAGGCAAAGATGAAATCCGCCTCTGGATTCGATGCCAAGATGCAGAATCAGGCTGGGTGAATCAGAGAGGAGGCAGCAAATGCACAGGACCTCCAGTTCCTCGCAGAGTGGTGGGACTCTGCGGGTCACCAAGAGAGCCCACTTCTGAGCAGAGCTCCTGCTGCGGCTGGAAATGAAATCTCATAGCGTTCACCCCAAAGGGAGATCCCCTCAACAACTGGGGTGATTGGCTTCTCCATTACCATCAAAAAAAAGAGACCAATAATCTCGCTGCCTTCAAGTGTGGTAAGATTTTGAAGACAGAGAAGAGACAAATGAAAAATTAATCCATGAAGTACCAACTACTTGAGGGTTCCTCTCCTCTTGTTTAACAAGTGCTGTAATGGGTGAATTAGCCATGCCAAATGTACTCTTCACACAAATTGCATGATTACGCCTTTTTGAAAGCTGTTATCTTCTGCCACTCATCAGCAAGGTGGCTGGAAATGCTAGTGCAGGAGGAACTGCAGCGGATTCTCCCCCGGCAAGCTCAACTCCTGAAAACAATGATGTGTTTAGTAGCCAAGAAACCAACTCGTGCATGACACTAGAAAGAAAAAAGAAAAAAATACAACATGCTTCTCCAGAAACTGCACAAACACAGTTCTCAGTATTAACAGAATTGCACTGGAAATCTCAGGGAAAAGATCCTTTGAATGATTTCAGCATCTCTCTTGGTTTTATTTTTCTGGAAATGCCATGTGAACAGGCAAGCATGAAGCACACTGGGGCTCTGGTAGGGAACATTTTTCTGAACTAAAGACAAAAATAAGAAAGGGAAGACAGCAGGTTTGGGAGGAAGATTTAGGTTCACAAACACAATGTATTTAGATATCTAATCCCTGTTAATTGCAGGAAAAATTTGCTGCCTTAGAAGGAGCCAAGCATGTGGACTTTTCTTTCATTATACCCCAAAACATTACCTACTACTTTCCAGTTCCCTTTCATTTATTTATTGGGGTGCTGCACAAGAAAATGGCAGCAGAAATGTTCTTAAAAGTATCTGGATTTGAGAAGAAGGTTACATGACAGAAGTGATGAAAAATCACTTACTTGTGCTGCATCCATCTCATTCAGCATCACGACCGAGGAGCAGTTATAATCAAACACCAGCCTCCAGAAGTCTGCTATGGTGTTGGGCAAAGGGTGTTGGGTTACAATAAAGGCAGCAGGTTGCTTGTGGCTCTAACAAAAGAATAAGATTAGTTAAAAAAAAAAAAAATTCAATCAACTTTTATTCAAACGAATATTATACCCAGGAGGCTATGGCTAGGCAATCTGAGCCATTTAACCAGATTATACAAATCACATATCCTTCTCCTTGTTATCGCTCTGCAATGAATGAACGTCTCATAATGGGATTCTTTTGCTCCCAATGAAGACATTTCATTAAAGAAGTGTCACAAGAGCAGAGATTACCCAAATCAATTATTTATATTTTGAGACTCAGCAAATAATACTAATTCTACTATTACTACTACTACTATCAGTAATATTAATAATTGGAAAGAAAACAGCTGGAAGCAAATGCTATCCTTTTTGCTGCAATGGACTCTAGGAACTACAGAAGGGATTAGCCCCCCCGCCTGCTATTGCTCCCTGGTGATGCAGTGCGACAGAGGTGGTACATTTGGATCCCAGCCATCCCTTAAGAGCTTGTGAGGCAATATTCAGAGCCTGTGACACTGGCATTTAATTTCTGATGCTATTCTTTCACCTCAAAAAAGCCCTCTGACCTCAATCTCCCTAACCACGAATGGGAGGTGCCGTGCTCCTAACCTCTGCGGGGCTGTGTTAATGAATGTTTGCAAGGCACTTTGAGATGAAAGGGTACAAGCTCAAAACTTTATCGCTTTCCAACCATGGCAGGCAACGCTTAGATGAGCCTACAAGCTGCGAAGTCCTTTGTGCTGTACATCTGTGAAGCAGACTTGAATCAAAAGGCACAATATTTCTGAGTTAAAAAAAACCAAAAAAACCCAAAAAAACCCAACTACTAAGATTTTGGATTTAAAGTAAAGAAATAAATAAAACCCCAAAGTATTAAGACGGCTGTTGTGAAGGCTTGCCTTTTCTCCTCCATATAAGTTGGATGTGGGTGGAAGTGCTAGGCAGACCATGCTGGGAGGGGGAGAAGGTGCTGTGCACGCTCTGCACCAGCTTGCAGGGCAGCTGCACCATGCTTCAGAGTGTGCACGGGTGAGGAGGGTGATGGGACATGAAGTAGAGAGAAGGAAAAGGAAATGATTTCTTGGGAAATGATCAGTTTGGAATGAATTTTCCTCTTTCTGCCTACTCTGTATTTCAAACCTAGGAGCACCAGTCTGGGTCAAAAGCTTGGTCGTACCAGACCAACAGTGTCAACAGAGTGGTAAATAAAATAGTGAATCTTATCTCTTAATTAGAGTTAAGAACATCATAATGTTTCTGCTACGTTTTTCCATTGTGCACCAATATAGCAGATAGCAGACTGCAGGCTAAACGGCTGCCTGAAGGTAAGATGTGTTTGTGGATTTGCCATTAGGAGAAAAAAGAAAAATGCCCCACCTGTTTTCTTTGCTACAGGTGAGGAACCAGGTTCACTGTCCTATTTTAAAGGGAAGGTGACACAGAGATGTTACTCGTGTAAGAGAACATGTGTAGGATCTTGTGGGTATGATGACAACAGGAACACGACACTGACTCATGTCTTTCTCCAAGCCCCATGCCTTAAATACAAACCTATTGCCACTTACGTATGGCTTGACTCAGAGAAGTGGCTGAAGTCTCTTTGCTTAAGAATTATGTTCAATTGTTTTAGGGGAAGGTGAGGGACAGTATTTCTCCTTTCTTCTTAACAAACCATTTTGCAGATGCAAACATGGCTTTCCAATGATTCTCATAGGAAATGAGCCTACAAGAAAGCTGGAGAGGGACTTTTTACAAGGGCATGTAGTGATAGGACGAGGGGTAATGGCTTCAAACTGGAAGAGAGTAAATCTAGATTAGATCTCAGGAGGAAATTCTTTACCATGAGGGTGGTGAGACACTGGCCCAGGTTGCCCAGAGAAGCTGTGGCTGCCCCATCCCTGGAGGTGTTCAAGGCCAGGTTGGACGGGGCTTGGAGCAACCTGGTCTAGTGTGAGGTGTCCCTGCCCATGGCAGGGGGTTGGAACTAGATGATCTTGAAGGTCCCTTCCAACCCAAACCATTCTATGATTCTAATGAAAGGTCCTAAGGTCTGTTTACTTGAAAGGGACAGAGGACGTGAAGAGGAAAGGTCGTGAGTCTCAAAATCTGCTGTGGGGAGAATTCCTCCCCTCTGTGAGCAACAGTAGCCCTTTGGTCGTATTCCCAAAAGCTGACTCAAGGCAGAAGAGGTTGGTTTTTAATGCTCTGCAGTCAACAGACTGGAACAGTCTCCAGCACAGTTTTAGCTAGGAGCCCAGACTGAGTGCTTCAGCCTGAGGGAGGGTTCAAACGGTGTTCTGTGTCTGGTGAACGCAGCCCAGAGCAGCCTGCCAGATTGCCTTCCTGGGACAATTCATGCTTCCAACCCGAGGCTGTAACCCATTCTAGGTGTACCATCATCCCTTCCTGCTCTAGCACTTCTTCTCTCATAGCTTTCATGTAATACACAGAGCAAGCTGCACATCAAATAAGGTTTGGGGAGAAGTTTAGAAAAAATATAACATGAGAAATCTGTAAGGTAGAGGTAAATAAAATGATCGGCACTGGGACCGTGTTGTCAAGTGTCCCCCAGCATATGCCTGTCTTCGCACAATGAAGGAACTAATGATAGTGCAAGTCAATGTGGGATGGATGATCTCTTGTAAGAGTCTGTGCTCGGTACTAGGCTGCAGACATGAAGCTACTGGAAAAGACAAAGAATTTACAAGGTCTGTCCTCAACAGGAACGCCTATGAAAATGTGGGATTTTGGCTGTTCCCCTCTGATTTTATTTTTTTTTTTTCAAAAGCTGCTGATTCCTCTATGGAAGGGTAAAGGAAAGCCAGAGAACATCATAACGGATGAATTTCAATGACGGGTGAAAAATTCCTTTGTACAAAAAATTTTAATTTGCAGGAATTTTGTGGGGAAGGATACAAGTATCAGCAAAGTGATCTGAGGTAATGAAGGCTGAAATGTGCAAACACATTCCCAGTCCCTAAGAAACCAGAGAAGAATAGATTGTGCTTCAGCAGATTTGCCAAAGCACAAAACACACTTTAAAGAAAAAAAATAAAATTCTCCTTAGGCATATTTGCAATGAAAACATCACAATCTTTCTGAAAGTATCTAAAATTAATTCTATGACCATTTGACTTAACCTCTTAAATGCAGTAGTATCATTGTTTCCCACAGACTGAAAGAACAGGCAAAATTTAATAAGAATGACCACAACATTGCTAGGGAAAAAATGATGACATTTCACCCTGCTTTGTATTTACACATACTCCAGCTGGAATAATTAGTGGCGTTAGAGACATCTCTGCCCAAAGGCAGTTAGGCACCACAGCAAAAAGAAACCATCAACATCATTCACCCTACACAAATGACCTGTGCTGTGAGATTCTAGCCTATAAACAAAGCAAGGGAAAATGCCTTCAGACAGATTCACATCAGCTTAACTCATGTCCTTCAGCGTTAAAGTATTTCGCACATCTGATCCCTGTACTCCCATATTCTTAACTGCATAAGCTCAAATAAATCACTCGCTCCACACTGCAAACTATTCTTTTGAAAGAGCTGACCTGGCAAACATTTCTCTTTCAACTTATATGACATCCAATGTATGGGAAGAGTTGTCCCACCACTTCTTTGTTCATCTGCCTTTCTACAATACAACCTCAGACTGCATGCTCATGAACTTCTTTGTCAAAGATTTTCCATCAACATGAGGCAGAACTACAACGGTAGTGTGATAATCATAGTCTAGGTGAGACATTTCTGTGAAGGAGAGAAAATTCATGTGCCTTTGCCCAGCTGGGAGATGTCAGATTCAGAAACTACAGGTAAAGAAGTTTTTTTTTCTCCCAGAAAAGTATCCTGAGAACAAATAAACTCGATGCAGACTAGGATGGGTGAGGACAGTGCAGTGCGGCTTACATCCATGAGTGCAGCATTGATGTAGTTACTTGATTCACCATCCACAGAGATGAGGAAGGGCAGGCACCGGTCCAAGGGCAACACATCCATGCAGCGGTTCTTGTCATGGTTCCTTGGCAAAAGACCAATGCTGCAGTCTTCTGGCCGAACACGCGGTGTCACAATATTGAGTGTCTGTGAAGGAGGGAGGGAAAAACGGAAAGAAAGACAGAAGCAGGCTCAGTGTCTTTGAATTTACTTCCAAGAAGGATGCCATCTGCACAATATGTTTATTTCAAAGGTACTTAGATGAGCAGATCTTTGGGATCCCAGAGAACAAAACAGGAGGAGCACAGAGGAGCTGCTTGCTGTTATAATACATTGCATTTTGCATGTTGTCCTGAGGTGCTCTTCCAAACACCGTAAGCTCCAGCATAAATTGAGGGCAACTACACACCTACTAACAATTCCAGCTGTAAAACCCTGCAGCAGTTAGATAACATTTCTGTTCTTTCCTAGAGGCTGGAAATAGCTGTCACAGGTACAAGCTGCAGCTTTGACCTGGTCGTGGAGTGAAGCCTCCTCATGTTTCTATCACCCCTACGGTGGAAGCACGCATCCTTCTCCCTCTTCAAGTGGACCACGTGCAGAAGTACCCCGAGTACTGACCTAGCTCACCCAGCAGGTCAGACTGGGTTCAAATCCTCTGGTGATTCCTCAGTCAAACTATTAATTTATCTTAACAATGTATATAAAAACCTAAGAGAAAATGTGGTGTTTTGTTTTTTTTTTACTGGAAAGTCAATTTGTTTCATACATTATTTAGATTGCTACTTTCCTTTTGGAGTGACACATAGGATACTTCACTTACATAGTCATACCTTATCTCTGGGGTCTTGCTGTCAGTCTTCTATGTTATCCATCTTTCCCACTGCTTGACAGACTGTGTTTCTTTAAATCTAATTTTCTTTTGTGTTATCCATTGTGGAGGCCTCCTGACAAACCAGTCCAAGTTGGTCAGGCAGGGATCAAAAATAGCAAATCAAAGTGAATGCACCTTAACACTGTCACTTAAGTCGTGGTAGATGTCATTCTACTTTAACTTGTTATGTGTCCTCTTCCTGAGCAAAGCCCACGCAGTCATACGGTGAATTCCTTTGCAGCCATCAGAGGAACACAAAATATTTAGGGGCCAAAAATTCTTACAAAGAGCTTGACTTCTGCCAGAGAGGTTATGAATGGACAAAAGCAGAGGGTCAAACAATCCAAGATAAAGGAATGTGTCTTAAGTATAAAATTTGAAATAATATAGTTCTTCTAAATTATGCAGGTTCTACATAAAAAGTCCCTTTGTCTAGAGACAGAAAGCAGGTAGGCTGGCTGGGGAAGCAACATGAAATCTCAGATCTCTGACAGTGCAGATAATTAGGCAAGTGAATTGTTAGTGATTTACTCCTGTCTATTTTACGCCCTTCCCCTCACTCCCTTGTTTTTGTACTTATTCAGATTACAAAATCTCTCCAGAACAAGCTTTTCCATGTTCAAATAACATGCAGTGCATGAGAAATACATCCAGTCTTACCTGAGGGCCAATGGGACCTAAATAATACAAATTGCACCAACAGATCGACAGTTAGATCAACTGGTTCATAAAGATTGTAGCAAAAGATACCATCTTTTGCATTAAATCCAGACAAATAGGGCTGAAGAATGCTCTGAGCCAAAATCCTGTAAAAATAGATTCTACAACTAGACAGAGAAGGAACCTCTTATGCAAAGTACAGTGGAGCTTTTCCTTCCCACAGGAGTTGCCAGCCCCTGGCAGCTCAAAAGAACAAGCACACAGGCGACAAATCTCGTCTCATATCATGACAAAATAAGCTCAACAAGGCTTTTTTTTTAATAGCATAGCAGAATTTGATGAAGTTAGGCTTTGGCTCCTTCATGCCAAGTGTCCAGAACCAGAAACACTTTTACAGATCTGATATCACTTGATAAAACCAGATCTTTTTTGAATTGAACTGCCATCAGTTGGGATCCACGTTCTTTATCTCACTATCCCAACCCTGATGATTCCCTGAAGGTTTCAGATAAAAAACACACATTCTCCCTTTGCATAGAGAGGGAGGAAAAGAGGCACCTGACTCAGACTGGGGGCTCTAAGAAGACATTCTCCTGCTGCAAAAGGTACTTTGTTGGGAAAGGGGGTGGGCATTTCCTACAATTAAAGGAATCTCCACCTTTTTACTACTGACTAAGAAGAACAGCCTCCTAACAAATAGCAGAGGTCTCTCTATCTCTCTCTTTCCCATCTAACTCATCTTGCCCAGATTTCCCACAATATTATGTTTTTCCATATGCCAGTGTTAGCTGAAAATCCTAAAGGGATTTACAGATACACGGGGAATGAGACTGGAAAACTTAGTTCACTGTTCTGCAGGGTGAGCTCCCTATTTTACGAGTGGTCCAACTGCACAAGGCTCATGGCTCGTCTGTCCCAAGCCCGTTTACTAGGGTGGGATAAACAACGATGACAGCAAAAGGTGGAGTGGTCCTCATTTCATCGCTTGCCCCAGGCAAACAGCGCTACACCAGCATTTGTGAGTTTTACTATATGTCATTTCAGCTCTCACCACCAGTTACTTGGCATAACATACACAGTGAACCGAGGGATTCAGTTCACTGAAAATTAGTAATAGAGAAAGTAATGATCACTGAGCTCACTTTCTCCTTTCGTATGGAAGGACATCAACAAGTTGATTGTCAAGACTCAGAAGGAGCATATGAGCCATGAGAATGGATAACAAGAAACCTTGAGGCATAACTGTTTCTGCATAAATTACAGAAGAAAATGAACAACAGAATATTTGTTGAAATGAGAAGTACAACATTATCGGCAAAAATTAGTACCCTTGCTCTACTGAAGTGATGGGCAATTTTTTTCTTGCCGAAGGCTGAAAAGTCCATGCTCAAAAACAAATCTCTGCTTGATTCAGTAGTAAAACAACAAAAATCAGCTGAAATCAGACCTTGGCTCAGTGTCCCCTTCTCTGCTCTGTTGGAAATGGTAAAATAACACACAGAAATTGATTAAACACCTTCAATACACCAACTGCAATGACTGAGACACATGAAATTACCTGAAACTCATCTTTTATCTGGCTGGAATTGGTCTGTGGATCTAGTCTGCTGATGTTGTAATATATGGATCTGAACTCACAAACTGGAATGGCCGTGTTGCCACAGAGACATGCCTCCAAAATGGCATCATGCACAAATACATACTGCTCCTGCACAAGGGAGGGGATAACATATTAAAATCATATTTTTAACACAGTTCATTAAATACCACTGCTTTGTTTTTCTTAAATCACACCCAATATGCATATTTGGCTCTGTTTCATGTGGAGACAAATTACACAGTGTGTTATGTGACAGCTTTGTGAGCATATTTCATCCATCATTGAACGTGAGGTCTCATGCATTCATTTCAAATTTACAAGTAAAATGGCAAGTCACCACTCTCAGGAACACTGGGACAAAAGGGGGGTGGGCTGAGGGGGAAATCAGGGTGTAAAGCTTTCTTGTTCACGATCACGAAGCAATGGTCAGGAATGGATTGTGCTCTGGACCTATGATAACACCGGCAGAACCTGTACTAACAGGTCTGCTCCATCTGCCTCCAAAACTCCTGGACTCCTGATATTCCGGGTAAAGTTCTTTCCCTGCACTAAATATGAGAAGTCCAACTGAGTTAAAAGCTCTTCTCTGTTCCAGGCTATCATCCTGTCCCTCAGGAGGGGAAGGCATTGAAGCACAGACGAAAAACTTGTGCAGCAGGATAACTTTAACCTAGAAGTTTGTGCGGCTGCTAGAAGCTACGTGATGGAGCAGCTTGCTTAATCAGCACCCATTCCTTTAATCAAGGATGTTTCATTTGTTTAGCTCGCAATTGACAAACTAGGTACTATTCAAGTCTGCAGTATACCTATGAATGAGTCATGAGAGGATTCAGGAGCTAGCTTTTTTCTACTGTGAGAATAAAATTAATCAGCAATGCTAAGACCTAAACTTCAAGGTTTGCCCTCCTGTCTTGGAGGCCCCAAGTAGCTGCCAGTGAACGTGATGAGGTGCACATCTGGTCATGTTTAGCCACCCCGAGTTCTGTATAATCACATCACAGAGGAAGCAAGTGTTGACTTAATGAATTGCTGGGCTCCTGTTGAGCAGAGGAGCTGACAGGAAAGCAGTACATCGTAAGAGGAGACCTGCTGGCACCTACCTCCGTCTGCACCAGATTGACCCTCTGGGATCGCAGCTCTCGCACACAGTTAAATATATCTACCACGCCTTCGTTCTCTGCCATGTCAAGCATGATGTCGATGGCAATAAAGCACCCTGTTCTCCCAGCCCCAGCACTGAAAAAAGAAAAACACAATGAGGGTCTGCATGATCAAGGGACCGTGGAGGGGCAGGGCTTTACAGAGGAGAAAATAACTATCACAGACACAGCTGTCTTCTCTTGGAAGCTGGTCCCCTCTCCTTAATGGGTTGATTTTTGTATAAAGCTAAATTAGCTTAGGATTTAAGAGAATGAGGTAAAAGAATATTTCTTGAAAGGGAAATGGACCCAGGTAGCAGGAATGTTTTCTTGAACATCAACAAAAAAATTACAAAAATGATCATTATGATTTTACAGGTCGGTTCACCGGCACACCTCTCATCACACAGGATTTTCTTCCACAGCTCTCTCTAAAAGGCATGCACACATTTACTCAAGTGGGTGTGATGAAAGAGGCTCAGTCCTCCAGCTCAAACATTTCCTTTCCCTTTTTAATCCAGAGGAGTTTGGGTCCCAAGGAGAGTGAATTCAAGTTGTGGATTGTAAAATTACAGAGAAAGGAGCTCGAGGCTGCTCAAAACCTTCAGTTTAGAGCTCCCCGTTGCTTGCGAGAGTTGGACTATCTCCTGCGAAACTGTGTTGTCACTGTGTCCTCCTTCCCTCCTGGGAAATCATCCAAGCTGTTTAGGTGTGAAGGATACCGAGAGGAGAACATCTCTTCACATGACTCCAAAGGAAGAAGGAAAAGTCAGCTCAAATCAGGGAAACTTCAGCTGCATGAAAACTCCAGCAGAGCCGAAAGCAAGGAGATATGAATGACCATAAATTAATGGACCAGATTAATCAAGTGCTGAATAGAGAGAAGATATTTTTCATTTGCAGAATTTTAATGAATAAGTGGCATTTCCTCTCCCTTTATCTCTCAGCTTTTCAGAATTTTAACAAATAGTTATAACATTTCTATATTTAGAGGATCCTGGCACTTCATAAATATCGAACAGTGATATTATCCAGCCAGGCATCGGTAGGGAGAATTTGGTAATTACCACTTAAAGTAAGTCATTAAAATTCAAAAGCAGATAAATAACGGAGAGGAAATGGCATTTATTCATTAAAATGTGAAGGATGAAAAATTTCTCCTTGCTTTCTTGGAGACAATGAATCAGGTTCAGACTCCTTCCAGGGCCAGACCTGTGTCATGGCACCAGGGTAGCGAATTCAGGCCCTCAGCTCTGAATGAATTCCCTTCTGCCAGCTCCCAGGCTTAGCTGTATTCTATTATAGATTTGATTCATGCTTGCTAAAAAACCCCAACAAAACAAAACACTCCTGCCAACCCAAAACTGTTTTAAAAAGGTAAGATTTAATTGATTTTCCTTTTTAAAGTGGTTGTGTATTCTCTCACTCTTCCTGATCACACAGTGTGGCACTTAGAGGGAATCGCCCGTGGATTGATTAGGGGTGAGATTTTGGGATAGCCAGCTCTGCTCTCCAGCCTCGTGCTCCAGCCACGTCTCCTTTATAGAACACGTGCCCTGCGCCGTGGCCCGAGCACTGCAGAAGTAGCTGCCACAAACCCAAACTCTGTTTTTGTAGCAATGTCTTTCCTCGCATTTGAAGTCACCTAACTCCCATGCCAGTCTGTGTGTGTGTGTGTCTGCTCTCCCACCACCAGCAGCACGCCTGATCACACCTCAGACTGTTAGTTCTTCATGTCAGGGACGCTCTCCCACATATTCGCATAGTGCCTTGCACAGCAGGGCTTTAAGCTCAGTTGGAAGAGAACAGTGCAGAAGAGCCCCCACCAGTAACAGCAGCAGCTGGGGAGTTTAGCAAGCACGTGATTCAAGCTGGGAATTTTCACAGCTGTAAACCAAGCAGGCATTCCCCTTTTATTTACTAGCTGGAAGGCAATGGGAAGGTTTTCAGTCTGACATTCCCATTCCAGCTCCCGGGCTTTGAGGAGGCCAAGACGCTCAGCTGCTGGCATCCAGACCCAGGAAGACAGGCTAATGTTTTAGATAAGACTATTGACGCTGGTACAAAGTCGAACTGCAGTGCACGTGGGTACACAAAAGCAAAGTTGCTTTAAAATTCCCTGTCTTTTTGTAGGCATTGTCCCTTCTGCCACGTGAGGTTTGCTGTAGATAACGCCTGGAATGGTTGTCCCAGATATTTAACATTTTCCCAGCTCTGCTATAAGCATCTAAGAGAGTATAGGCCACCAGAGAGTCTTCTACATTCAAATGGCCTTCTCTGACCTACTTATACCGTCTCCAATTCATGTCAGCTAAGCTCCAGAGCTGCCACTTTAGAAAAGAAAACCACATTCCACTTTGTTTCCTTGCGAGGCTCACAAATTATACTCTTAAACAAACAAGACGTAGCTGGTTATTGCCAGACGAGAAGAAAAAAAGGAAAAAAGCTGAAAAAGCTGAGGGAGGAAAGGCTCAGACAAAGAGCTCGCATACCTGCAGTGCACAACAATGGGTCCTGCTTCTGGGGGATTGAGAAACTTCACTTGACGAACGAAGCCCAGGAGGCCCGTGGCATAGCAAGGAACCCCGTGGTCCGGCCAGCTGGTAAAGTGGAACTGCCGAATCTCTCGGATCTCATGGTAGCCTTTCTGAGGAGACAACACAGCCTCTTTTTTTCTTCCATCAGACTGCAATCAGCATATTCTGATCACTGCACCTTTCCCTCAAGGCTGAACAAGCATTTAGGTCTCATTATACGCGGGAACGTGTCCTGCACTGCTTTTTCTCCGAGAGATTTCAAGCTGAACTCCAAGTACAAAAGAAGCGGGTAACAAACAACTGAGGACTATGAAGGTGAATGCCAGCTCCCAATTCAAACTCGTCGTCTTAGAGTTCAAGCCCAGCTGATTAGGAACTTTACAGGGTGACTTCAGCCCCAGCATACCATGGCTGCACTTATCCAGCCTTCTTTGGTGTTATTGCCATAAACCCCCAAGAAGTCGTTCTTAAATCCTTTTTGAGGCATTGAAGTAACAGCCTGGGCAATGAACACCTAGACAGTGGGCATGCCCCAGGCAACGGTAGATTTTCTGCCATCTCCTGCCAAAAAACTCTCAGTTTGAGATTACAGCTGGTGGTGAAAAGGGCAGAAACTGGTACCCACACTCATCATTTGGCTTTTCTGGTGAGATCAAGTTATTGGTACATGAAAATTGACCACTTGTATATGCCCTGCAAAGGGTAACACACAAGTGTCAGTTAGCTGTGACATTTTGTCGTACAAGAAATGTGGGTGGAATCCAGCAGCAGGTCCTCTAACCTGTCAGATTTTGGCATTAGCATTTCTTACCAAGTTCTTCAGTGATTTAATTAAATTTGGAGCTGATGTATTAGAAAACTGGAACAATATTCCCAGTGTGGCTGAAGTTCATTTAGCAGGAATTTTTTAAAAGCTTTAAACCACTTACTGAGTGTTTGGAGAGTAATTCGGACAGACCTGGAATACTCTGACACTTAGACATCCAATTTCTAATTACACATAACAAAAATCTTCCAAATCCTGCTGATTTGGGGCTAATCTTCATACTCTCGCCTTTATTATATTTTTTATTTCTATTGAAAGGGGACCTTACCTGGCATCCAGTTTAACTGATACCTTTTTTCATCTGTAATTTGCCACTGTGAAGCACGACAGTTATTATTGCTGGCATACCATCAACTATCTGCTGGCTTTTGGATGCATTTAAACTTCAGGCACTGTGGATTCTACTTTTGTGGCTACATCAAGATGTTCATTTAAAATCATTTGTCCAAAATTGGAATCTCTATTAAAATTTAGGTTTCTGAAGTGAAACCTGTCCAAATAGTAACAGCTTCCATCTCTGAGAGCGTTCTGGATATGTTTCCCAGCGTTCACATTTCTGAACACAAATTAAGTGTTGTATCCGAATCTCAGCTGATTGAAGATTTCCTTACCTTTTGTACAGTAAATGTGCGTATGACATACTCTGCCAATGGTTCTGTCTCAATTAACGTGACTTTAATATCTCCATAGACCTCTGTATCATCTGGCCAGTATCGAACACACTTCACCTGTGGAGAAAAAACAGAAAATATTGAGAGGAACTAGCTCAAGTTGAGTCAGAACTGACCTACATTTTACTCCACTTTCAAGCTGAAGCCAATGCAAATTGGGCTTTCTTCTGATGTACAGACCTTGACAAAATTAACTGTATAAATTAGATCAAAATTCCTTTACCATATATAGAAGCCACAGGGAGGATTTTTTTCAGTTTCTTCTGTTGTGAATACAAACGAAAAGGATGCATTTAGCTCTTCAAGATCAGCTTCCTTAAATTTCCATACATGCCCTGGCCATATATCAGGTTTACAGAATACTTGGTAGTCACTGCCATCATCCCCTTTGAGAAAAATCTAGGCTTTTGCTATTGCTACTGTAATTCTGAACTCCCTCTGTTTAGCCAAAGAATTTCAGTTCATAGGGATTGTGAGATACTTGCCGATACATTAAATTTGTTTGACACCAAGCTTTCCTTATCAGATGTGGACACAAATTTGACATTTTACCAGCTGTGACAGGCCTCAACTAAGGCTCAAGAAAGACATCTCCTCATCACGTAAACACATCCCAAGCTTAGCCACTTCTAGAAGCCATGTGCAAAACTAATAGTAGAAACTAAAGCCAAGGCTGTGAAGCTCTAGAAGGGATATTTAGGCTAACAAAGACTAGCAAGTTACTGAATGCTCTAGCATGAAAGAGTGGAACAGCACCTAAAAGCTGAAGCAATTAGCTACTGCAAAGCAGGTTTCATGTTCCAGTTCCAGTCATAATCGGAAAGGGGTTTATAAATATTAAATATGATTAATGTAGGTTTGTTGGTTTGGGTTTTTTTAAACAGAGGCATTTATTTCAAACTGAAGTGTCAGTAGAAGGTAAAATAGAATAAATAACAATAAATGAACAGAATCAGCTGGCATTCAACCATGAGATCTAAAGGAAGTCAAATACAAAGCAGCTGAATTACTAATGGCTGTGAGTAAACTATAATTTAAATTTTTCTTAGTACCAAAGCAATTTAAGGTGACAAACATCAGGACAAAATTTTTAAAAGCTTCAGTTTCTGGCTGAGAATGTCTTTAAACCAAAGACCAGCAGGAGTGGGAAGAATACGCTGGGGAAAGCTACCCCAGACTTGCCTTTCTCTTATTTCCTAACATCTAGCCTACACCTTTTGACTGACTCACGTTTGCTCCCATCGCGGGCTTTGGCAATCGCTTTGTGCTGACACAGGGACTTCTGGTTCGTCTGAGTCCAAGAAAGTCCATCTGCACACAATCTCATACCACCATGGAATAGTGATCTTCTGAACTGAGTGGAAAATCTAGGCTTCGAACTGTCATTTAAAGAGCTCTTTTGATAGTTTGAACACCAGTTGCACATTCTCACCCCTCTGGATTTTCGTGGGTGGAGAAGTATTCAAATTATACAGATAAAGAATAATTATTAAAGAAGTACATTTTTCCTTCTGTACTGAAAAAGGAGACAGCTTCTCAGATAGCATAGATTTGTGTAACTCTGCTAAAGCTGAGACTTACACCAGGAACATGAACCTTATTAGCCTAGAAGGGAAGCCGCTAAATATTACAAAATGTAGCATGTTAGAGGAAAAAAAACAGGGTAGCTTAATTCATTCCCTTACTACAGTAAGGAAAGGGCATTTCACTTGCTGAGCTCCCCTGAACAGCAGCACCGTGTAATACCCAGCACTGGTTTGGCTTCACATGTTGGGAAAGCGGAACCCTTACCCTGCCCACTTCCACCAAGTTGGTGACCATGACAACACTTGCAGAGTTTTCTTGCCAGATCATTCTCCAGAAATCCTTCACTGTCTCTTGCATCGGCCCTGGGGTGGGAGAAAAGACAAAAGGACATCTTAAGAGAGCGTATGGAATGCCAACAACTCTTTTCAGCTGTCCCCCAGCCATTGCCCTGTTCCCCCAGGATCCTACTCTCCCTTTCAGAGCATCCCTCTGCGATTCAGGTTACAGACACAGAACAGCCTGGAGCTCTTTAAGAGATCAGACACTTCCTCGCAGGGGTTATTTAAGGTTCTGGCACGCTGGAACCAGAGTTGATGGCTGTGTTGTAAATAGTGGAGATGGCTCCAGTAGGTAATCATGTAAAAGTGATGGGACATGGATGCACCCTATAGTGAGTCTGTAGATAAAGCTGTATTGAAATTTGTACTTGACACAACACTAAAATTCCTCCATTTCAAGCTTTATTATTTATTAATTATGACGGAGGAAGGAAACATGCAGAAATTAGCCCTTTTCTGAAGTTCCCCCAGAGAGACAAATTTCAGGTTCCAAAAGCCGAACAGCCAGTAGTTACAAGAGGTTTATTAGACTAGAGCCTCTCTTCGACCTTGTTTCCTGCCTCTCTTCCACACTATGGCTGAAATCCTTGTATGGACTCCTGTCACCCACTCCACCCATACTCCATCCTCCGTACTCTCTGCCTTGATACATTCCCTATACCCATACATCCTCAAATGCCAGTTTTATTCTAAAGAAGTTTCTTTACTCTTTCAATAGGGACAAGCCAGCAATAAAGTCATAAAACAGAATTGAAGAATAGAGTAATTTCTGTGAACATCACTTCCGCAGATAAGGAATGCAACAAAAATGAGGACAAATAATGGTAGAGGAAGCAGTCATGGCATAAAAGTTTGGCCAGTGATGCAGGAAAACAGCACCTATTGTAAAGAACAGGAGGTTTGTCATCTAACATAGACAGCCCTCAGCATTGAATTGCGTTGGGTTTTTCCTCTCTCTTTCCCCCCCGCCCCCCAAAGGCACAGGAAACTCATCAACTTACAGAAGGTGGTGTTCAAATGCATTTCCTACTAGCTCCCACTAACCAAAAGTTCATCAGTCACAGACTTATTCGTACTGCCCTCCCCAAGCAATTTCACTCCAGAAGCTAAACCCAAGCTCTGTGAAGTCCCTTTTAGTTCTAATCTCATACTTCATGCACAACGGACACATTATAGATTGCACTGTCACCCCTAAGTCTGTAGCATTTTTTATTCCTATAGCTGAGGTTTTGAGTTTGAGTGCCTTGAAGATCTCGGAACATCCTATATCCTTCTCTTTTGTGCCCCCTATACCAAGTTTTCAGATGTTCCCCAAAACAGAATTGTCACCCTATAGATAGCTCTTACAACAGTTTAAAACGGTAGCGGTTTTACAGATATTTAGACATACAAGAATGAACTTGCCTTGAGTTGCAATGTAATGGCGAGGCCGGTGATATCCCTGGAAAAAAAAGAAAATATATGACAGCCTGTGAGATCACAGTTCAGACAAAGCACAACAGCACGTATTTTAGACTTTCCAGGTACCACCGACTGTCGCACACTTAACAGTGTACTAACCCTGGTTATTGAATGAGCGAAGATAGGCAATGAGGTTGCCCTATGACATTTTAAGTGATGGTATCTTGCTCAGGCTGAACAATAAGATCTCATTACGCCAAAGAGAAAACAGGAATGGGGCAGTTTTCACTATTTCCTCGAAGAAACACAAGTCCTGTGACTACCTTGTGGGCAACTCTGAAAACTAATAGGCAAAAAGTTGCACATTTGCGTTTGAAAAAGAAGAAAAGCGTGCATTTGCCGCTGTATGAAAATGCCACATGTCAGTCTTACGTAACTTTACTAGGGGTATTTTTCATCCCTTAAAGAAACTCTTCTGATCGTTGTCATGTTCCTAAGAATTAGGAGTTGCACACAAGAAACGCATATTCATTTGATCAGTGTATGCGAGGGAGGCTGCTTTTTGAATGTTATTTTACAACACTTAAAAAAATAAGCACGTCAATCTATTTACACGCCTTCTGCATTGCAACTTTGTAAGCAGTCGATAAGTCTCAAATATCTACTAATGCTACCGCGAGGGGCTGACGGTGATTTCTGCATACGTCATTCAGCCCACATTCCACTTCTGTTGGTGGATCTGTCAAACACGGGAAATCTCCATCTGTCCAGATTGGTCAGACAGAATAAAGTGGAGACCGAGAACCTTCTCCCTGTCACAACACAATGTCTGTATCATGTTCAGCTGTCGTTCATATCAGATCAACAGTCTGTCCCTAGGTAGGATGCACTGAATTCATAAGCTGACTTGTCAGCAGGAGTGTTTGTCAGAGTGGGAATGTCCAGGAGCCTTACGTCGATGTAATTGGCGTTTATGTAGTCAGAGTGAGGGTCCCCATCCAACAGCTGCAATCTCACTCTTGAATGATCATCTGAAAGAAGGAAAGAAAAAAAAGTGACAGTAACGATAAAGAGGACTTTGTAAGTGCTTCATTTTATCTGCTGATTCCTGCAAAGGGGTAATCGAATACTTACAGTAATAAAAAATGGAAGTATATCAGAGATATTCCTGTTCCTACAAGCCCTTTCTTTTGTGTTTAAGATGCAACATTTAGATCCCTAGGTTACTGTTCATTCATACCCTGTGTTCAGTAAATTCACTGCAGTCACCATAACCCTTAGCGAGCTTTTACACAGACCACAAATGCTGCTTGATTTGGGGGTCTCAGGACAGATCTTTGCAGGATGCATCTCCGTGACAAAAGCCATCTTCACGCTTGGAAGTAACAGCCTTCATCTGATCTACGGAAACTGAGGCAAGAGCTAAAACTGTCAAGATCCGGATTAAAACAAATAGGTTATGACAGAGGCATAAAAGATTAAGGAGGGTCAAAGGGTAAATGAAATCCTGCAAATGAGAAATGGGGCAACCCAGAAACCTGAAAGGAAATACCAAAAGGAAATGAGAGCGATGTTCCTTCATGCAACCCACAGAACTCACAGAAACAAAACAGCAGCGAGGTAGTGTTAAAAAAAAATAAAAATTTAGAAATGTTCATGTTTTTGAGGACGTTCAAAGTTACTTTAGATAAGGCAATAAAATAACAGATATCAATCTTTTCATCTCCCAGCCTGCTCTACAGTTCAGCCGCAGAAAGGAACTACCCCAGCGGGCAGATTATGTCATGATTTTCCACCAAGGGAATATTTTGATCTTCCTCTGGAACAGCTGGTGCTGGGCTCTGTCAAAGCAGATACTCCGTGAGCTGGGCTGTTGAGCTGATTTGGTCTGGCAATCCCAGCACTGGTATGCGAGTAATTGCAGAGCTGCTGTCTAAGGGCCAGTTCCTTGGCAAAGGCTACTGGGTCACGGAGGTCACTGCTGGGCACGCTGGGTTCATTTTTAAAGCATTTTTTAAAGTATAATATAGAGTCCATTAAGTTTATTTCCTCTCTACCTGCTCTCAGTCAGTAAAGCATTAATGTTCAGGAGGACTTTGCAAAACACTGGCCTAAGCATGATTTACATTCAATTAAAAAGAATCATAGCAATAAAACGTATAAATATGAGGGGTGATCCTGCAGTAGCTCAGTCAAAAAAGGGTTTTAGTCATCACTTGATTAAATGCAGAATCAGATAATAATTGTGAAGACAGGTGTGCATGCAGTTCTGAAAACCAAGACTTGGATATATATTACATATTCATTTGGCTACGTAAAACAATGATCCTCATACTGCGTTCATTCTTTCAGTGAGATTTTCACACCTAAAACATACAACTACACTGCTGTATTTATCAAATCCCATATTTGTATTCAAAACGGTTACGTAGGTGAATCCATCAAAAGCTCTGTTGTATTTGTATTAATAAATATAACCTTTGTAAACGCAGTGGAAGCAGGTATACTTCTCAGAGTGCTGATGTTGTTCTCAACTCCAGACAATTACCTGCGCTCAAGGCAACTGCACTAGGAGTTGCAGTAAATCATGTGGTTAGACAGACAACAAAAGAATTTATACTTAGAGCAATTCACAAAGATAGACAAAAAGCTGATTAAAATGGACATCTAGATGAAATACTCAAAATCTCCCGTCAACAATTTCACACTTGCAATTCAAGGCAGCAAACTAAGCTAGTTGAGAATCACACAGAACAAAAGCAAAGGAAAAAAAACCCACCCTAGAATAAATGGTTGGGAGGGGAACATTTACTAACTCCTCTTGTGATGCCACTATATAACAACGTTATGGGAATCTTAACTTCTTGCAACAATAAAAAGTGATAAGACCAAAAATGACCCTAATGACAGGTGAAAAGAATCCTAGGTTGATCTTTTAAGTGGGACAAAGACACTGTCTACGCACGGTGTGTAGCTGAAGTGCTCTGAACAGCCCTCAAGGAAGAACCTGCCTCTCTTCATTGAGTAGAACCAAACCCCCAAATTAAGTTTCAGCTCTTTGAGCCACTCTTCAGTTAAAAACTTCATACAGGCATGAGGAATACCTCCTGAGAGCACTAGATGTGAACGACCTGAGAAGCAGACTGCAGAAGAGGTCTATGCATTTAAGACAATTATAGATAAAGAAAAGATGCTCTGCAGCTGTAAAAAGTCTTGCTGGTTGTTGTTTCTTTTTTCCCTTTAAGCCAAATATGGTTATTCTATCAGTGAAAAACAGTAAAAGATGAAGAAATGATCATTGGAAATTAATGATATTTTTTAAAAAGGACACATTCAGGTTTAGGTCCAATTATATTTTGGGACCAAATGAAAAATACTTTTAGCTGAACTTTGCTTCGGGAAGACAGAATTCAAAATATTTCATTGCATATTTTACAAAAATGAGATTAATTCCTGTGGGAGATTTATTTCTCTTGTAACTGTGAACAGTGCAGCAGCAAAAAAAAAAAATCTGTGTATACAGTAAGCACACAAAATATTAATGACATCTTAATGGTGTCCTTAATCTTGTTCATAAGTTTAGGAACACAGTCTGGATAAAAGTTAATGAAATAACTTACCTTGTAAATCCTTTTTTCCCCAAAAACTTTGAAATTTGGCTTTTATTTAATGGAGAGGAGCAAAAAGCCAATGCAACTTATTATGCTATTAGTTGTAACGATCTTGTACTTAGGTTTTTTTGTCTACAGACTTTAAAGCGCTTTTTAAAGAACAGCAAATGTCTTTGTTATATCTTCTCCCAATGGTTAAAATTTATTTCTGATTCTGCACCCCAACCACTGGACTACACTAGCAAAAGAGACTACGCATTTGGCACACTGAAATAAAAGTGTCACTCAACTCTTCCGTAAATTTATCAGACATCATATCACCATGTGTTACAGATGGATTATAAAAAACTTTAAAAATGGAGGGAGAAACAGAAGAAAAATTACATTTTTGTAACATGCAGGACTGCAAAAAATGGAAATATACTTTAACAAATGTAAAAATGATTTTATTTCTCCCTGTTTACTATAGTCTGTATGCAAGTTAGCAGAACTCTAAATTTGTATGAAGAGTACTTTGACTGAAAATTGGTCTTAAAACAGATTTCAAAAATGACAAGAATTTCACTGAAAAGCATTGTGCTCCCATTTTAGCACAAAAATGTTATCGTTTCAAACTTCTGTCAAAATTCCCATTAGTGATCAATTGAAATATCACTGCAATTTTTCCACATCTCATTTTGACACCAGCACTGGATTAATCTCACACAACTTTCGCCATCTAAATATTACGCAGCTAGTCTAAACTGGCTGTCAAGGTTCCCCACATAGTCAATGGAGAAATACAGACATCTTTTGAAAAGATTCAACCCAGTTCTGGTACAAAAGGATGATTTGCGCTCTCAAGGACACACTGTCCTCCCCTTTCTATCCCCGCTGATCCTGGACTGTGCCTGGGTAACGGCAAGGTGTGATATAGCCCAGCCTCGCAGGATCACATACCATGGACATTGCACAGACAAGCAAGATTCTAGGCACTACAGAAGAAACCATGGAATAAAAATGCTTGGAAGATAAAAGACTTCTATTCTAAATCCAATTCTTTTAATCTGGGTTGGGTTTTTTTATGGGTTATCCCTGTCCGTGGCCAAGAATTGCACTCCACCGTGTTTCAGCTGAGAGCTCCGTTAATCGCTCTCTATTCGTCTCTTCCACCACAAAATTCTCTGATTAATTCACAGTCTTCCAGCTCAAAGCATACGGTAGTCAGAGTATGAAGGAAATGAAGCAAATTTCTCTACTGTCTTTTGCCATCAACTCAATACTTTTTAATGGACCATCACAAGACTTTAAAACCATGGTGCCTAAATGGGAAGATGTTAGAGCTCCGCTGCAGATGGGAGGATGTGTCTGAAGTAGGACCGGTACAAGCACTCCTGTGAGCGCTGACCTCCTTCCATAATATTATGCACAGTAAAGGGAGAAAAGAAAGGGAAAGAAAGTGCTCTCCCGTAAGTCGAAGCGAAACACAATCTGATGTCTTCATTTCCTCAGCTCTCATCTGAGAGTTTTCATTCTCTCTTACGTAATGACTCTAAATTGGGCAAAGATGGGGAGAAACAGAATAGAACCAACAGAATCCGTGTAGTTTCTAGATGTCTTCTATGTAATGGGTTCAGCTCAACCCACAAAAGCTCAGAATCCCTCTCCTAACCACCACTTGCTGATGCACTTTGAAAGCCTCAATATCTAGGCCCTAAAGTGAATTTACAGTATTTTGCTTCAGCACATAAATAGATCCACTACCTAACCTTGCCCCTGAAAGAAAAATCCTGCATCTCCAAAACCGCCTTTGTGTTTACTGCTTTTATCCCCAAAGTGCAGGAGCAAAGCTCGTGCACACAGCCAAAAAGTTCAAGTAGGGCAGCTCCCTCCAGCATGGCAAACCTGTGCAATTACAGTGCATCTTTCCACCATCAACAGTGGATTTCTGTGGTCATACAGACACCAAATCCACTCCTCAGATTTCCTTGTCTCCTGAAAAACATACCAGTGTTGCAGATTGAAGGGAACCCTGAAACACCCGAGTTTAAAGCATGGGAGAGTTTAGAGCTCTCTCAGATCTCCTCTCCATGAACAGATTAGCCTCATCTGGAGTTTTGGTTTGCAAATGCAAGAACAGCAGATGTTGGGGCTGGCAGTAAGATCTAGGTTTTCACAGACAGGCACGATGTTAATACAGCCCTGGGAAAGCAGTGAGCCGAGTAAAACAGTCCTGTAAGTGTACTATTACCCAGAAGGCCATAAAGACAAGATCTAATCTGCTGTGATTCACTGAGCAATGCTACTTATTGCAAGAGCTTACAAACCCACATTTTAACAAAAGTCTCTGAAGCAGTTACAAAAGTTAGATCAAAACCTGACTTTTCAATTCACTCCCCAAAAGGCATATGATATCTTGTTCCAGGAGTGATGAAATGACAACTGTGGTTAAATAAATAATGTTAATTGCCATCTGCAGCTTTTTACCAAATAAACTGGTAAGAGCAATCAGTGCATACTCTGGGTTTTACCAGCCATTACAATTCTAGCACAACAAAGCAGCCACGGGTGTAATCGTTTCCCACCTCCCCTCCTCTGCTCAGGCTTTGGCACAGTTTGTACCCACTGAGCACAACTCATTTCCATGGTCTGCCCCGAGGGAACTACTCTACCGCTATTCCTAGCTCTGCTATCAATTCTCTATTCCAGATCCTGTCGTTGCTTTTGTTCAGGAAAGTTGCCCAGTGTCGCCCATCAGCAGGGTCTGGCTCAAGGCTTAGCCAGTGACACCACTGATAATTTCCCACTGGTTTTACAAAATGTCTGATGAATGATATGCCCCTTCCACAGGCATCCTCCCTTCCTTCTCCCCAGCCTCTTCAAAGTGAAGCAAAAATTTCACTTCATTTTACTTTATCACTCCTTATTGCATGTCACTAACTTCTCCTTGCTGTCTTTTTGAAGAGCTCTCATCTCCTCCTCAAACTCTTTGTTTCCTACATAGTGGAAGCAAAGAAAACGCACTCAACTTTCTTACTCACCTTCAACTCTTCTGCATTCTTCCTCTCTTTCACTCCCTTGCTTTCCTTACCTATGCCTTTCCACCCTCTCAACCTCATTCTGAAATCTTTCCCAACCAGCACTCAAACTGGAGTTTCTTTTCTGATGTTTTACACTGTGCAGACACTTCTTCCTTAGCTTTGATTACATTTTGCATTCTCTTATTCAAGCGCATCACCTTCTATCTGTGTTGCTACTGTATGTGTATTTATAGCTAAAAGGCTAACATCACTCTTCGTTAGACAACAATTCATCTTTGTGAACACCTCCCTTTAGATAATACCCCATTTATCTTCCTCGATTTTTGCTTCCTTAATTTCTTCTCACATTTCACTTGGGAGTTCAATGTTTTCTTCGTGACCACCTTCAACGTAAATTAGATGGTGGTGATTGCATGCAGTCTTGTCTCTTTTCACCTCCATTTTTAAATTATGTCAACTGCTTCCTCAAAATCACAGAGAGAAACAAAGTGTCTTTCACATTTCCTTCCGTATATCATACTATGGCACTTTTCATCTTCAATCCAATGTGTAGTTGTTACAGCTGGGCGATTCATCTGTCTTAGACTAATTTAATCTAAGCTAATCATATAGACAGGTAAATTGAACCTCTGTCTGGAGGTATCTCTCTTTGCCACTAGGAACAAAGGAAACTTACAGCGAGGTGCAGCTTTTTAGGCAGCTGAAGTTAAGGGAGACTATTTTCACACCAATTGTGACACGCCGGTACTATCACTTCCATTTCTCCATAGAGAAAGAAAGACTGATGGAACTGGTGACATGCTCACAATCAACACAGAAATCCAGCTGCAGAAGTGGGATCAGATCAGGGCTCAAAAACTTCTGATCTCCATTTTCAGATTTCTTCACCTTTACCAAGGGGTCCCTGAACTGAGTTTTTCTCTGCCATTTCCCAAAAACTCTTACATGAATCATTTCTTTCAAATCTTAAAAGAGAGAGAGGAGTAGTTAAGATACGTGTGAAATGATCCTTCTTCGTGGCCAAGGTGTTTTTTACTTCTTTAGTCATATTTAACCCGAGACAAAATAAAGTACTAAATATATCGCTCAGTATGACTTAATTTTACTCTTATAGCATTCCATAGATTTATCCAGCCATGAAAATCTATGGCACATTCATTTATATTCTTATTTCTTGTTCTGATGCTCTCAGGCTTGGCTTCTCCAACTTGACACTGCTCAGCAGCCCTTAAAAAGAACAGTTTCTCACACCTCCTCTCCCCAGTCATTAAAATAATAATGAAACACTGGGGGTAAGCTCCTGGACAGCTTGTGGAAAGCTCAGATTTGGAGATTGTTAGGAATCAGCATCACAAATATCTGATAAAATTTACAGAGGTGAATCTAGTCCTGACTTGGAGAATAAAGCTGACCTAAATGGTTTTATGGAGTCCTTCACCATCCTGCAGTTCTGCGATGCATCAATATTCCTTTAACATCAACAGTAACTGGTTAATGAAAGAAGTAAAACTAAGAAGCTTTGGCGCGCTTTCAGCTGCATTATTGTGATTCTGAGGCAGAAACTAACCTTATCCCACACATCAAACCAGCTCCCTGGGGAGAAGCAGTGACTGCTCCACTAGTTACTGACCACAAGGAAGGAGAAAGTCTGATGACTGATCCACATCTAAAAATCTGATAGATCGGCATCTCCTTTTGTGCTCCCATTTGTGGCACTGAAAGCTCCAGGTTATGTAGTAAAAACGGCCAGAAAACGGGCATCACCCAGTCCAAAACTCTGACAAAAGGATTTAGCCCTTAAATTATAAACATAAAGCACAAAGCAAGGTAGATGGAAAACGTGTAAAAAAACCATGAAGTCATGCAATGACTCTATATAAAACAATGAAAAAACCAAAAAATTAAAAAAAACCCCACATAGAAACATAGCCTGTAACAAACAGATTGAACTACTGAATTCTCAGCCGTGTAAACCAGCCTTTAATGAGATTCACAAACACACCCTTTTCCACACGATGCTTATAAAATCTTACAGAAAGCTCAATTTAATGTGAATTTACACCTACAGGAGATTATGTTTCCATATCTATTCTTATTGCGGTTTTCGTCCTCCTTGGCTGTATCCCAGGATGCCGTCTGCCCCTCGGGTAGTGCCTGCAAAATAAACAATAGCAGAGCGTTTATAAAAATCTGGCCAATGCCTTCAGGTGGATTAAGATGACTGAGCAGGGCAAAAATAAAGGTGCTGCATAATTCAGTAGTCAACCAAGCAAACAGCTGTTCTTGAGGAAAGGGCATATCCAGTACTGCAAAAAGCAGAGCTTGGTGCAGACCATTTGCATCCCTTGGCTTCTGTCAGCGGAGAATCATTTTCCTCCTGCTAGTTCAGATCTAAAAGGATCAGGAGAATTTGTTTCTGGCTGCACAGTCACAGGTCAACCTCATTTCCCCTGCAGAACAGGGTTTGTGGAGATTTCACATACATACACTTCTAAGAAAAACCCAGATGGCTGAACCGTAGCGCTCAGTCTTTCATATTTAAGTTGAAAACATACACACTGGTTTCCCCTATTTCTATATTAATGATGGGGTGATGCAATACAAACCACTCTCTGGTTTCCTTGGGGGGCAGGGAAATAAAAAAGTTCAGAGTTTTAGATCATGTCTAAGGAAGAGAGGTAAAACATGCCCACAAACTATGAAAATAAATAGTCATTTTCCTAAAATTTGCTCTTCCAGTTGATAAATGATGGGATAAGAAAACCAGCAGCACACAGTGCCCTACAGCTTGGTCCTATAACTATTCTGAACACACTCAACTGAGCCACTTTCCCCTTGAGACACATCCAGGAAGGATTTTCAAGGCAAAGCCAGGAAAACAGCAGTTATCACAGGATCCGGCTGGAGGACGGGCTTGCCTTCCTTGAAGCTGGCCCGGACTGTCTGTAAGCCGGACGATCCCTCTCCCTGTCCCAGGCCGGTCGGGGATGGCAGCACAGGCAGATGAAAGCAGCAGGCACAGCAGTGCTTTCTGCTGGAACAGCAGCGGCACCAGCTCCCTGGGTACTGCCGGCATCGTGACTGGACGGAACACCACGATCGGCAAAGCGCTGGTGTCGGCTGCAGCCAGCCTAGCCATGACTTGTGCCCAAAACACAGGGGAGGAGAGGAACAGCTCCCACTGGATTTCCTCCCTAGATCTGCCTCCTCCAAGATCGACTCTCTTACATGATCCTACATTACTAAGAACAGCAACATTATAAATTGTATTATTTATGGTCCCTAGGGAATTGCGGGGTTTTTATACCGCAATCATTGTAGATTTGTATCTGCCTTAGCTAGCAGTGGGTAGTTTGACACAGCTGTGCTAGAAAATGAATTTATATTCATCTTCACAAGCCATCCAGGTCTATTACAGTGCCTGAATGCAACAGCAGAGAGACACAATTATTAGGATCTACAACACTGACATTACAATTAAACTTAATATGAGCAAACCCCTGGCAGACCAGATCGCTATGAATTTCCCCCAAAGGGGTTCCAGGACAGAAAATGTCAGGCACTGCAGCACTGCCAGGAGCATTGCTGACAGAAGACAGGGACAGCGAGTTCCTATTCAAAAGCCCAGGAGAAAGAGTAATAACTCTGTAATTGGTGAGGGCTTTGATCACACATATATTTCCTTTACAGACAGCTGTTTCCAAATAGCAGCTCATCTCCTGAGCAAAGAAAAAAACAACCAACAAACCCCCACACAACAAAAAAATCCCCAAGTAAAAGAAAAGAGGTGAGGAAGGTTCATTTTCATCTTCAAAGACTGAGGGAAAAGGTATCTTATTTTTCCACTAATATCAAATTACAGCAGATTGACCAGAGAATGGCAACAGTCATTAGACACCTAAACATAGCCATCTGAAAAGAAGAGGAGGAAAAAGAAGAGGGGGGAGGAAAGAACAGGGAGAGGAAGATCCTTTCTCATGATTTCCATGTGGGAAATGCTACCATGGCCAAAGAAAATACATTCAGGTCCAATAAATCCTTTTTCAACAAGCTCTATCCTTTCATGTGATTTGAACATGAAATTCTCCATTGAAATTGACGTTTTTGTATTTGCCTGATACAGCCTCCAAAGATTTAAGAGTTCAGGATTTTTCATCTCATTCAATACCAAAGAAATCTCTGCTTTTCACAGAACATCCATCTCTGAAGAGAGGAAGCACGGCTCTAGTAGGTGAGGTGTACTTTATACCCCTACTTTTATATACACCAGATGAACAAATTGGAGTAACTGCTTGTACATGGGTGGTAGAGCAGAAATAATTTTTCTGTGAGATCACTAAAAATGCAGCACCAAGAACTGAAACTGTGTCAGAAATACACAGGCGAAAATACCAATTAGAATTCGGTTGCATCCACAAAAAGAGGAGCATACCTAATGGTTTGTTCCTTAAGCTTTGGTTTGTACAGTAAGTATCTCTATAATAGCAAAAAGGGTTAATGTTTCTGTTTTTCTCTGCATTATCAGCAATGGTAAATCAGGGTAGATCACTCAGGCACCAGTATTTGATCTGCATTTCACAGGAAACGTTCCCGCTTCTTCCTTTGATTTGTTAACAGCAAAATTTCAGCGTTCAAAAATCTGGACTTGATTTTCAGGCTTTCTTTACTTCTCTTCTTTTAGAGAAGTTTTATAAAATTTATATGGAAATATCTTCCCAGTAGTGGAATTTATGTTACAATGATGCTTTTTAAACTAAATTGATCTAATTTTTATCTGAAATTACAAGGATAGATCTCAAAGTTAGCTTCATCTCAATCGAGCTTTCTAAGGAACAAAGCCCAAACATAACTAAAGCGTTCCCATTAAATTGAGGCTTATTGCAAGCCTATTTAAATTTCCAATGGATGCATTTAGTCAGTTTGCTGTTTGTTTTTAATTTAAATATGAAAACTTGAATCATTCACTTGCACTGATGTACCCCAAAGCTGCAGTACTGCTGCCAAAGGCAACAACATCAATTAAAAGCCTTGCTGCTCATCTCAAAGCCTGCCGCAGAGTCCCGGCCCTCCCCCTGCAGCCACCACCTTCTCAACAGTGGTGACAAAACCGTTCCCACAACTCTGCTGTGACCCAGGGTTAAAAACTGCTTTGGGTTAAAAAAAAAAATAACGAAAAGAAATATTTCAGCCAGTGCAGTTCCCCATTCCGGCTTGTAGCCAAGCCAACATTGTCCAAGGACAGTGTCTACGGTAACACCCTGCTGCCAAACATTTTGCAATGTCACGCCATAGCCTGAACCACAGGCTCCATTCTTTTGACCAGATAGAAGATGTGTAGCCAGCCAGGAATGAAAGGGTTAAAATCCAGAGGTGACTTCAATAAGCCGAAGATTCTCAATACTAAGACGCTTGAGGAATGAGCCACAAAAGCCAAAATAACTAAATGGTCTCAGTAATGCAGCAGGAGAGTGTACTTTAGTGACATCCCAAATCACACTGGAAAATGAGTTTGGATACTTAAGCTCATTATCTTCACAGACAGTAATTGGGGCCCGCATTACGTCTGTGGGACTAGTCCTGCAGCTCTCAAAAAATCAGGGCTGATATCCTCCGAAAAAGGAACAGGTGGCATTTAAACGTATCCCGTTTAAAAGTTTACAGCTACGCCTAATCCCAAATAGTGCTACCTACACCCAGTGCCAGCGACGTGTTCTTCTCTTGCATCTGCACGTTTTACCGCTGAACAGAAGCAGCAGCCAAAAAGGCCCAAGTCACACTTTGGCCGCAGGTGCAGCAGGCAGACCCGAAATAACACACACACGGCAAGTGCTGACAGATTCCCGCGTTCACAGGCGCACAGTTATCATCCATTTCACACCAGCAGTGACACCACTTACACAATCGCATCCTGCTTTTCATCTCCGTGGGGAGGTACGTGCAAGATGCAAGCACCAGAAGTACTTTTCTAGATGCCCTCGGTAAAACACGTTGCCTGCGCTCTAATGGTCTGTAGGTGAAGCTGTGTTTTAAACAAATATCGAACGCAATTTCCAGGTTACTCAGTGGAGACGAGAATGTGCAGAGATAAGAGATTGCCACGTGTGACTGATACACTCCATTCAAAGTGATTTTTCATGAGAGTAAAATTATTTGGTAACATGTCACTAAACAGGCTGTAATTTATGCTATCGATTTGCAAAGTAAGTAGAAAATGAGCTCCTTAGAAGAAAAAAAAAAAAACATATTTGGAGGTGACACTGGTATTAGTGTATGAAAACACATTTTAAAAGAGACACCAAATTCTTTTTTAAGATTTTATCAACCATTCTGCAAAACGTTTTGCAGAGCCAGTTTTGCAGCTCTGTGCTCCTCCGGATTCCAGCCTGAGACACCGCTCTCAGCCAACTCAAACCTCCTGCTTTCCAGGAGCTTTAACACTCCTTGACATCCTCCCCGCATGTGTGGTGCGGTTGGCGGTGGCTGAAAGCTGCCTGGAGCTGAAGCGCTGCCTGCACCCCATGCTCCGAAACCCAAATTCCACGACGGAAAATGACTGCTACTTCGGGCAATTACCTCTGATTGAAGGGTAGAACAGCGCATGTGATGTGAGAGCTTGTGGCATTCTCCAGGCTATTTCTTGTAAAGAAAGGAATTATGCAAATCTATATAATGTCATCGTCATTATATACGTATGTAGATAGCACTTTCTGGGAAAGGCAGAACTTGTGGAGCTGAAAGTTGCATTGACATTTTTCATGCTAATGTGTTATTTTGATAATTACCAATGCCAGTGCCAGAAAATTACATATATGCCAGCACCTGTTTTCTTCCTGAACATCAAGAACTAGATCTTAGGGCATCTGTAATTGAGCTGAATGTAGTTTTGGGTACTATTCATGGAAATGGAGGCCAAGGGGGGGCTAAGTAAATCTCCCAAGAGAATTATTACCCTTTTTCAATATTAAACAGAGCTCTTTATATTGATAGTTTAATTAGCGTGCTTGATTGTGGGGCATGAGTGACTAGATCCGGTTAACATACAGTTACCAGAAACATTTCTTATGACAGTCTTTGATGCCATCTGATTAAAAAAATACTCCCTGGTGACAACCAGGAAAAGATTGCCTCTCAATTACAGCAAAACCCAGTATCAATGATACAAACCCCATGGATGCTTACTTGCAGGGTGGAAAAGTGAGCCATTTTCATTAAGTAACTTATTTTTCACAGCTGTTATGTTATTTTTAAGTAGTTTTAATGCCACTATGCATATTAATTGCTTATTGCCTTCCCACAAGCTTACTACATTCATTATAATTATCGCTTGCTAGAGCAAAGTCTCACATATGTTTGATGGTATTTCCCATTTCTGTTCTTTCTCCTCTAAATGTATATTCCTCTTCCAACTCCTCCCCAGTGTCATGCTTCGTGTCATTTGGATTACATCCCTGGTCATACCAGCTCGAGGGGAAGAGGTGGGGGGGAGGAGGGCTGCTTCCATTTTTGCAGCTTGCTCTTTGCCTCTCTCCTCACGTGGAGCTGGAAGAGTACATCAGTTGAACATATTCCGAGCCAGGGGTTCGAGCACACTGGAAAACTCCACCTTCATTTACGCTACACAAGGTTCCTGCCTTTGCCATTGCAATTCTGCATTCAGATCATTACGCTGTGATTTAATTTGATCAATCGTTACAGAGTATTTGGAGCTCCCAACAATCCGAAGCAAAAACCCTTCCTTTTCTCAAAGCCCGGCGTGCACCAGTGTCAACAAAAGCACATCAATAAGTAAGGGACTGTGGGACTCCAAGTCCTTTGTTGAGTTCGGCACCTGTTAAATATTTACTGTCTGGTCTTTATGGGAGAGAGGGCACATGCTAACGGATGAGCACAATGTCATTTTCTTACTGCTGTAGTAAACATCTTTTCTTTGGACTAGAGGGCTACCAAAGATTGCTAGCGCTGTAAAATCCTACTCTCATAATAAGAAATAAGATTGAGAAAGGAAAGGATTAAAAGGGTAAGTGAATAAAGGAAAAGAAACTCTTAAAAACAGTTATCATCCCCTCCCAAACATCTGTCCTTCGTGAGTGCAACTTCTCTACTCATTCACGTCAGCAAAGGTTCCTCTCACCTCATACTCCTCTTTAAATCCATAGCCCTGGCCTCGCTTCATCTGGGTGATGTGCTGCAGCAGGTCGGCCACTCGGATGGCTGGCTGGAACTGTCCCCGGGGGTAGGACATTTCCACCGGCTCGCAGCTCCGGTACGGGTGGGTCTGGATAGTCAGGGTTGGCTGGGTCATCTCTCCATGGCTACTGTCTGTTTTAAAGACAGGGAGGCAAAACAAGCTTTCACCTCTCTGGTATTTCCACTCTCATTCTCGCTTCGTTTGTTTATTCGTTTCTCCACCACCCCATAGGTTGGTGCAGGCAAAAGAAAGTGAAGAAATAAGTAGGAAACACACAGTTGCCTACAGCTGCCTAGAAAGACTAAATCACACTCGAATATTTTTTGTGTCGAGGAGACAAACCCAAAGAGATGGGAAACAGAGTAAAGAGCCTATCAGGCTAACGAGGATACAGCACATAGAGCAAAATAGCACATTTGGTACGGATGAGCTCTGCGTAACGACTCCAGTCGAATTACATACCTTTTTTCACAAACCTGCAAAGAACACGACTGAAAGATACATGCAGATGAGCGAGATATTCAAGCAGGATTTGGGGTGTACAACAGGAGATAAGTGAAAGGGGCCAAAGTTAATAGCAAACAAATTATTAGCATTTCAAATAAGCCACACAGGATGTTAGAGGCAAATTAAACCGCTCTGCCAGTTCAGGCCTAAAATTTATGTCAACTACAAAGATGTAATATTATCAGAAAGAATAAACCAGCATAAAAATATAGTTATCTTGCATGCAGAAACTTAAATTTCAGATACGTAAACTTAACAGAAAAGATTTCTTTTTGAAAGAAATGGATTAAAAAAATCTCTATCACCACATAGATGTAATTGTAACCTCTTATAACCCCAGCACAACACACAGACACAGCAATATATTCCTGGTGAACTAATAGATAACAGCTTAGATAACTATTGTGACAGTCAATTTTTCAGTTATTTTTAACAACAGAAACTCAGATTAGATGAAAAATTCAGTTTCTTATCTACCAGAGTTGACCCAATTTAAATAGTTGGCCAAATAAACCATTGTTTTTTCCCATGATTACAGGCATCTGAGATGCCTGGGTTCTTTCATATGTACAGATCCTAACAGTCTGCATCAACTCTTTCTGGTCTTACCCAAACCCAAGGTATTAGCAAACAGAAAACATACCTCCCTCAGACTGTTCATAAAACCCCCTTAGGACTGCGTACACAAGGCTCATTTCTCACAGAAAGCGTACTGACAAAGAGCCTAAACACGACCTCTTGTCAGCAATACTGCAGTCGTGTATTTGAAGGGATAAAGAATAAATAAATCAAATTGCAATTTCAGGGTGATTTTGGTGAGGCAGAAATACGGCCGGAATGCTATTGTAAACAATGCTATCCTTGAGAAATCACCATGAAGTTTTGATCAGAAGCAGGCAGGATCTCTGCTGTTGCCCCTCACTGCAGAGCTGGGTAGGTGCAGACCGATGAGGGCACTAGCCTGCCTTCCCAGCAGCTGGCAAACCAACGACATGACAGAACACGACAAATAAAGCCTTAGCTGGTTTACTGTTCTATTAGGGGGAAGATATCAAGACAGGCATGTGCTCTGTTGTGAAGTCACAGGACTATGAGAAGGAGAAAGGAATGCAGCAGTGGACACTGCCGCAGGGCAAGCTGATCTCTAGCGTGAGATAAAGAAGTCTGGTGGTTGAATTATCAGAGATGCTGAACACATTCTGCTGCTTCTGAAATAAATTAGCACGAAGTGATCATCTGCTCTGAAGATTAGGCTACCGAACGTAAGGATTTCTGAATCCCAGGTTCCCATAAACAGTCACATTCCCAGGACACTCAGAGATTTACAGAGCTATGGCTCTAGTGAAGCAACCCTCACATACAAAATGTGAATAAATTTGGGATTTAAGGAAGAGTAACATCCAAAGCATTTGTATAATCATCCCTAATGCTCCAACTAATGACAGTGTGAGAACTCTGAACAGAGGGAATTTCAAGGCTTATTAATTCCCCTAGTTGGATTCGCTTTCCCAGTGCATCTTTCCTCCCCTATTCCCTATTAACCTCCTGTAATGGAGAGGAGAAGATTTTTATTGCGGACCATTTCCAACAGACGTACTATGCTTAATTTTCCATCATTAGGTTTAATACAAACCCAATTTCACAACTGGCTTCTCTACGGAACCTACACGTAATGCCACATTTTTATCAGCCCCAATTAAAAAACATTACGTATTCCTACTCGAGAGGGAGTCTTAAAACTAATGTGCGGTTCTCGTGCTAATACAGTCAGGGCACATGCAGAGCACAAGCGACTTGTACAATGTAGCTCAGATCACTCAGGTCCTTTGCAGGCAATTATTAATTTCTCTCTTCATCAGATCCTTTAATTCTGGTAAACTTGGCTCTCTTCTCAGAGAGAAATATCATAGGGAGAGGTGAAAGCCAGAAAAGGGGTGCCCCCTCCTTTCCAGAATAACTTCCCTCAAAGTAGGCACCCGTGTTATGAATCTGGAACCAGAAGAAGCTGGTCAGCGGCAAAGAAGGATCTGACTCTGGACAGGAACAGGCTGCCCAGGGAAGTTATGAAGGCCCCATCCCTGGAAGTGTTCAAGGCCAGGCTGGATGAGGCTTTGAGCAACTGGTGAGTGGGAGGTGTCCCTGCCCATGGCGGGGGGTGGACTAGATAATCTTAAAGGTCCCTTTCAACCTAAACCATTCAATGATTCTATGACTCTGGCCTTTGAGTTTATAGTTGACAACTGTGCTTCTGGTCTCTTTGGTCAGGCAGATAACAAACGGCACAAACCCCACTGATTGTAGTAAAAGCTCTTGCAGTGTGGTCCATGGCATCACGGTGTTTGCGTGCCTCTTAGCCAGCCACGTGGTTCTGCTTAAATAAAAGCATTTCACAATCTGGGTCATCCTACTCTCAACCTAATGACGCACAGAGCTGAAACTAGGCAGAAGATCACCTCCTCTGGACTTCCCTGACAAGCGCATCTTGAATGGCCTCTGCGCTACCTGAAAGAAAACCCAAGCCTGACATTTGCACCAGCTCAGGACGGCTGTCGGTTATTTGCACCAGCATTTTATCTGGGCCAAGAAAAGTGTGGAGGGGCTTAGGAAAGCGTGGAGGGGCTTTTATGGAGACAAATTGCTATGTATGAGTCGAGCCTAGCGTTCATATGTTCTGCTAATAAAGCCCGATGCAAGAAACATATTGTTCCTTCTCTGCCTAATCACACCATGAGCCTGAATCTAAGCATGCTTAATGAGGCGCTCAAGCAAGGCACACCACCTTCTCTCAAGACGTGCTGCTTACAGCAAATTTGTGAACAACTCAAAACGCAGGTAGGAGGGGAGGTAGCAGCAATCTGGTCTCTCACGAGGACAATGAACCAAAAGAATCTTGGAGGGCTTGCAAACAGGCTTTGCTTTTCCTGCAGGCTGCAGCTGTAAACCACCTTCTCATTCCTTTTGGCACTGTTATTACTAGAAAAGACAACAAAAATACCAGCCCCTCAGCAAAGTCAGACTTCTGCTTTAATTGTTGCACTAAAGGCAAGTCACAGCATCCCTTCTCTCCGTCCCCTTCTCACGAAGATGCCCACATTCCCTTGCAAATGAGGATGAGTTTGTAGGACAAGTTGGCCAAGACTTTCACTAAAGTTTCGGCAGTGCCTCTAAAGCATGTGTGCCTTTTAGGAGTCTTCACTGAGAACAGCAAACCAAGAAAACAGATTTTCTTTTCCTGCCCCCCGAAAGATGCTTGAAATAATTCACTCTAATACTCAGAAACTACTAAACATACAGAATCGTGCATCACGTTTTTTTGGATTACATTTCACATGCACATCTTATTTCTAGTCATACGTCCTCATTTTTTTGACAGGAACACATACCACCATATTTCATTGCATATCAAAGATGGAATACAGTTCCAAGAAATAATCCGAATTAAAACATTTCAAGAGATGGTAATTCCATTTTGACCCCAAAAGCTGTGGCAATGGTTAATTACCCTTGCTGTCTAAACATTTCTTAATTGCAATTTGATTTTGCTTAGGTTCAACTTGCAGGCACTGAATCTTATTATACCTTCTGTTAGATTAAAGAGCCCTCTGAGCATTTGAAATCTTGACCCATGCAGGCACTGATCAAATCACTTCTTCAGCTTCTCTTTGATAAAGTAAATCAATTGTGAGCTTCTGAAGTCTCATTAGGGCGGGCTGTTCAGGGCTCTGGTTCCTTCCTAGAACCATTTCCAATTTTCCACAGTCCTTTTTGTGCAGATGTAAATAAAACAGGTATTCTGCGTGTTGCTGTAAACATGCCGTTTAAGAGGATCGTTACTAATATTAGCAGCTTGCAATAGCAATACATGTTGTCAGCTTGTTTGTTAACCCTTTTTAGTGTAACACTCTTACTCCCCATACTAACATGTCCATTGCCAACGCAGATATTTTGATTTCCGGAGGCTGGTGCTTCCATTATCAGCCTAAGAGTTCACAGAATACCCTGAAATTTTGTCTAAGACATTAAATCGATGATTCACTGGCTCTCACATAACTAGCCTGACTGGGAAACTCTTCAGGCATTCTCAGCTTATCTGTTTAGCGTGTAAGAGCAGATAATCAAATTTAACAATGTTGACTCCACTTTGAATATTCCCAAACTCCCTGCTTATGAAAACAGTGCTTCTTGTGACTCTTCTCTTTGCTGGAGAAATAATCAGGAACTTGCTGAAGTAAACTCTGAGGTCTTACCCTGCCAAGAGAAACATAACGGAGTCCAGCATGCAGAGACAAGCTGAAGCAGAGGCCAGCTAGGTGGCATCTTTCCCTGTTTGATGAGTAACCCTGAGGCTAAGATATTATTGCCTGCCTGCTGCTACAACACCTTGCACTATATGCTTTTGTTGCTACCCACACAAGGAAAATAAATCTGTCTCCCTCCACCGAAAAACTGATCAACTCCTCCATAGATGTCACAGATAAGATGAAGAGCAACTGAGAAATTAGATTCCCAGCCTGGAAGTGGCTCTGTAGGATCAGACCTCTGTGCGACGTCCCAGTAAGGCTGCTGGGAGGGGACTTGCTCATCCAGAGCACCTTTGGGGATTGAAACTTTAAATCCTTTTATAGATGTCACCTTGTTTTGTAAACGTAGTTTTGTTAGTCTGAGAGATAGGTATCTGGGAACATAGCATGATTCTGCCTTCTGACCAGAAAACTAACCTATGCCTCAAACAGCTCAAAGTGATGCTGCACTGACGTGTCATCCTGCACATGTAAGGAAGTTTATTTCAGAAGTTTTGCTTTAGCATCGACGAATTCCTTCTGTGTCTGAAGTGACAGGCCTATCATCTCTGCTTATATTTTTATTCTCTTAGCCTTGGCAAGTGTGTAACATGATAAGACATCCTTTGCACAAAATAAATTATATTTTGAGTGGTGTTTGTGATGGATTTAATTACCCACATATCCAGTCTCTCTACACTACAGTAAGGGTTGTCAATTATTTGACATCTTCCAAGGATGACTACAGCATGGCTAATATCCCTTCCCCTTACACTAGGGATATGGTGCAAGCTGGTAAAATTAGTTTGCTTTTTTGTGTGCATCAAGGCTTTATTATATGATAAATATCCAGCTACATGTTATATACAATACAAACAGTGGTATGGCAAACCAAAGTTAAAACACCGTTTGTCTAATGATATCACCTGAGCTATAAAAAGGCAGGCTCCTTAACAAAAAGCCTTCTGACACTAGGTTTGACAGAGAGCAGAGGATGCATCTTTCATTTCAAAGGCTACGATGAAGCCACATGTGCATAATAAAATAAAAAAAAAAGCTGGAGAAAGTAATTTTCTCTAGATTCTAAAGGGATTTTTTAAGAATCGCTTGGTAAACATCTTACAGAAGTGTATTCTAATCTTATAAAAACTATTGCATACATTTTTTTCATCAGCTAGCACAGAAGAAAAACACCTTAAAGATGCAAGGAAGATGCTCTGGTGAGGTGGGCTAAGACCTGGGACTATCGGGTACACGCGTAACTGTGCAGATCTTCAAATGCGTGGACCTCAAATCTCTCTTTGCCTCCTTGGTGAAAAGAGGCTGTCAGGTCTACCCACCTTACAGAGCAATTCATCAGTTACAGCTGAAAAACTATTGGCAACTTCAAACCAGCACACAAAACTAGAAGCCACTAAAGACTGGAAGAGAGTGTTTTCCAAGCCACCTGATCATCTGCAGGCAGAAAGAAATGTAAGAGAAATTCAGCTCAAGTGAGAGCCTACAAGAGCACGTGCCTCCGTTGCTCATTCTGCTGCAGGCCAACATTAGCCCAGCGAACTGCTATGAAAGCTCCTCAGAGGCTGACACGGCCTGAGAGGCTACACATACAACTGAACAGATCAAGCCATTGATTTTTGAGCTTCCATTGCATGAAAATAACTCATCTCACAATTTAAAAAGCCAGTAATAGTGACACTTGCTAAAGTAGCAATATTGGCTGCTTAGTATCTTTGTAGTTCTTCAAACATCAGGTTGTGTATACACCCGCAGCAAACTGATCAGCCATGGGCAAAAGCCCATCCAAGCTACAGACGACTGAAATTCAGAGCAAATTTCTATGTCTAAGCACAAGCCAGTTTTTGTGTGAGACTTCATGACAGCAAGCTTTCTCTGCTTGTCCCACCCATCTGCAAGGAACTACAAGGCACTACAGTCCTCATCCTCTCTGGAGGGCAGCAAGTCCTGTTGTTAGGATCCTCTTGAGTAGTTGAAGTGAGAACAAGGGTAAATGTCCTTACACACTGCTGGGAGATGTTAACGCATGCAAGGGAAGGACATGCTGGGTCCTCTGAAGAGAATGCCCTGATGACATCTACTGAGCATCTTTGAGAGCTACTGGCCACGCACATTTTCTCCAAAACCAACCTCTAAGGTTGTACTACCTCCTGTTCAGGCTTTACAGTACTGGTACAACATGTGTTCAGGCTTTACAGTACTGGTACAACATAGGCCTTGCTGAAGTATTAAAACCAGGGGAATCTACCTCTTTTATTTGTTAATATTAAATATTTGCTTCTCTAGTGAAGATGCTCATGCAAGACATTTAAATCCAGAGTTGTCTGCAACTAGGAGAGAAAATTACAGAGCTAAAATCACGAATTATATAAAACTATTAATCAAGCACAGGACAGAGTAGAGACAAAACCAAAATCCCCTGTATCCTACTATGAACAAATCATGTCACAGCCAAGCCTAGGGATTCGTCCACTATTGCAGATACAGAACATTTACTAGCAGAAGGCATAACAGATGGGAACAAATAGCACTGAACTGCAGGTAGTGCCCAAAGACGAATATTGGTAGTGGGATGACTGATGCCCTTTTTAAGATCTCTTTTTCTTTCACGGCAATGAATATTAATAAAGATCAAAAATTAAACTTATTTTGCTTATACAGCAACATCCAACGTTGGGTGAATCTATCCGAGAAGCCAGAACACCAATGCTTTGTTTTGTCTTTAAGTCACAAGACAGAAATTTCTTCAATGTCAAGGGCTGTTTCACAGCATCTGTGCCTGTTAAATTCGGATGGAACTGGGGGGGTGACCAGTCTATGTAAATCATGTCTTAAAAGTGCTCTGTACTTAACTTCCCATGTGTAAAACAGGGATATTGATCCTCACCCAGATATAGTGGTCAGTAGAAGTTAAGTGCGAAAGAGTTTTGAATACATAAGGACAAGACCAGTTTAATTCCTATTTCTTCTTTTTTTCTCTCTAAAATTTGGGATTTTGAATGTTTCGGGGGCTTTTTTGGCTTTTGCTTTCCCATGGGAAGTACAGATTGAATCTGTCTATGGCTCCTTGAGCTTCAGATTAGGAAGTGTGCAGTTCACACCGCAATTCTCACCATCGGGACAGAGCAGGGAAAACAATTTCCTCAAATGAGGGTCCGGTTTCCACAGATGCCGAGTACCAGATTGAGAGTAGTTTGACGTCTTCCAAACTGCAGGTCTGGGTCCTGTTTCTAAAGTATAACCAAAAGATAAATCTACCTTTAGATTTTTCTACTGACAACATTGAGTCTCTGGGAAACGAGAACAAACCTTCTGGAAAAAAGACTCCTTTCCTTCCCCACCTTGTTAAAAGAGGGCTCATTCATTGCTGTCAGCATTTTGACAGATAGCAGGGCAAATGTGTGTATCGTGGCAGTTCCTCCAAGCCTCCATGTGCCGGCTGTTAGTCTGTAAGCCAAGGCGCTTAAGCGATCGGTTGTAATTTCTTCCTGGTCTAACTGTGGGCCTTCAACATGCTCAGAGTAATGTTTAGAGCAGCCACAGTAGATTACTGTGTCTGGAAGTGAACATTTACCGTAGATAATCCAAAATGACAGGTCTGATAAATACCACCAGTTAGATTCTGATCAACCACACATCATCCTTCTGATTCATAGCAGAGGAATTGCCTTCTTCAAATTCCACATGCAGGCAGCATCCTCCAGGGAGAGCCTGAAGTTGTAGGCTGTTATTACTCACTTTCAAGAGTACACCTCCAGTAAGTTTCTGGATAACTTCTTTTATCAGCTAACAGTTTCTGCCAATTTTGCTGTCTCTGTTAACTTACTGTAAAAACATATTATTTTTAAAAATCCAAAACCTGAGAGCTGCATACTGGATGCTTTGTTTATCATCTGAACAAGAAAAGCTGATTTTCAGAGATGCTGAACACTAACACCTCCCTCTAAAGTTACCAACAGCCAGAAAACAGCCTCTGCCTCTCAGAACCTGCCTTTTTGGTATTCTCTCAAATCTATACCAAACAGCTTGAATATTTACCATTTAACTCTCAGCATACACAGAATATTTATCATTTAACTCTCGGCATACACAGAATGAGGTGGGGCCACTTGCCCAAACCCAGTCTCTGATTTCTCCAAATAACCTTTCTACTTGCAACTGAGTCCAAAACTGTAAGCTCCCACCTGCTTTGGACATGCAAATCCTCCCTTGTATTTGCAAGCCTTGAGGCACACCTAGCTCAGCCTCACTCACAGGACAAGGGGTAATGGTTTTAGACTAAAAGAGGGAAGATTCAGACTAGATATAAGGAAGAAATTTTTTATGCTGAGGGTGGTGAGACACTGGCCCAGGTTGCCCAGAGAGGTGGTAGATGCCCCATCCCTGGAAACATTCCCGGCCAGGTTGGACGGGGCTTTGAGCAACTTCACCTAGTGGAAGGTGCCCCTGCCCATGGCAGGTGGGGTTGGACTAGATGGCTTTTAAAGGTCCCTTCCAACCCAAACTATTCTATGATCTCATGTCAGCTGCACAGGTACAACCACCTACGTGAGTCAAAACCAAGCCAAGGAAAGATGGCACATAGGAATTTGGCCCAGAATGTCAAACCCCATTCACAAAAAGAAACAATAAATACTTGATAGAACTCTTAAACCTTGATTTTTGAACTGTTCTTTCCTTTAAAAAAAAATAAAAATCAATTAATAACAGTAATAAAGCATGAGTGAAACAAAAGGCTTTCCAATTAACACAACACATGACCACAGGATTAATTATGATTTTGGAGCCCAGCCGCTTAATAGTGCTCTCCAAGTTATTTTCAAGATGCAATGAGTGTGTTTGCTCTCCAATGAAGTGCAGTACACCATACCTGTCTTCTTACCTAACAGCGTGGTCGATGGAACAGTGTCTGATGATACTTTGAGATGGAATTCCGTTCACCCACACGACACGGATCAATGGAAATCAACAGAAGATCAACAGGAAAAAAGGTTACAAAAAATGAAAACAAGGTTAGCTGTATCTCACACTCAGAAGATTCACTGTATAGGTCATATTGGGAAACGTTCAAAAGCAAAGAAAATTTAGAAATGAAAGAAAAGTCTGGCACTAGTACCTGAGTAGTAGGAATTCAACAAAGATTTGCTCTGAAGGGTTTTGCTTTGGACAGAAAATGAACAAGGAGAGGGTGATGCTAGGTAGGAAAGACATAAGGAAAAGACTTTAGACATATATTAAGAGAGAGAAAGAGAACAGGGAGAATGTTCCTCAAAGAACACAGTAATATGGGATATATAAGGCTTATCAAAATGAATTATATTTTTCATCTCAACATGCATATTACATTTATTACATTGTCATCATGATGGATTTTCTTTAATATGAGCACTCCAGCCCCCAAATATAGTAGTATAGTTATTGCAAATCAATGTGTTCCTACACAGGATACACATGTAGGACTATATTCTAGATATCCTTTTCTTTAACCAAAGGAACAAACTTATGTTTTTGTCTCTAGGACAAAGATCCTTACAAACGACCCCCAAAATACAAACTACAGAGAATCAAATGCAGTATTAATAGTAAAATAACCCTGCTCAAACACAATGTACACTAGTACCACAAAGATACACAGGTAGGATAGCAATTTTTTTTTAAAAAAAAAAAACAATACAAGATAACAAGGGACTTGCTCTTCAGCCCAGAACTGTTCATAGCAAATCCTATAATCCTCTCCCCCGTGAGCTGGGTTCTTTCAGCAGGACAAGCATCCCTGCTTTCTCCCATTAAAGCATTAGCTTTCTCTGGACAAGAATCCACAAATTATTTCCATATTAATCAAATATTTACAGAAAGGAGGCAGGGCTCAACATCTTCACAGTAGATTCTTTTCTTGAGAGTATATTTATGAGGCTGGTTTATATCTACAATAGCATACATGTACATTCTTATGGTAATCTATCATTTCTGGAGGCATTTTCTTTTGTTATCATTCTGCATTCACTCTTAGAGTTACAGGCATTTATTTATCTCCTCCTCAAAATGTTGGGAAACAAACTAATACAAAAGATGACAGTAGATAACACAGGAAAAACTATTCCATAATCTAATAGAAGTAGATAAATCTCAGTATACATCAAAGTAATTTCAGAAGCAATTTTGTATCTCTAGAGCAAACACCACTTAAAAATTTCAAGTTACTCTATGGGGTGAACCAAAGAAGTCACTAGTTTAGGGAGTTTCATAAAGTCAGCAGAATCACCTCCTAAGCAGTTTATAATCATCTAGTAAATGAACTTGATCTTGTTCTGCATTCTCCCACCATATTTTCAGACTTTCGCCACTTGAAAACACATTAAAATAATCAAATTTCTCATAGCTTAGTGTGCTAGAGTTCTGCCCCAGCTGCCTTCAAGCCATAAAGCATCTCTCCTTTGGGGCCTCTTGTACTTTCTCCCCTGTGTCTGCAGCCTAAATCAGATCCTCCTCTTGCTGTGCTTGGAACATGGCCACTTTTGCAGAGATATAAGATAAGGTCTACAAAGAGTAATTTGTTTGCCCAGGGTCACAGAGGCAGTCAACAGTCAGGGCTTGGCGCAGGACTCAGATTTTCTGAAACTTGGGTGTATAAAAGCACCCATTGGGCCATACTGCCTTTCCAGGAATTGCTAATGATAAGTTACTTCGGCAGCTGAAGATAAACATCTCACTTCAGTGAGTTTGATTAAAAATGTTACCAACTGAGGTTTATGAAATGAACCATATTTATGAGACAGGGAGGTGATTTCTAGATTCAGAAGAAAAAGGGGGAAAAACAACCCCACCAAAAAACAAGTTTCCCAAAACTTTGGATAGCCCATTCCCAAAATCAGTCAAGTAGTGGCTTGAAAAATGACAGATGTGAACACAGTGCTGCTACCTAACCAGAGGTTCTTACAAGCACTAGTGTGTGCAATCACAGGAAACACTTCCAGAGAGGATTTCATGTCAGGGTAGATGTTAAGACGTCATTAAATATTCTCTTTGTACTCCTTGGAGTGGCACGTGAGGCCATACGGATGCCTCTAGTCGTGCAGAATGGTGGAGGCTCCTTTCTATTCCAAAAATGATTCTCCCTTACTTTTTGTAAGATTTTCTGAGCCAGCAAACCCCACAAAAATCTCAAACCAGCATGAAAACCAGTAAAAGGGATTTTGGTATTTTTTCCTTTTATGCCTTTGATGAAATTTGGCTTTATTATTTATTTTAAAATTAATTTTAGAATTTTTCACTAAACAAAACTTCTCATGGTCAAGATCCTACAAGTCCTTGGAATGCATTTAGCAGGTAACCTAACTGAGAGTGAAAATTATCTATGGGGTAGGAATAAAAACTAGATCTTCATGTAAACGCCTGTTGTCACTTACAGCAAATCTAATGACCTTTACATTTCATTCATAGCAAAAACATGCAGGACATGGAAAGGTGTGAATTTAGATGTTTCTTGGTTAAAAGTGATCCTTAACACCCTGAGTGCCACTTACCTACATCCTCCTCTTACCTCCTCGCTCTCGCTAGTACAAGCACACCAACTTGGTAACGGTACGGCAGTGCCCACTAATGCAAAACTCACTTCCCTACAGCTTCCAAAATGCTGCCTGCAACGTTAAAGCTACCTACCTAATCTGTACCAGTCTCGCTCCTGAAGCCTGTCTGGGAACATTCTCCTCCCAAATGGAGATCTCACAAAAGTTAAGCACACCCTGCGAAATCAATCACTAGCAAAACTAGCTGCATTTTAAGAGAGTAAATCCTCAGAATCAAACAGGTCCTGCCAGAACCCCCCCAAGGATGTCAAGATGGCTATGCTGGTGACATGGCATTCTCCTGGACAAGCCCTATCCACTGCAAAGCCAGAAGAGCAGTTCCTTTGTGCAGGACATATCGTTACTGCACCACTGCTAAGATGATACACTGCTGCTTCTCCCATCACACGGATGAGCTGTCAAATTGCGCACAATTTATGTCCAGTAACAACCCCTCGCACACCCTTGTGGTCAGTGCCCAGATGCTGGGGGATGGCTTTAGGCCCACATTGTCTTCAATTCGCCATCTTGTTTCATAATGAGCCTGCACCAAGTCAACGCCTACACGTGACTCTGCTGGGCCACTCAGAGGAAAATGCCGCTGCTTTCCAAACGTTCCTGCAAACTGAGGAGCAGGCTCAACCACTGCAAGTACCACCATCTACCTTTAATGGATTTAGGGCATATTTTTATTTTTTAAAAAGCAAGATATTTGAGAAAATGAACACCTATGACGAACCCGCTTCACCTCCACATAATGCCTGGCTAAAACCAGACAAGCTGGAATAGCCATGGACTAATTTGTCTTTCAGCAAATGTCTGTTCCGATTTCATACGGCGTCAGAGACAGAGGCTGAGTCCATAAAATCTTTTCAAACTCCTGTGTGTAACAGCAAGAGTTGAATGCCTGAATAACAAATAACAGTGTAGAATGGAAAGAGGGGCTTTGCTTTGGGTCAGGAAAGATAAATGCCTGTTTCTCTTCCACTTCTCAGCAAGACCTGAGGTCTCCCTGCTCCAGCACAGAAGATACAGAATGTAATTACATTTGATAATGAACACCTCTGCCAAATGACAAAATTCAAAACTATGAATGTCCAACAGGACTGTGTGCTCCTGAGCACTGCGCTGGCCTCAACAAAGGACTCCACCCAAACAGCATGACTTTATGGATGACACCATCTGCATGAGTTTACATTGAAAACATATGCATTTCCCCCTAAAGCACTGAGATGGAGTAGGTGAAGAAATCCGCATTTTTACTAACAGCAGAGCTGGGAGGATGGTAACTCTTAACAGTGACAGAATCACCGTTATTTTCAGAGTTGCTTGTAAAAGTGCCCAGGTCTGTGTCCCCTCAGAAAAGGAGGGGCTGATAAGCAGAAAGGCAGCTGCTCACTTTTGGTGTCCTTCATCATGCAGAGTGCCAGGCAGCACCCGCTATGATGAGGGGGACATTGTTTCTTACTCTATAGCGGCTGGACCCGTCAGCGGGAGCTCCCTGCGGGGTGACACTGCTGTAGGCAGCAGTGAGACAGGCAGCAAACAGGGAAGCTAGAGCAGGAAGGGTCACCCAAGAACAGCAAAAGTCCTCCTGCAGCAGGAGCAGATCAGTGGCCCAGCTGGAGAGAGAGAGATGACGGGAAGAAAAAAGATTCTATAGGGACTCACGGAACTTGTTCTGTCTAAAAAGTCCTTAAAATTATTGGGACAGGAAGGAAAAACCAGAGGGAAGGACACATGCCCTGGAAGGACACTCATCTAGAGAGAAATTGGTTTGCAAGTCATTCAATAATTATTGCTTTTGTGAGCTAGCAAGGTGATTCCTGGGATTGAAAACACTTGGCTTGTCTTGGTTGACTTCCTTCAAAAAGGAGAGGGGTATTTCCATGTCGCTGCTACAGCCAGCTCGGGCTCCCAGAACTGAGGGTCAAGACGGAGAGGATGACTACCTATCATGAGATATCTGCAACCGCTATTTTCTGTTGGGACACAAAAGGACAATTCAAGAAGGAATTTGCCTGCTGCTTAAGATAGCTGCTTTCAAGAGCTGGAATGGATAACCCCCTGTAAAACTCTATTAGTTAGCAGGAATGTTAAGAAGTAATCCTATTATGTTATTCAAAAGTTACCATAGGCCCGTATAGAAACCCTCAACTATTAAACTCCATTAAGGCAATCTTTTTAAAAGAAAGCCTTTTACCCATAAAATTCCTCTATCAGCATGTGCACACTATTGCACATAAGAGAACTTACCTCCAACACCTCAGCATCCTGGACTTGGAAGTAAAAAATTTCGAGAAATTGTGATGACTTACTGGTAATTGTTTCTCATGGATAAAGAGGAAAAAAAGAAAAGAATTGGCCCATGACTTGACTCAGGCTGTGTTACAGAGGGAGGCAGTGATAAAATCTGAAGTGATGTCAGACAAGCAAAGCACTAACTGATTAAAAAAAAAAAAAGAAAACCTGGAGGGATGCTTTTTTACAAAATTAGATACAACATATTTTCTATAGTTGCCATTTCAAGTAAATGAATCAGCTGTTTTAATTAGTCTCTCAAAATACCAAGGGGAAAAAGAAATGAGGTCACATTTCACGCTTGCCTCTTCCCCTATTTTCTGGTTGGAAAAAAACCCCCCAAAATTTTAAAAAGACAGATCCTGAAGAAAGTGTTAAAAACTTCATTTTCCCCATACATTTTAAAGAAGCTACCTTTGCTGTTTCTAGGATGTCTGTTACAATGCTGTCCTCTGCTAGCCTGCCTTTCAAAGACATGAACCACGGACAACTCTTGCTGTCTTTAGGATATAGCTACTCAGCACCTGAGAAAATTAGATCTTGACTCAAGTCAATTTGATATCAGAGAGAAGTGTTCACTGTTAGCCTCGACAGTCCCAAACACCTATTTATCCATCTCACAGGTAAGTTACACAGAGTGGCAGTAGCAACGCATGCAGATGGAATTTGACACGACCTACACATAGAGGGAAAAGAAGAATTCACTCAGCCTGTCCAACTCAATCTGAAATTACAAAGGTCTCAATGATAAAACACATTTTGGACCATAAGCACTTCCACGTTAGTAATTAGGGGAAAAACCACTTCACTAAAGATGCTTAAGCAAGACAAAAGAGTTTTAGTACGTACTTATGTTTCAGAGCTGTTCCCTGTTCCAACTAGCAGGCTAAGTGTTAAAAGAAGGAGTGACATTCCCATAGTGTCTAAGTTAAAATTTATTTAATATGAAAAAGTTTACAAATCCACCATGCAATCCACCATGCACTCAAGCTGGATCTAGCAAGGCTAAACTGTGACTTTGTGCTGTTTTACCCACAAAACTCTTCCAGCTACAAAGGTCTGAGTGGTTTACAAGTATTAACTAAGATTAGTTTTACTGAACTCGTGAAGAATAAACTGAGGACACAGACAAAAGAAGAAATGCTGTCTTTCCGTTCCAGTTCTCTAACCATGAGACCGTGCTTTCTTTCATAAACATTTCATACAGAAAATGTTATTTCATCCTACAAGTCACCTAAGTGATTTGATTTGACTCTTCTACTCACAAAGGAAACAATATTTCTGAAGAACAAATAAACACGTGCCTTTTTGACTGCCTGATGTAGTTATTAGAACAGACTTTATAAATTATTCTCAATAGATTTAGAGTCAGATGGAATACTCTCCACCTACTGACAGTTAAAATAGGGGCAGTGTCAGAGACATTTCAGACAACTGATTTCTAGTGAGCTTTTGCAATGACCTCTGTCACTGTCATTCCTAGCTCCTCAATATTGTGCCCATAGGAATAGGTCCTTTTAAGAACCCAGAGCTCTCCAAGGGGGACATATCCATTGCAAGCAAGTTAAACTTACTGAATCCATTAACATCTTGGCAGCTGGAAGAAAAAGCTTCTTCATTGTGAACAGCACTGAGTTTGGTAGAGGTCTTGTCGGAAGTAGCCACGGGACCCATCTCCCTCTGCGTGCTGGTCTGAGTCTCCTTCTGCTTCTTGGCTAGCTTCCTTTAGGGCATTTTGAAGAGGGGAGAAATCAAGGTCAGTTTTCCCTCATTAAAAACAAAGTAACGATAAAATATTTCGAAAAACACGATTATCCCACTTGGTCAGACATGCAGGGCATGTGACAAACCGCATGAAAGGAAACCCCACAACTTTTTAATATAACTGTTGTGGAGCACAATAAATGTAGTGATACCAGTCTGTGAGCTTAGCTGTCCCTCCCGGTAACTTATCTTGCACAAACCCGCATCACCCCAGCAGTAGGAGTGCTACGTCACCTGTGAAGAGGGTGGCGCATAGGTAAAGCCCCTGGAGCGGGTGTCAGCCGCTCCAGGTAAAGCAGAGGGCACGGGATGAGGGCAGCGATCAGAACCGCTCGCCAGGCGGTAAATGGGATATCTGCATCCATCCCACGGGGGCACCTGCACCCGGGATTTCCTCTGAGTGCTCCGGTGGAGAGTGCGACCTGACTCTGTGCCACGCGAGAGCTGGAGCAGCAGCTTTGCCCCGTCCCCAAGCAGAGCAATGAGGACAGCAGCCTCTACTAAATTTTGACACACACCCAAACTGCAGTGAGGAGCGACAGCCAGTGAAGGGCGGGCAAATTAAAGGTTGAAGTTATTTTAGAAATGTCCAAATATGCCTCTGTTCTGGGAAAATGGGTCTTTTCTTATTTTGAGGAGATGTCAAAAACATTGGCAAAAGCAGAAACGTTGCCTGCTCTGAAAACATTAACAAAGCCAAGAACATAAGAGGCTCCTCTTTTGCAAACCCAGCTAATAATAAGAAAATGGAGAGAAGCAGGAAAAGTGAGCTGCTAAGCTTCCATTGACATTTGACTGCCCTGTGCTTCATTCGTATGAGAGAGCAAAACTGTTTAAAAATGAATGTGTGACATTCTACAAACCGCACCTTGAAAAAATATCACACAAATCCCTAGCACCGGCAAAGAACTTTGCTTACACGACTTCCGTAGATAAGAAAATAAAACAAAATAAAAGGGAGAAAAACAGATTACTGTAAGAAGGAGCTTTAGCTTTCCTTTTTCCTCCAACTCAAAGAAAAAAAAAATCCTAACAACTAAATCATTTTGCAAAGAGATTTTTCTTCACTAAAATGATGTGCTTATTCTAAGTACTACCCATTTTTTAAACTTCGTTAGATTCTTAAAAGGATATTCCTTGCAACGTATTCCAACAGGCTTTATTTATTCACAGCACATGTCAGAGTGGCATTTACAAGCAAGTTCAAGCACACAGCTGAGCCCCAGCCCTTCCCGAGCTGGGCAGCTTGGCCAGTTACACTCATTTGCAAGGAAGGGTCGAAGAGAACTCAACCCTTTGCCTACGTCTGTGGGAAATGACTATCTTAAGGCAAGCTGATAATCCAGACCAGGAGAGCACAGGTTTATGGAGAAGCATCCAATGTTTGATGCAAACTTTTGAACAATCTGTTTCATCTGCTCAACCAGCTGAGGTTCAGGCTTTTATGGTTAGTGGTTTCAATTCAAACCCATAGCTATTCCAATTGGGTACATAATTACAGAGTGCATATTTAGATCTCACAAAATCTCCATGGTGTATTCACTTCAGCAGATGAAGATGCAAACAGAGGAACCGTCCTTGAGTGATGAAGCAAAAAGCCAGTGTTTAATGCTGTCAAAAGCTTTGCTTCCAGTGCTCAGCAATGTTAGCACAGTCAGATTTATTGACTGTGAGCTGTGGCTGTGGGAGCCCCCTTTTTTTGTGCCGTGGTACCTGAGGTAACAATAGTCTTGAAGTGTATTAACTCTGCTAGGTGGTTATTTTAATCCTTTAGATTTGCTAATCATACAGGGCTATGTGAATTCTTTGGCAACAGGAATTAAAATTTCTCAGTGGGAGACACTAATCCAAAATGCCGAAGTCCTTAATCACAAGCACTCTGGACTGCTGGGGTGAGCCATTACAGATGACCACTACCGAGTTTCAAAATGGTGAGTCAAAAAGGGTGACTTCCTTATTAAATCCAGGTTAAATTATTTGTGGCAATAATTATCTGTAAGTCCCATTGCCTGGTATCTTTTCAGAGATGCCAACAAGCTACAAAGAGCCGGAACTGGCAAACTCATTTTCTCTTTCAGTGAATGAGCAATAACATTTCTGCATGTGCTAGGCAGGAAAAAATAACCCCAAACCCAAGCCCGTCAGTCCCCAAAGGCCTGCTTACAAAAGCCCTATGCAAAGCAGTTCTACCTGGTCCTGTAGAAGACAGAGAGGCCCCTAAAACATTGGCTTGAATGCCTAAAAAGAAAAGGTGACATGAGTTTAAAGTTCTCAATCTAACTCGCACGCACAAACCAGGCTGCTCGCGGGTGGACCAGCTAATGCTTACGCAAGTTCAGAGAGAAGCCACACAGAAAATCGTCCTACATCTGAAAACGCTACAATTTTCTTGCAACAGCGTGTTACCAGTTTCCACCTTTCTCCCTCTCTATTCCAAGAATGTGAAAATTCTTCATCTAAATTTAGAGGGAAAAAGACGACAGATCTCTTTTGAGGATTTCAGAGCTAAGCTTGCCAGACACATCAAGGGGCCCTCGGTTTCTAAATGTGCCTTTTCTGCCTCCGTTACGTGTCTGGATAGAGTGGCAGCACAGGACTAAGCCTATTTGGTCCTTACCATCATTATAATTCATAGGAAGGATTATAAAATCAAATGACTAGCACTTTCTAGAATCTTAGGGACGTGACTTAAACCCACGGCTAGGTAGAGGTTTATTCCCCAGCGTGTCAAAATGCCTTTGGAATTGGAAAAGCATTTATCTGGAAATGCTGTTTCCAAAAATAGGGCACTTCAAGAGATCTCTGTGAACCACTGACAAGCTGCATCAGTGACACGGCTCCTGCTCTCCTTACTGACCAGCCTCCCCTGAACACACCAACTCCAACCGCCAGACGAAGCCGCTCTCGGTGCATTAGTGTCAATCACGGGCGGGCTCAGGCACCGCCTGACACCAGGCACCGAGAAGACACTTTCCATCTCATGCATTATGCAGCTGAAAAAGGGAAGACATAAAGGAGCGGGCAGGTATTTGGAAGAAGAGTCTGATACAATCAACACAAGGTGAAGAGACTGAAATGTCAAAATGTGAATAAGGTGATATTAATGGCTGTTTTACATTTAAGTGTAAGGAAAATGCGCCAAGAAGAAAACAGATGTCCACAGATGGGGTTTACTGGGTTGCCCTTTTCAGTTCAAGAGGATCTGTAAAGGAAGAGATGACGTTTACAGGCACTATACACACACACAGGAGGGATGAGGCAGAAAGATGCTCAAAGTAGAATAAAAAAATGAGACCAGCTGTACAATCAGGCAGTTGAAGCTGACCCAACCAAACCAAGGATAAAAGCTATTGGCAGTGAACCTCAACTACGTGTGAATTTTGAAAAAAAAAATGAAAAAAATGGGGATTTGATTCAGCTATTTTTGAAACTTCTACTTCTATCAGAGAATAGAATGATATAAAATTCTGACACACTATATTAAAATGGGTGTAGTTCCAGTCAAACAGTTAAGGAATGCAAACTTAGTATCAAGAACAAAGCATTTACTGCCATGGGTATCAATCCGAAAGCTCAAGCAGTATTTTCAGGTGCAGGTATCCGCAGGATCAGATTCCTGTTCTGCAGAGGTTTAGACAAACTTCAGGGATTATTTTTTAAAAGCAGCTTGCAAACTCTTCTCTAACTTTTTATATCAATTTTACATGCATGAATGTTAAATCTGTAACTGCCACTCCTAAAGAGCTCTTGTACATGTACGTTGACAGATTTAATTTTAGATGTTTCACCAGGATGGATTATATACACTATAATGTAGATTTGCATGCACAGGTAATTTAGACATTAGGTATAGATCACGTAAGTTAAACATGAAATTTCCTCCTACAGACAAGAATTGCATATTTCCCTCATTTTCAATAAGCAATTTAAGAAAGCTACAAAATACAATTCCTTTTAGATATTTGTGCGCAGCAGCCTGCTAGGAGCACACATACTATTTACGATGAAATCTGCACAAGCTTAAGGCAGGCAGCGATCAGCCGTGCAAACACCCAACAGGGAGCACTGGTTAAACAGCAGTTCTGTTGGAAAGGATCTCTGTCCCCTAGACCTGTTGTAGATCACAAACTCAATTTAAAGGAACAGTTTCATGCTGGTGTAAAAATAAAGGAGGGATTATACATGGTACTATGGTCTGCAAGCCACAGGTAATCCTTCTGCTCTGACCGAGGACCGCTAAGGTCTCGGCTGCAATATGGCACTTCAGGTAAGATGTGTGCCGAAAGGACACATGCAAAGGCAGGACAAGAAAGGGAAAGCTAGAAAACATGACCTACAAGCAAAGGCCAAAGGACATATGGATCTTTAATCTAGAGAAAAGAAAATCAAATAGGGCTGACAGGTCTTCACACATATGAGAAGACACCACAGGGAAGCTGTTCTCCCTGTCTACAGGGGCTGGGAAAAAAAGTAAAGGGGCTAAGCTACGGGATGGGCAGTTCATTTTAAACTTTGGGAAAACTATATGCAGTGGAAGCTGCCCATCTCTCAAGCCGACTGGGCAGGTAGGCTGTGAACTCTTGGTCAGTAGAGGTCTTCAAAGAGAGAGCAAGGGGAACGAGAGTTAAAAGCGGCACGGCCTCCTGGCAGCCTGCCAGGTGGGGTATCTCCTCCCCGTGCTCCGATGGTCCTGCGCAAAACTGCGGCTCAGCACATGAACCGCGTCTCCGTGCGGACTGTAACCCAGCAGAGCCGAGAAATATTCTCTGGCCTGAGCACGTAGGCAGCTCACTGCTTCTTATAGCTGCTGTAAGGGCAAACCCTCCGCGTGGAGACAGCTTTACTCGTACCTTTCTAGCGCCTGCCGTGGTGAAGCCAAACTGAGTGCGGGTTAGCGCAGAGCGGAAGGGAATTCACCAGAGCAAAGGCGGAGCGAAGAGCGGGGAGCAGCTGCACCACTGCTACTGACACAGCGAACATCACTTGACACGAGAAAGTGATGTAGTCTAGGTAAAAGTCAAAACATGCTCTGAATTCTGTTTGTATATGAACACAGGGCCTGGAAAAACCTAGCGCTGCACTCTCTAAGCTTTACTTGATCAAATTAATCCTTATTTGTGGAGGATGTTTACTTACAACAATATAAACTTTAGACAAGACAGTTGCATACAGCAGCCATACCATGGAGGTACATGCTGGTATAAACAGCCAGCAAGCACTGCCCTTTGCAACGTTTAGGATTGCAATCACCACACAAACATGTTCTAAATAAAATCTCACATACTTTCAGGATTTTTTTTTTTAATTTATTTTGTTTTCACTAGACTGGCATAACCACTGGTTCATGATTCTGTTCTAGCATCCAATGAGAAAACCGGGTTCTTCTTAAAATTCTGATTTAGCAAGCTGACCTGTGCAGGCAGATCCCACCATCCATGGAAATATATGGAGATATTTATGTCTGTATGTGGTTATAGAGAGGTATGCCTATAAATAAAAACATGTTTTATTTCTTTTCAAATGCCACACAGACGGTGGAAATAAATTCAGCACAAACGCTGTTATTTCAGAAAATGCAAGCATAAACTTAGGTTAATCCCTTTGACAGAAACTATCCCATGAAAAGAAACTCCTGGCTGAAACCACCACAACAATTAAAATTGGTATAAAATTACGATAGGAGTTGAAGGGGCTTCCTACATTGCAATCATGTCCTCAGTACTCCGGCCAGTTCAGAAGAAAAGGAAAACAACAGATTGGTCATTGAGTGCCTTTTTTCTTATAAATAACATCAAACTGAGTGTTCGTAACACATATGTGAATCTATGTATTTCCAGAAATACTTCTCTGGTCCAATATCACTCTTGATTAAATTTCATTCCACACCCATTGCCCAGCCCAGGAGACAGAAACAAAACAAAACAAAAAACCCTCAACCCACACAAAGAAAACATTTCCACTCCTGTTCCTGGTGAGGAAGCGATAAAGGCTCCATATGGGTCGCTGCAGCTGAAAATCCTGTTGCAAGAGGCGTCTGTCATTAAATGCAAGACCTCCTTTAAACCAGATGAATTGCTGTGTTTTACAGCTTCCGCTAGGAAAAGAAACAAAAACTTGCAGATGTGGATGGGTTGTTATATCACATTGCACATTGTATCCTACAAGGCATTAAACTTCTGTGCAACATGACAGAGTTAGCAACTCTGTACAAACCTTAGACACCATTCGTACTGGTGTAAATACAGAGTAACTCCTCTGAAAAGGTTCATGCACCACCCTGGCGGCTGTGATGCCATGAGTGCACCAGGACAGGAACTCCTCATTCCGCATCCTTCTCTTCCCATCACAAAACCAAGTTCTGTCCAAGGATCTCCAGCTGTAAGCAACTAACTTTTAACAGTGGATAAACTGAAGTACACAAAATGATGTCAATCCTGTATGATGACTTAGTGCGTTAGGAACAGAGACCTCCTGGGTTTGTATTTCCACTTAAAGTGTGTTAAAGATCTTTACGGCCTTCTCTTTCACCCACAATAATATCCCTTTCTATATGTTATAGGAAGTTTTTAATGAAGTGTTGCTATGCAAAAATTCCACAACTGTTTACCCAGTATGCACAAAATATGCACAAAATAGCTAAAAGAGCTGCTCTTATAATTGAGTATTTTTGACCAGTTGCACCAAAGCTGCAGGTACTCAACCAGCTTACAGAAGCAGATTTTACAGTCCTGGAGAGCAGCAGAACACAAGACAGGCTGAAGGCAGAACTTCAGTCTAGAGACTACCGCAGCACTTATGGCCCATCTCTGCAAAAATCAGTAACTCATGATATAGGTCTCTGTGACTTTAACAGACTTATCGTTAAGAACTGTTTAGAAGAGTTAGGGTTGGAGATTTTGGTCCCCAACAAGAAGAAATGTCAATATATCAGATGACAAAGGGTTGAGAGGAATTATCTGAACGCAGAGGAGAACTATTCTAAGCAGCACAACTTTGAAGTCCAGAAACTGAAACTACAAATAAAGTGACATAGTCCATATGGTCGCATTTAAAGCTCTGCCAGCAGATCTATCTGAGAACCTGCTTTTCAATACTGGTAACTCATTCAACTGAATTTTGCTTCAGGACTAAAACATTCACACGAGGTCTAGTATGGAAACCAATTCTATTTAAAAAATACATATATACACATATTGCTGCTCTTATTTTCACAAAATTTCAAATCAACATAAATCAAACCTCTCTGCTTATAAGAGGCTGTAGCAAGTTCTGTCAGCTTTGGCTAAGGATTACACAGTCCTTCACAATTTAAGATTTTCATCTGCAATCATAATGAAACATCCTATTTCGTGCAAAACTTGAAACACGAAACTCAGTAAAACTTCATCATATGTCCCTTCATGGATTCTCCTGCTTTCTTCCCTCTCTACTGGAACATCCCTCGTACCCTGACTATTATGCAGGGGAAAAAAAAACCCAAAAACAACAGAGCTTGGTTTTACCAGATCAGGGAACAGGCCAAAATTCAACCTGAAACCAAATCCTGACACACACAGCCTGATGATAGAAATATTTATTGTGTGATGACTATTTATGTGTTACCTCTACCGGAGCGATGCTCCAGCTAGCAGGGCTCATGCTTGATGAGATATCTGGGATACCATAAAGCACAGAGCTTATGCTTAAGCTCTACAAAAAATGTTGGGTGCAGTTCCAGAGAGATATAGCAACATGATTTATGCATCCTAAGCTCAAATCTCCATGGAGCGCTTCAGTGGGGTGCTACGAACACATAAGCCTTCCTCTATTGTGATATGCTGCACGGTGTACATCTGCCTTATTAAATCGTATTAAAGCAGTTGTTTCTGCTGCTGCTGAAGCTCATTGCAACCTCAGGCTTGGGTGACCTCCAGAGGTTTGTCTGTTCACTTTTCCTGAGTCACTCTCCTGCTCCCTGAGAAAAAAGTTCCCGTCTATTGATCCACGGAAGCCATCACAAGACAGCAAAGAGACCGCTTAATGATTCCCTTGCTTTCTCTGTAGCAGAGTATCCCCAGCTGACTGCTTAAAGCAATGTTGTTGTGCAGTTGTAAAAAGGGGTCACATAGGGCTCGGAAGTTGATTCATCTTTTCAAATACACAAATCTCAAAATAAAACAAAGCAGGGAACATTCTGACCACATACTGCCTGCTGGAAGAAGGCAAAACTACAATGGAAAACTGGGGACTGAATTTTTCAGGCAATGGTGCTGACTGGCTGTAAGGAAACCAAAACAGTAGAGTAGTGCAGAGGGCTCTTTTCTGACGTTCATGAGAAATGTGTAGAAGAGGAAAGGTTGTAGCAAGAAATGCAACTAGGTAGTAGCACTGACATGTTAAAACCTTCTCCTACTTTAACACTTAGTTAAACTTCTCTTCAAATCTGACTACTTAAGGTCAAATTCCATCCTTGGTGAACCAGTGTGAAGTCTAGAGGAAATGGAGTTACTCTGCATTTACGATGATGCAACTGGGCAAAGTCAAGGCTCATTATGGTGTCTTTAGGCTCCGCACACACTTAGCAAGTGGGGAAGGTTCCTCTTTCAATTATTTGAAATTTTCTGATAGGTCCTCGAGAAGCAAGATCACTCCAACAGATGGTACACAGGGATCCTCACACTTAACTCCTTTGCCCTGTTCTTTGGATGTAAATCAACTCATCTGGAAAAGAAGTCAACTTCCACTAAAAGGGCAGAATAAGTGCAGTCATTTTGCTGACCTGCTGCTGAACACCTCCCAGCTGTGCCCACAGGACAGTCACCACCAGACCAAGACAAAGACAGACCGTAGGAAAAGGCGAAAGAAGAGGTTGCCGAGGTGGCAGACTAGGGCTGGCAGAGCAGACGTTGCCCTTCTGACAACTTTGTTGATGTTGGAGCCCTGGAAAGTCTGGCAGGTGGCTGCTTTTGGGGGAAAGGTTTAGGTCAGCGATACGGCTGCTGCTTCTGAGAGACCTGCTTCTCTCGGCAGTAACAGTTGCCTTCTCCATGCCTCCCAACCCTCTGGTGGCAGCAAAGGCATCCAACTCAATTCTCCACGGCTCTTTCCTCAGATCATTGATCCAGTCCTCTCCTCCTCTTGATCCTCAGACAACTATTATCATGGCAGAAACAGCTTGGCCCTGATTACTTTCCAGCCCCTCAGTCTTTAGACAACAGATGGCTCTGGAAGTACTGATGTGTGAAGCATTTTCATGCCTTAACAACTGCTTTAATTATGCAGCATTGTCATTAGGACCGGACAGGTGATTTAGATCTGATTATCTGAACCACTTCATCATCCAACGGTCTAAACTGACACGTGGAACCTGGCAACTCCAGGAACAGGCATGTTTCCTGAGATAATGTCAAGTCCTAGTTGTCAGAAATGTTACATTTTTAAAAAGCTTATATCCGTGGCTGAGAAATTCCCAACAATAACTTTCAGGTGTGAATTTCCCTGCAGTCTGGCTAAATACAATGGACAATTAAAAGAGGTGCAGTTGGGGCACTCTGTACTGGTCCATTAGTATTTGAAGAACTATAAACAATAACTGACGTATCTGTGGACATTTATGTGTTTGCAGGCACAGTTATAGGTGCAACAGTAAAACAGGGAAAACATAACAGTGTGAAACTGAGGAAATAAAACACAAGCTGTTGGGAAGACAAGGATAAATGGAATGGTAAAAAAAAAAAAAAAAAAAAAAAGTGGTAAAAGAAAAGCATACAACAAAGTACAAAATTACCACAGGGTGAGCACGCTCAAGAAATGTCATCCCCAGCCAAGTACTTACAAGTAATAGGAGTAGGAATATGCATTTCTTCTAAATATCGACAGCCAGTCAGATGAACAAAACATCCAAAAGGAGAAAAAAAGAAAAACACATGATTAGATTTATATGAACTCTAGGATTTTTTTTTCAACATGCAAAGTATTTGTGCTGCCTTTTCTACTGAGCTACTATTCTCCTACACCTTTGTCAGGAGCCATACGTCGGTGAGGAATGGATACTGATCTGGAGACAGAAACACAGGTTGTGTTTCCACTTCTGCTATTGACTTCTGTCACCATGAATAAATCCCTTCACCTCTTTCTTCCTTAACTTTGCCATGTCATTAACATGGGTGAGACTTACCTTTGCCCGTAAAGTGCTTTGAGATTTTTGAAATTGAAAGAAGTATGTAAAAGCTATTAATATAAATAATAATAAATAGGAAAGTGACAATGTAAGAACACCACAATTTTGGAATATTTAGACAATGAGCAAATTGTGTAATGATAAATCAAGCTTCATCAAACTCTAAAATGCAAATAGTTCATTAACAATTCAAGTATCACTACATATTTATAGATGATCACTGGGGGTACGCATTAGCTTTCTGCGTCACTGTGATTAAGCACCTCTATTACAGTTTTTCAACAATACACTTCAGAACATTTTGATATGTTTTTGAGCAGCGCCACAAAACGAGCCTTGGCAATCAGTTATAACTCAAGAGGTGATGTCTTCCCTTTTACAACCGGAAAAGGGCGTCTCTGAAAAGGCTGTTTCACAACAGATTTAGCACATGTTATTACAGATTAACAGCAAGGCGCAAGGGAGCCTCGGAAGCAGCAGCCATGGTCAAGACAGGGAAAAACAACAGAACACAAACTTCAACCTATTGCACAACTTCAGAATCCCATCCTTGAAGACACTACAAATACTAGGAAGTGCTGAGAAGTATAAACACAGAGTTCAAGTGCTCACTTTTACAGTTGCTCTGAACATAATTTTCCTAAGCACACATGGAAACCAGACTCAGCGTGGTTAATCTTTGTGCGCTATCGCCCCCTTTGCTATGCACACACCGGGTAAAGGACAGTGACTTACAGATGTTCAAGTGGATTACTCCGAAATGACATGTTTTGTCTGGTGGTGACCCTTGCCATAAACCTGAAATTCCAGCCAGATTCCCGATATATGCCAAGTTATTTCATAGAATCATAGAATGGTTTAGGTTGGAAGGGAACTTTAAGATCATCTAGTCCACCCCCCCTGCCATGGGCAGGGACACCTCCCACCTGGTTGCTCAAAGCCTCATCCAGCCTGGCCTTGAACACCTCTAGGGATGGGGCAGCCACAGCTTCCCTGGGCAACCTGGGCCAGGGTCTCACCACCCTCACAGTCAAGAATTTCTTCCTGAGATCTAATCTGAATCTCCCCTCTTCCAGTTTGAAGCCATTAACCCCTGTCCTGTCACTACATGCCCTTGTAAAAAGTCCCTCTCCAGCTTTCTTGAAGGCCCCTTTCAGATACTGGAAAGCTGCTATAAGGTCTCCCCAGAGCCTTCTCTTCTCCAGACTGAACAACCCCAACTCTCTCAGCCTGTCCTCACAGCAGAGGGGCTCCAGCCCTCTCTTCTTCGTGGTCCTCGGCCATTTGAATGACACCGATTCCAAGGTACACCTGAATGTATTTATAACATAATGTTATAGTCTCCTGAAACCTGGAAATTCTACATGCCATAGCAACGCACCAGTTAAGGCGAGTGATTGCCACTGAGCTTCACTGTGAAATTACAAGTTCCTCTGAACCTCTAAACAAAGGGAAAAATCACCAGGATGTGGAAAATGAGAGCCTACACAGCTGAACCCCCTACATCCCCTAAAATTATTCTATTAATTAAAGCCCTCTGATACACCAGTGCCAGGTTTCACAAAGCACCATCAACTGTAATTGTTCTGTTGAAGATCTTGCTGTACTTTCTGCTTTCCTCAAGTCCCAGCCAGCAGACATATGTGATCACACGAGACTCTTAGTTCTCATTAAAAAGCTGCGTATCCCTCAAGGCTACGGAGGAAAGCTCAGAAAGATTTATTCCATAAGGACAGAAAATAAAGGGAGACAAACAAAAGGAGGATTATATTTTGGAATTGGACGTGCCATTTTGGCTCAAATTGTCTCCAAATATATGACCTAAAATAAGGACTTCTTAAGGAATACTGCAAAACTAACGGTTAAAATTGGTCAGAGTTACAGATCACTAAAAACATGACCTGATCCTAGAATGTATCACACAACCTGAAAACCCTGCCAGTCATCCACCTTAAATATGGACAGAGAAGGGACAGGGGTCACTGAATGTGCAAATATCCCTTTGCTAATTCTATCTTACAGCTTGGGTACGTTCTGCTCAAGATGCATGTGGGTTTTATTTAATTAGTTTAAGGTAAAAACCTAAATCCTAATCCAGAATAAGGAGCTGAATTTTCATAGAAGAAAGTAATCCTAGACCCTACATAGCCCCGAATCGCCTTTTTTTGCTTCCAACAGCAGTTTAAAGAACTTATTTACAGCGCACCCATGACAGGCTGTCTGATCCTATTTATTCAGTCTTATACTTAAAGGGGTCAGTAGAGGCTTTGTCCGCTCAAATGCAAAAGCCTGAAAAGTGTCACATTCTTCACTCCAGGGAAATGCAAGACACGATTACACCGGAGTTAAAACTGTCCAGATGAAATCAGAACTGACCAAAATCTAATCCTTTTGGGGGCAAAGTCAAAGGGTATTTTCTCCAGAAAAAAAGTTTACAAGTATCTTGGTTTTCTTGTTTCAGCTTGTTTTTACTAACTGGTCCTGTATTCTCTATTACACAAAAAATATTTAACTAACATTGAGGACAAACAAACAAGCTCCTTCGAGAATTAGCAATATTTTGATACAATAAAAATGAGCTATTTCAAGGTATGTATCTATTAATGAAAGAAAGTGGACAAACGCACCCATGTGGGCACTGATCACCACCTGTAAATTAACTGGCTAAATTGTGTTGCAGTAATTTGTGCATCCATATCCATATGATGATATTGCAGCTGCAAACAGGTAACTCATGTAGCTAGTGGATTCCCAAAACCAAGGAAGCAAATTTTGTTAATGGTTTCAATTTTAGATACTATAACAGAGTCATATTTAAAACAGAAATTTATATATACACACGCACAATATTTACATAGATATACACATACAGAAACTTCAGCAGACTTCAGGCGACCCCAGGGTTCAAGTAAAACATTTAGGTAACAAACGTAAAGTCAAACCCAAATTTTCTACTGCATAAACATTCTGGCTGGCTTAATTTAGCTTCACATATCTGACTAAACCCTACAAAACATTGGCAGCCCCCGGAAATTTGCAAGTCACTAGAGTTTTTGCCATATGGTCTATTGAAACTATGAGCAACTGGGCAACACTTGCTCATGCCTTGCTGATGGAAGGTTCAAAAAAGTGTGCGGATTTGGTGCGTCTCACAGAAACAAAAAGCAGCTTCTAATGATCTGCCTAATCCTAATCTCAAACCACTGCCTGTCTTCTCTTAGTGTTTCCATCTCTCCTAATCCCTCTCCTTCCTTCGCTCTTTGCACTGCTTAACAAAATGCTTCATTCAGGAAATCCACTACTGTTCCTATTACCAGTGAACTACGATGCCCTGGACCGTGAACAAATGCCACTGTGGTATTTTCCGGCTCCATTTGAAGAAAATGCCTCAAGTCTGTCTAATTAAATTATTTTTCTGCATTGTTGCCTTGCAAGACTAGGCTGCCTTGTACACTGAGGCATTAGCCTTAGTGAACTGAAAAGGGGAACTCTTTTTAAAGTAAGGTTAATGCAAAAATCAAATGAAAGAGCTTAAGCTTCTGATGTTTCTGTTTGTAAAGCAGAAAGAGAACTTTGCTGTTAAACTGGTCTCCCAGACAAGTGCGAGTTGAACTTCCTCCAGGAGTTCAAATCAACCCGTGGTCCAAAGCGGCCTTTCCTTTTATAAAAGCTGGTCCAAGTCCGCATTAGTTCACAAATGAAATGCGCCTGGTAGGCTTAAGTTCATCTTCAGGGAACACTTGCCCATGTGCAGCGCCAAGCCTCCACTGGACGTGACTGGTGGTGCCCATCCAAGGGAGACCCAGAGCCGATGCCATCAGCAGGTTTGTCAGCGGTGCTGGTCTCTGCTACACAGACCTAGAGAGAGCAAGCCTCCAAAACTTGTTTCTGCACATGTTATAGCTTCTAAACGGGAAAAGATTTTAAAGCCGATGAGCCAGTTTATTTCTTATAATAGTGTGTATTCCAATGGGTAACCTTGCACATGACAGCAAACAGGCAAAGAGAGATACAGACTGCAGTGATTTTGCTTGTTTGCGCTGGGAGGGGGAACGACACAGAGGAAAATGTAATTTTCCAGCTCTAGAAAGAAAAAGGGGAGAATTTATATTTCCAATACTCCCACTCGCCTCCTTTCTAATTTTAATTTTGAAGAAAGATGCCCAGGTTAACAGAGCCTATGGCAAAGCCAGATACAGCAAAGTTCTGTCCATGGGACATCACACCCAAATTCACTAACCATTGCTGCTGCTGGGAGCAGGCTAGTTCCCCAGAAGAACGTGTGCACTGCGTTAGGGGGCAGCTCAGGTCAGCACTAGCTTGGGAATTTTTATATCAAGCAAATGGGACCTCAGACTCCAGCCTCTAGAACTTCCTCTGCATTACAAGTGGTTTTGATTCTGGGTTTGTCTGTGTTTCTCTGTCTATGAGACAGCAACTTATATTGCACCAGTCCTGACAGCCAAAACATCAGAAGAATCAAATATTAGAAAAAGCTGGATCTTGATAGATCTCCCCATCAGTACTTACATGAGTTAAAAATACATCAGGAAAAAAAAAGCTAAAAGCCATTGATTTTATACACCTGCTAGCTAAACTACATAATACAGACTCCTCCTGTTTCCTCCTGACCTCTAATAAAAGTTTTTTATATTATGCCGAAAATATGTAGAGTCTATTTAAAAACAAACAAAAGCAAAAAACCTCATAATCTGATAATCTAAGTAAACTGTGAATTTTTACTTTTTCTTTGAAAGACTCCTACATGCTGATAACTTGGCCTTTTGCTGGTTTTCCAGCTTCCAGTGGAAGACAGAAGATTAAGCAAAGACACTGAATCATTGATATGCATCAAGACATCTCTGTATCAATGCATTCATCAAGAATGAGAACAATGAAGATTTCTTCCATAGTGTTTGAAGAAAAAAAATTACTTGCCCATAATTCTAGCTCTGAGAAATTTCCTGTTTTCAAATTTATACAAAAAAATAGATTGGCAGCAATCACAGTGTTTAACAGCAAGAGTCCCAAATTTGCATTTTGAAAGATGTGGTAGACTGTTTGGGAATACAAGTTTGATGTGAAATCTGAAAATATGAAAAAATGGCCTTTGGTGAACAAAGTAGTGAGATATTCTACCACACATGCAACTGACTGAAAATAAAATGAAAACACTAATTATGGAGATTGATGGAAATTCTGACCTAAGGCATGCAGATAGGGGGTCAGCATTGTTTGTGAAAAAATCCTGAAAATGACCCCACGGTCTGCTGCAACAAAGATTTGACTCCTGGATTTCCTTTTTGATCAGAAGCTATTGAAGACATCTCTTACACAGGAACAACCATCACACGGTTTTACTGTCCTCCTTCATTGCCACTGAAGCATTTGCAAGTGTACATACACTGACAAAATGTCTAATCAAGTTCCTCCCATTTTGTACTCTTAACTCCATATTTAAGAAAATACAGATATTACAAATACTACCTCCTTAATATTTAAAGTATATTGCCTCATAAGAGTACCCTTACCCCTCTGACTTAGCTGTTGGCAGGCTACACTACAGAAAAACTGTCCTCAAATAAAGAATTCCTGGTCATCATGAAAAATCATTGTTTGTTTTCTGCCCAGCAATATACATTATTTATAATAATACATTATGGGACAGAAACGTGCTCAACTTTCAATAGCTTAGGAAATACACCAGGATGTTCAGGGGCATTGCTCCGATAGCTTTCCTTAGAAGTTTTATCTTTCAAGCTGAAAACAAAAGCTTTTTTTAAAGAGCTTTTAGGAAGGTAACAGAAACCCAGCTCAATTTTTGCTGAAACCCTATTTCTGTTTTTCATTGGAGGCATCTGATTTTTTCTGCTTATGAACTGAAAAGCTCCCAGGGGACTGGAATCAGCGGCGTCTGTACTGTTTGGGCTTAACATTGAACAAAAGCGCAGTAGATGTGACTACAAAACACAGACACATTAGTCCACAAACCAGGAAATTTTTACATACAACAAAAATTGGATTAAAAATCTGGATTCCCCATACCTTCAGTTAATTCAATAGGAATTCACAGTAGTCAGTACATATGCGATCAGTTTTGTAGAATTATATCATTCGGAAAGGCTACTCAAAGGACTCCAGTCCAACCTCCTGCTTAAACCAGTTTCACTTGCAGCAAGTCCCTCAGGGCCTTGTCCAAGTCAAGTTTTTAATTTCTCCAAGGATGGAGATGGTCACCAACGCAAGACGCCTTTGCTAAACTTCACAAGGTTCCCATCAGCCCACTTCTCCAGCCTCTCAAGGTCCTTCTGAAAAGCAGCCCTGCACTCCCGCACCTGTAGCATAAGAGCTGTTCCCTTTGCATATGTGCTCTCGATTAGGATAGAGGAGATCATATCTAGATTTAACTGCTGCTCTTGTTTTGGGGAAATGTGTGACTGTTCTTCATAGAGATAAGAGATCTCAAAGGAACAGAGCTTTGCTTTGAAAAGCTGCACTTCCTACAACAGACCAAGTAAAATCACCAAGGCTCTCGTACGTACCGCTACCTGTACCCTAGAGAGGGGCTGCCAGGCTACCTAGCTCCTATTTCTGTTAGAATCAAATTACTGTTGAAAAGTGGGGTTCACTTCAGAAATCTGACTGGCAAAAATATATACAAGATACATCCTTTTCTCAAGAAAACCTCTTGCCTAAGTGCTTTTCTGAATCAGCCTATTACACTGTAAATGCGGAGCTCTTCAAATAGTAGCAACTACAATAGTCTACTTCAACGTGTAAGTGTGAATGGTCCAAAGAAAATCATACAAAATGAAATGTTTGAACAAACTTCATTACCATACATGATTTTGCTAAGTTTCGTTCTCCTGTAAACTAAAGCTAACTCTTGGAAAGATTCTAACCCTCAACAAGATGTAATATTCCAGCTGAATACTGGTTGCAAAGAAATCACTGTGTGAAAATATAACTCATCAAGACTCACTTGGGAACAAGACCTTGGATCGCATTATTTTAAGACGTTATTTTTCTTGGCTGTTAAGAAAGAATTCTTGTCCTCTATTAGGGACTGTTACGCTACCTGTGCAGACTCGCATGCCCACTTCCTTTGCCTCATTATCGCTTCGTACTTCTCCATGAGCTCTCTCTTCTCATTAAGTATCAATTCATTATCATTAACTCTTTGCAGTAACACCCATTCTTTTGTTGCTCGTATAGCATTTGCCAGAAGAGGCATCTCTTCTGGGACTACAACTTCTTAGTGGTAGCATTACGTAAAAAGCTATTAACTGCTGCCCTTTGTAACCCAAATGGGATGTTTTATCTCTACCAAATTTATTCTTTTTTTGAAGTAACAACACTCTAGCCAGAAGGTCTGAGATGGAAGCAAAGGAGAAACTTACCTTCTCTTGATGGTGAGCATTGCTCCCAAGAGGATAATAACAAACATCAGCAGACCAGCTATAACTCCGGCCATTTTCACTGTGCTGTCAACTTGTTTTTCTGGTTCCACTGCATTGGAATTCTGTGTGGAAGCTCCTTAAAAGACGGAGGGAGAGGAAGGAGGAGGTAAAAAGAGAATTTGTAGAAAAACTGTGCAATGATCCACTTTAAATATTCATTTGAAAGCCTAACAACATCGTTGCAATCAAATTGCAATAGACAATTGTCCATCTAACCAAATATGCCTTTAATAAGGACTAACGACAGGCAATTCAGAGCAGTAACAGGGTGTAAAATCCCAGTGTAATGGAATTGACTCTAATATTTTACTCTAATGGGGAATTTACTCTTCTGAAGCACTCAGCATACACCCAGAAGCAGGAGAATCAATAGCAGTTATAATTTTCATCTCAAATAGCTTAAGTGGAGGCGCAATTCTTACTCATCGAAATAATGAATGTAAAAGTTTGCAGTAACGTATCCCATAATACTACTTGCAGAAACTTTTTTTCTTCTAAAATCAGAACACATTTGTATTTCTCACTACAGTGGAGACCTGACTTTTGTAAACGTACGGTTACAATTATGCATGTAACAAGCATTAATCCAATGCACAGAGCACCCTCCGCATCATCTAACGTATTCCACGCGTGAGTTCTTCTGCAGCCCAGGCAAGACAACATAATTTCTATTTGAAATTTTGGGGTTTTTAAGAGTAAAACCTACACACCTAAAAATGAAACATATTTAGGAACATTATTTGCACAGTATTTCTTCTTTTACTTCCTTGTCATGACCCGACTTTTGCCCCTGCAATAACTGAGGACCTTGCAGAACGCTACCCTCTCCCCTGTTGCTGGGACTACTTGTATAGTGCTTATTATACACCTTAGCTCTGCTGACTTCACTACTTGCTGCACAGAATTTTTCCAGATACAGCTTAAACCACCGAGCTTGATTTAGAAAGCCCCACAAGATTTGAGTCATGGCTACTTTAAAGACTAAATAAGCGTATCTTTGTTATACTGATATACTTAACTACTCCTAAAAATATCACCATTACATTTGATGCAGTTAAATGAATTCATGTGACGTGAGATCACAATCTTATGTTGGGCTTCACCTTTGCTGTTGGAGTCAGTCAAGTCTTCCTCTATGGCTTAAACACAGTAGGAAAAGGGAAACAAAGGTGAAAACAGAGTGCTGTCATCAGAAGCCCGTAATGTTTTGCTCTTTTAACAACTCTGTGTTGCTGACCTGCAGGAAAAGTTGAATCACTTCTGTTCATGAAGTCAGTTGCTTGGGGAGATAATATTCAATTGAGTCCATATGTTGGTGAGACAGTAGAAAGCCTCATTGAGTTATTCTTTTGCCCATTTGCCATGTGTTAAACTGCATACACTTTAAAAGATCTCTGTCTGCAAGGATGATCCCAATGGTTACCATGATCAAAACATAAAACCGAATATAGGGGTTTCTGATATTTTCTGAATAGGGCCTTAGCCCTATTCCAGGGACAAGGATCTGATCTTGAATAAAGTGTTATATTCTCATCTCATCACATCTTGAAGAGTACATATAGAACAATGACACAATGACTGCAAAACAAGAAAACTCACCACATGCAGTGATAAAAGTATGATTTCACTTTTCCTACAGCTAAGCTGTTAATCTAGTTTGCCACAGCAAAACACAGTATTTACCAAGCAAAAATGCTGGCCATTTGAAACACACACGTTATTTTCAGCTTTTTATCCCTGACAACTCTACTGCTCTGCTGCGTCCACGAATTTTCCCATTCAGTTAAGAGTTCACTGGTAACTTCTGTGTGCACACGTCTGAAATGCATTAATGGGACTCCCGAGCGTGAAAATAAAATAATGTATCGGTTGCATATTACCACCTTTATTTGACATCATCTCTTACAAACTTGGATCAAATATGCCCAAGAGGTGAGCTATGTGTCATCATACAGGCAATCCTGACACCATCACACAACAAAGTAAAAGATAAAGGTAGAATTTTTCCCTGAAAATGGCTAAAACTCTACGCGTTTGAAGTGGAACCCAGAAGTACTCCAAATTATCCTTCACCTGAGTTGCAGTTACTCCTATGACCCTAAATAATAGGTGTTGGAGAATGGTTTTCTACCACAAATGGCACAGTCAGACCCCCTCCATTTTTGTACCATCTGCATACCCACATTTAAAAAATTTAAGAATGTGCTGTCAACTCCATCCTCTAATCCACTAGATTGGTTTGATTTTGCCAGGCTGTTGCTTGTTACTACAGGCAATGTGTGGTCAGTGTATTTTTATTTGATATTTCTCATCCCATTGTAGTCTACTGCAGTTCTAGAGAGAGAATAAAGGCTTATTATCCATCCTGACACCTACACACTGTGGTGACGGATTCACTTGAATCTTCTATGTAACTCTTTCTATCTATCTTGGCAAAGGCCAACAATTCCTTTAGGCTACTAGTCCAACCATTTGTAAGTTGTCTCAGCTAATAGCGCCTAGGAACTGATAATATGACAGTGTCAGTAAATTCCTGGGTCTTGGATTCTTAAAGCTTTGCAATGAAACTTTACTGCAAAAGTCCCTTGTTTTTCTGCCATTCTGGCATATTTTCCCTGTAGATGCCTAAATCTGCTATGGTTGCTTGTACTCCCACCTGCACCACCACCAGCTGTAGGTAAGGAGAACGTTTCTGTTCCGGCAGAAGGAGGTCTGTGGGCTGTTACTGTACTTGCAGGACATGACCTCTGCTGCTCCTGAGAGCAACAATTTTTTAGAATTCAGTTCTCCTTCTCTCCTTTACAGGCATGCAGGCAGATCTGAAATCCTCTAAGCACAGAAGCCCATAAAAACCGCTCAGATGGCCATTTCATACAAATGTCTTTAAATACACTTGGAAAGCTCTGCACTACCGTACTTGAGGGGCCACCCACTTCTTTCTGAAAAACAATGTTTATATACCGCTGACATTGAAAGGGAAAGAAAATAAACTATAACCATATTTTCTAGTGTTACTTCCACATTTTCTGGAATAAATTGTTCCTCGTAACCGAAGCTGGATACTAGAAAAATAGGATATAGAACAGGTCACCACTGTTATTACTGTGTGTATTTCAGTGGCACCCACAGCTCCCGCTAAGGCCAGGACCCCATTACACTGTACTGACATGAAGTAGGACAATTTTCTGCCCTAAGCTTACTTTCTTAATAAGGAAGGCAAATGATAGAAGACAGTGCCAGACAAGCAAAGACTGCAGGTCCCTTGACTCCCTATCTGCGCACTATCTACTAGACCAGGCTACTACTTTCAGAGATATTTACGTACTGTACATTTTTGTACTGTACAAAATGCACTTTCCCCGAAGCTTGACCAGTAGCACAAATTTGACTTTCACAGGCATTGGCATTCACCCAGCACTCCATTTCAGTGTGGAGCTATTTCACATAGCTATAAAGATTTTACTCCTTTCCCATCAACCTAATTTACTTTGCTTTTTCAACCCCTTTCAAGACTCCCAGAGATCCTGCATCTTGCAGCGAGGCAGAACACATGGCATGCAGCACATTCATGGGAGACACCGTTCCGATACAATAGCAGAGCAGGGGCAAATGGGTTCTTTCCCAGAGTCACCTGCCTCATCAGCCCATGAGAAGTCAGGTTTATGGATCATCAAGCACCGATGTTTTTTTTTATTTTAAAGTAATGCACTCGCAGGCACCCAAGGTCTAATCTGGCTATCCTGCTGTGGATTCACAGATACCTAGAGCCCAGACTAGCTCAGTAAGGTGCAACTACTGGGAGCATGGTTTCATATAGTGCCAGCTCCTTGCGGCTTTCAGTCGTTCAATTTCCTCCTTCCTTCAGATCATGGTTAAAGCTGGCCCTGCATTGGCAGATAACTTGACAAGATTTTTGACATCCAAAATTAATTTCACTACAGAGTGAAATTATTTGTATTCCAGAGTTTCTTTCAGAAGATTTCTTCAACTGAAAGTGTTTCTGTCCACAAGGAAGAGATGATGTGTTTTAGCTACTTTGAGCTGGGAGATGGTTTCCAAGTGATTCCAACAGCCTAAACTCAAGTTTTTTGCCAGTCATAACTAAAGAGGAGAACCTTCTCAAAATGCTAAGAAAGTGAAAAATCATCCACTTGCCAGCAAGCGTTCATACATAGTGCTGTACACTCCTAGCGAGATACTCATATGTGCTTTAAATCCTCTTAAGGTTCATATGCAAGGTAAGTAATAAATTATGTTATTTACTTTATAGATCTGGAAAGATTAAGGATCTGCCTTTGGCATCACAGGCACCCAGCAGCAGAGCTGAGGACTGACATTTCTGGACTGACACCCCGTGGCAATTCCATCGGAGCACACAACTTCTCACAGATGGGGACGGAGGGAGAAGCAGCAACAGCAGCTAAGTGAAAGCTACCACGGCAATCTTTCACCCAGCAATTTATGCACAGATCTATTATTTGAAAACAATAAGCCACCAGATATCAAGTGACCTTCTCTGTGGAGGTGGCATACTGAATAACATCCAGGAAAGAATGATTATTGAGTGCATGGAGCTAAGCAGGACTGATAATACAAGTTCCTTCTATAAAACCTATTTCACAAACTGTAATTTGAAACGTTCTTTATTTAAAGCAGCAATTACAATATTGCATTAAAAAAATGTAACTGACAGGAAAAAGAATTCAAAAGAGCCACAGGCAGGAGGAAAAGATGGGTATTTATGTGAGATTGCCAACTGGCGGGGCATAAAGAACAAAGTCCTGCGATGGAAGCGGTACCACAATCACCAGTAGCCGTGTCACCACGCAGGAGAGAGAAGGATCCGATACCGCGACAGGAGGAGAGCAGCAAGGAAACAAAACGGCTCTAAGGCCAGCTGGGTCAAATACCCGGGGGCAAGGAAAAGGCAGTGCAAGTATAAAAGAGGGAGGGACACAGTAAGAGAAGCAACACAAGCAATGGGAGGTTCAGCCCCGGCCAGATGACAGGAAAGACCCAGGAAGAGGACGAGTCAGTCTGGCAAAGACTAGGTTTGGGTTCAAATTCGTAACAGCTAAGAACACAACTTCAGACAGAAAATCACTCTTGAAACAAAAACCAATCAGAAAAATTACTTCAAAGCTTTATTTAACCCAGAAAAATTAATGAAAAATAATGGGTTCAAAGTCATTACAAGTTAAAATGAGCTGCTCAATCAGAGTAATTTCTTTGTAGCACATAATGGCCAGGCAGCATGCTGAATGTAAAATTTCCTAATAGACCTAGAGGCTTACTTTCAAAAGACAGTTATTCTCAAATCCCTTGTAAACATGATTTTCTTTTTTTTTTTTTTTAATGGTGCTTTCTACGCGCGTGGCCTACAATTGCTGAAAGCATCTCTGCATGTAGAAGTGTTTTCCCTTATGTTTTCAGATTCTGATTATATCTGTACCTCTGAACCACAGTCTCCGATATGCAAACACAAGGGCAGACAGGTACCTCTAAGAACGATAACGTTGAGATAAAGGTGGAAGGGCACGGGTTTACATCTTGATCTGGAATATCTCTGTTAGCCAGCACTACCCAGCAACAGCGCTCTGCGTCAGCTGGCCGCACGCACGGGCTGTGGAAGACAGAGTAGTCTGCAGCCTTCAGCAGTATATACCACAGCAGTGGGACTAAAACCAGCTACTGTTGCCGGTGCTTCTGCCTATCAGAAGCCAACAAAATGAAGCAGCACATCAAATCTGAAAGACACATTCCACTTTGGCTATTTCTTTGTTGTAATTCATTAAAAAAAATGAATACCACCAACAGTATCGCTACACGTAACATCACTACACCTGTTTTCTGCCTCCAGTTATTGAAGACTGCAAACTGCCCAGGCTTAAGACTACAATGAGACATTCTCATTTCCTTAAAAAAAGCTCAAAAAGAATGGAAAGAATGATGAGAGCCAAAAGCTTTCAACCATATTCTAAGTGGAGAGAGAAGCAAAACAAAGCAGTCCTGGAGAGAAAGACAGACCAGAATTTGTATGAGGGATTATCAGGCAGACAGGTTGAATCTGTAGGAGGATGAGGGTAAACACACAGCAAGGAATCAAGATTAGCATTACTAAACTGAATGAGAATTAAAAAATAGCAGTAAGAGAATAATTGATTCTGGAGATTCCAGGCAAATCCACCACAAAGGCTTTTCTTTTCTCCTCCTGTTTTTCTTCCCCTTTCTTCAGAACAGCAGCACTTAATTTGTGCTAAAGGCAGATATATGGCCCCCAAGAATGAGAAAGGTTATTACATTTACTTGAAAGAAGAGCTCAGATAAAGAGCAGCTGTTGTGATGCCTACGAGTGATGCGATGGTTCAGAGGCTGATAGCATGTTTCCATTTCAACTCTCCGCTTTTGCAGAGCTCTTTAGAAACTAGCTTGAAATTATAAAAATGGAAAACAAGTAAAATTCCTGTTATCACAAGTTCAAATTTACAGATGTGACTTAATTTTTGTGTAGTCTTAGACACAGGGAGACCAATATTTTGACTGATACAGGCAAAAATACTACAGTGCATGACAATGCTACGGATGTGTAATAGACTCGTCACACCCTACGAACAAAAACTAATTAACCTTTACACCAGTCGGTCCCCTCTAAGCAGTTACTCTGCTCTCATCATGGTTATCATTAAAAATCCACAGCCACACCAGCTGCAGAAATTACAAAACCAGTGAGCAAAGTCCAGGGGTGGGTATAAAATGAATACTGAAAAAAGGCCACCTTTTGAACGCGGCTGGTGAAAGGTGCTTTTAAGTACCACAGTGGCCTACAGAAATCATGCCCGAGAAGACTTCACCCGCGAGCTGACTGAGCAGCATGCAAAGGAGGACACTCACCATTTTACAGTAAAAAGGGAGTCACACGGCCAATGCATTAGGGAGTCTGCGTATACAGGCTCTACGTGTGCTGCATAGAATATGGGGAAACTTTCTGTACTTTGCCAAGTTCTGGCAGCACTTTCAGGCATGTCTTGAATGAAGATTTTTCCTTTCCTCTACAGTGCTATTACAAAGCAGTCTCTTTCACATCTGCCTCTCCTGGGACATTGTCACATATCCTAATGTTACCATATAGTTTTTTAAATGTCCAGTTCCTGGAAGAAACTGAGAAGCTAATGCATTAATAATAACCCTGTTTCTGAACATTGGCTCATTGCAAAATCTACGTAAGGAAAGAGAGGCATAATGTATTCATAATAGCTTTGGGTTTGTCATGCCTTTGGAAGTGGTATTTAAGGACACTGACAATGATAACCTGAAAAACGTTTTGAGAGCGCCACAGTACCTGACCAGTGGCTGATACACCTCAGAAAGCATCTCCAGGACAGGGAGAAGCAATACTGACTACCCCAGTAAGCTGCTGTAAGTGGATGAAGGTTCAGAACATACGACACTGCTGTCCTCTAAAATGTAACAGCCCTCCTCCTGCTTCTCCACCCAAAGCTGCCCCCTCCTCTGCCCCATCTCTCAGCCCAGAAGGCTTCAGGGGATGTTCAGACAGTTTTTCCTGCAAACCTTCAAGCAGAAGAGAGAGGAGAAAAAAACAACTCCGAATTTCACAAGCAAGTCATCATGCATTGCTCCTTGCGTTAAAACTAAATAAACCAAAACCAATCCTTTCTGATTTGACCTTCACTTCTAGCTTAATGTCCAACTACTACCCTTCCCCTCACCCACACCTTTCCCCCCACCTTTGCCTGGCTACTGGTTCATCTGCAAACAAAGACGCACCACCTACCAGCCGCAGCCACATCACACGGCCAAGAGCAGCCCTTCGCTCCAGGCGGGTGTTGTAGAGGGACAACAGCCTCCATAGCACTCCAGGTAATCCATGCCTGCTTTGATTCCAGGAGGAGTTGGCTCACACACCGATAATCAGTTTTATTCTGCTTTTTCTAAAGACCCTTCTTTTCTGAAGCAACCCAGTGTATCCCAGCAGTGGATGCTTTGAATTACAGAGGTGATACTTTCAGTCTACCGTTGCTAATCTAACCCAAATTTTACCTTAAACGCTGTGCCTCTGCCAGCCTCTCCCCTCCCGCTGCTTATTTTAATCGGGGAGCCCGTTAGGGTCTGTCAGCACAGCAGAGCTCTAGAATAGACGGTGTCCTCTAGAAATTGGGCTGAGGTTATCGAACTCAGTTCACTTGTGGCCTCATGCAATTTTGCACCAGGTTCTTCACTAATTTGAAGTTAGTTCATTAGCTCCCTGGGTTAAGGAAGCTCCTAAAGCCAACATTTTCAATCCCTGTAAGTAAGTCTCGATACCAAATTTGGTGAAAATAAAGATGCTCACTGGGTAAGCAGGCATCCACGTGCCAGGAAGTCTGAGTTGTCTTCTCAGCGAGGAATATTTTTCAGTAAGAGCAATGTAAGTGTTATCAACAATTAATTACGGTGATACACAAACGTGCTAAAAAATAACTTTTAGAAGGCAGAGATTTGTTCAGGGGAAAAGAAAAAAATAAAAGCATTTTCATGCATTCAACTTAAAAAGCGTGATAAAACCCTCTGAAATAAATAGCAGAAAACAGAATAAACCTCTAAAGGAATAACATTCCAGTGTATCAGAAGACAAAATGCAATAACAAACAGATTTGAAGTGGGATTAGAGCTGTTTAAAAAAATACATTATCTGTCTACAAAACCAGAATATATTTCAGGAAAGAATAGAGCCCTCTTAAATTGAGGGAGCAAGAGCTATTAAATGAACAGTTTTCACATGCAGCAAAACTGTGGGTGAACAGTAGGAATTTTTTTCCTCCTCATTTTCCACTGTTTTTTCGCAGTCTCCCCCCGCCATGATTTCCCTGGTCACCTTTCAGACCCAGGTTCATTTTTGAGGTCTCAGGATTGTTAAGCACTCATCTCCCGGGAAGTTCCCTCTTTCAGTGCTGATGCACTACAAAAAAGCAGGACTGTTTCTCTCAAAGGCGTTTGAACTTCACAGTAATCCCGGTACCTTTTTGCCCCTGTATCATTACAGCTGCCCTGCTGTGTAGTTAAAATAATTCTTGGGTGAGAAAGTCATAGCTACATCGGAATATAACCATGCAGCACTGGGAGACGAACATTCCTATGAAAATTTAATCCCTCCCAAAACTAAGAAACCAACCCTCCTTTCCCCTCCCTTTTGTAATAATCACACGTCACTGTCACATCCCAGTGAGACGTTTTATGCACATCAGGCTAAAGTAGAAGAAACTATTTCCACTAGCTGACGGGATTTCCTCTCTATATTTAAATTTTCTGGAGTGAAACGATGGCACTGCTCCCAGTGTTATATACACAATGAGGCAAGTTTATGACACACAGACCTTCAAGTTCATTCTGATGGAAACTGCAAAACCTTTGAGAAGTTCTGAACCTCCCCACCAGTGATCTGTGAATGACTTTACACAGTGCTACTGCGGCACGATTCTGCAACGTCTCTGATTCCAGCAGCAGTTTCTATCCAGAGACTGGCAGAATCGTTTTCATTTTCCTGTCATCATTTCTTCAACACCAGAACTCAGCTGTCTGACAGTAAATGTCATAATCAGCCCCAGAAAAATGCCATAGCTACTTTAATTCAAAAATGCAAGGTCGTCTCCATGCATGCTCAGGCAGTTATTCAGCCTCTGCAGAGGGCCAGCAAGGGATCCATGGGGCTCGTCAGTCACGCTCAAGTGCTTCTGCGAAGGCTTAAGTGGTGTTTAGTCCTCCAGACGACCCCCTGCACAGGCACATATAACCTCGGTGCAAAAGGAGCACCATGTAAGGATTGTCCCCTTTACACTGTACTTAGAATCATTGTAAAAGTGTTTTCCCATGCAAACCAAATACGAAACAAGAAGTCATGAAGCTGCTGAGACTTCTGGAAGTTTGAACAGTTTTCCTTTTCCTGAACTGATAATCACCTGTGCTCAAGAGGCTGGGCGGGTTTCGCGTGGTCGCCTGGTGCCTACCTATTACTGCTAAGAACAAGCAAAATCGTTCCCAGGCAGCATGCACAAGAAAAAAAAGGAAAAAAAATAAAAATGTACCTCATAATGATTATTAAAGTTCCATTCTTTCATTTGCAAGAACTCACATTTTAAAGAAGGAAGAAATGAGTATCAGGAGATAAGGAACCATTAATGAGCCCTCTGCCTTGGTTTCAATTACATTGTGAAATTAATTTAATGCACTTTAAGAATACAAGAGGTAATCGCTCTCTCTTGGTAAGAGGTTGCAATTTTCTCTAATAAAGCGTCAATATAAATATGTTCCTTTAAGACAGGGAGAACAAGTCAGTTAATTCAGAAAGAATGGGACATATTAAAACAAATGATATCAAGGAAACCAAATGGCAAAACTAATAAATAAACTGGCTGAATGAAAATTGTATGGCAGAGAGCTGGTAAATCGGAGTTTAATTAGAAACTTGTTTTTAAAGAGTGTTTTATGCTAATGATAGACATCCAAGTGACTAATGCTGTGAAAGACGACATTACTCCAGTAATTTAAAAAAAAGGAGTAGCCCATGTGAGGAGTGGTGTTTATGGCTGGAAGAGGTAAGAAATCTGAGACCAATGAACCTGAAAATAAATACATACATAGATACAAAAGGTTAATAATGCTTGCGGATTTAAAACATGCTGGCAAAGTGTGAAATGGCTACACAGACTGGACAAACGCAGAGAGCTTTCTGATGGATTGCCAAATGTCCCCACAGCAAAGGCTGATGGTGAGTCCCTGCCACCAGCCCCTTCCATCGGCATCAACAAACTCTTACACTGAGACACTGGATGGAAGGAAATGAGCTCAGTAGATGTGCTTGCCCAGGTGGGTCTCTACTAGCTCTGCTTTGGTCTCGTGACCTAGGGCTCTGAAGTGCTAAGCCCCATCCTCTCCCCACCCCTGACATTTAATAAGCCAATATTCAAAGATTTGAGAGATCTTCCTTGCAACCACAAGAATCAAGTTCATCTGAACAGGAGCAGCACACAGGAAACCATGCAGAAGAGTGCACCACCGGGAGAGGTGAGAAGCAGCTCCTGCATGGAGCTGAACTGAACTGAAAAGAGGCCGATCTGAACAGTCTATTTCTTGCTAAACGGGGAGGAGAGAAAACTGGGAAATCTCCAAAACTCTCTCTAATGGACTAAAACACTTTTTAAAGAGTTGTCTACTTTCATTTTCTTGGCTTTGAGGCGACGGGACATACAAAGCAAATTGCCTCCCCGCCTGCTGAAGTAGCAACAGTGGAACAGCCTCATGTGTCTCTCGAGTAATTAAAGCTACTCGGCTTCTGAACAGGTGCCTTGCAGCAACACCCAAGATGTGTTAGAATCCCCCAGTAACACACTGCCTAACACATTTTATTGCCTAATTACTCCCACACTCACGTTTAGCGCCCTTGTTAATCCAGCACTTCAAGAGAATACTTGCCTTGCTTAAACATGTCTTGATCCTGATCTTCCTGTTGTTGGCGTAAATCAGAACTCATTTCACTAACGTTAATGGAGCTGCTGCAGTGTCAAATGTCTGGGAATGGAAAAATTAGGCCTATATCCCAAAATGAACGTTTAGTCTGGCACCTAGAATGTATTTATTTTCTTGCATGAAAACAAAATATGCTTTTTCTCTGGTACCAACTCAAAGCAGAGCTTTTAAGATGTCAATGCTGATATTAGCCCCGACTCCAAAAAAGTGGCTTTTTTCTGACTCTTACCAAAGACACCGCAGCGGTATCTCTGCTCGCAGCTCTGATGATTTCATTCAAGGCAGACTACAGTTTTGCTCAGTCTATCCTCAGGAAGACAATGATGCAAATAAAGGCGAATACAGGGCAATGCCATTAAAGATAATCAATATAATGAGTAGACAGAAGACAGTACAGACACAGTAGGTCATCTAGAACACCCCAGCTCAGCCTTCGATCAGCTCACAACACAATTAAGAGTTTCATAGGACACGCCTCTTCAGGGGCTGGGATGCGGAGTGTCCGAGTCCTTCAATTCATATGGAGTTAACGTATGGTGGGAATTCAGCCTCATGACACAGGGAAATCTGAAGCTCTGGGAAAGCTCCAAAACACAGAACCACATTGTTGAGCTATTGCTCAGCTGCTCAGGTGCCAGCAATGGAAGACACTGTCACATTATCACGACTACAAATTGGCTTGTGATGCTACCTTGCTTGTGAGCTGCAGGCAACACTGTACCTTTGAAGAGCTAAAACTGTGTAAAATCAGCCACAGCTGTGCCTATTCCACTGTCCTTGCTAATGGCCAGGAACTGAGAAATACAACATTGCAATTCACAGAGTGAGGACAAGAGGAAAAAAAAGAAGGAAAAATAAAAAGAATTTTGACAGAGATTTCCACACTCCATGTAGAGAAGTAAGACATCCGCCTATAAATGAGAAGCAATATCCATTGAGACAGTGAGAATAAACACTAGAACTACCATCATTTCTTGTCTTTTTCCATTCACATCAATCAAGAAAGATCCTAAAGAATAAGATCACCAAACACCAGGGTCTCTAGGCATCCTCTGGCTCTTTTATATCTCTTACCAAATGAGTATTAGTAAGAGCTCCTTTTTCAGAAAGAGACAGCATTGAGAAATGACAGGATGAGGGTGGGTTACTGACTCTTCTTGGTGACCTAACAGGTTAATGAAAATTAAATCAGTTTGCAGAAGTCAACTCAAGGTCAAACACTTATGTGACACTTTTCTGAAGTACCCAAATCAGACAGTGTAAATCAAAAGGTCATGCAAGAATGGGACTTTTCAAGCTATGTAGGGTTTTTATTTTTCTTTGAATAGTCACAGACCAAATATCTTTTCTGCTAGCATGACAACATTCCTTCACCAACTCCAGAAAAAGGAACGACTGAAACAGAAGAAACTACAGGTTTCCAAAAATGAATTAATCCAGTTTCTCTGATCTCATGAAGAGACCTCTAGCCATGCTCTGGGAAAACCCTGGGGAGAATCATTTCACCCAGACTCATCTTACCCAGTCCTGCTCTCTTTCTACCACCAGAAAGCCAAAATAAAGTATCCAAAATGGTCACGTCACTACCAGCTGGAACAACTGAGGGGGAAGGAGAAGAGACTGAGACACACAGAACGTTTGTAACCCAGAGGAATGAATTACATGAAGATTTGATGAGGAACTTTTAAAAAGGAAAGCAACAAGAGGATATGGGGAGCACCAGAGGCACAGATGAAAGTGGGAAAGGGGAGAATTGGCTCATCCTCCTTGGCTTTCAGTGGTGACACAACTGCTTACAGCCCCACCAGTCTGCATATTGGGTCTCAGCAGTGACCTCATGCAGCACGTGCCATCCCAGTGCATGGCCTTCTGTAACAGCCTGGGGGGATGTCTCCGTATAAAGGTGGAAAAAGTCCTCTTTTGCTACCCAACAACTGTTAGCTGGGGCTTCTTTGATCCCTCCCAACTCCTCTGTAAGTGCAGATGCAGAAGTGGTAAGGATGAAGTATCCAGAAATCATTAACTTCTGTTACTGCCACAAGACAGAAAGGATCAAAAAGAATGGAAAAAATGGGATAGTGCTCCAAAGAAAAAACGGCATAGGTTCCTGCTAATTTTTGTTCAACTCTGGAAAGACTCCGCAGGCAGTAATGCGGTTATTTCACATTACAGCAAAGCAGTGAGAGCACAAGATGCAACCCTGAGTTTTGGAAATAGAGCTACCTGTAGCATGGCCGATGGCAATTACCCTGTCATTTCCTTACGGCTCATTTTGAGGCTACGAGATGTGTTGGGGAAGTCTCTTTACAGCTACTCCTCTGTTTGTGTTACAAGTAAATTGGTTTCTGACATCTTTGCTGGCAAAGTAGCCCCTGGGTGATTCTGAAGTCCTTAGAAGACTTTAAAGCAACTCTAAACTCTGAGAAGGAACCTGAGAAAGAACTCTGTCATCATTGGTCCCACAAAAGCTACACCTTGTGAAGGAACCTGGGGATCGGAGCATTGCATCTTAACAGTATTTGTCTCAGGTTTGCTCAGTCTGGTCTATTTGACTTACCAGTTTGGTCTATTCTGAACTAATTGCAATGAAAATAAGGAACGTACTGTACTCTGTTGAATTATACCACGAAAATGGTGTAATATAAGAAGTGTGCCCTGCTGTGTTCAAAGTTAGGCTTATGTGAGATCTCCTCTTACTTATCTACTTTGTACAGTGGAGGGGAGAAAAAAGTTAATAGGAAGCTTTTTTGGTGCAATTCTGCCAACAGCAAGAACAGTCCTCAGGACAGGAAAGCTGTCGACAGAGTAAGGGAAAGAACCACAGAGAGACAGATACCTTGTCTTAAAAAAAAATAACAGAGTCTACACATATGCGAAGTGGTTCTGGAAATTGTTTTTCTGCCTTTGAAATCTTCTTGGGGGGGGAGGGGAAGAAAAGAAAGAAGCTTGTGTTTTGAATAGTAACTGTAATCAAGTTGTGTCACCACTGCAGCTTTTACATTACTGGCATTGTGCTCCGCAGGAAAAGGAGACCCACGTACCTTTCGTTGCCAGCCGGACACAGTTGATTTTTGTTTCCTGAAAAATAAAAAATAAAAAAAAAGGAAACATCAAGGTGTGTAATTTGTCCATCTACAATAAACATAAATTCCTTTAAAAAGGTACTAAAACCAATAAGCTTTTTTCTTAGACTTCATCTCTGAAAATACCACCAACAGTTTTAGTTGCATAAAACACTCTGTACTAATGGACTTGCACACAGCTGCTTCTCTAACTGTTGAGAAGTTAAGAGTGACAACATGTTTTTCCACACTCGATGTGTGAGTGATGGGTCCCACGTAACTGCCTGATTAACTAACAGAATTTACCAGTTAAATGACCTGATCTGTAATAGGCAGACAAGCCTTGGGTCAAAAGTACATGCAACTGTACATTGAATTTTCATGCACCATTACTGCAAATTTTTCAAATTGGGTATTTATTTAAACACATGGCAAACAGAGACCGAAGTAGTCATTTGAATATTTCAGCTCTCTGATATGTGTGTGAAGCAAACCAGCACGCTGTATGGCCAGCTCTGCCAAATGAGCTATTCAAACACAACCCACACCACTGCAGTTTTTCATTGCAGAGCTGGCATAAAACCCAACGCTTTTGTTCAATCCACCTCAGAGCCCGCAGATCCGTGTAAACAGGAGTTTGGATCAGAACAGTGATGTTGTATTTGGCTTAACTGAAAGCTCAAACTCAGCAGCCTTCTCAGGCCACCTCCGCTGAAAGGACATCCTTTGTGGTATCCCCAGCTCCTCATTCTACAGCCCTTATTGGCACGGATTGCTCCTGTCCGATGCATGACCGCCGTCCAAATCTTAATGTCTTGCTTTGGTTAAAAAACTGACTTTGTCAGGCAGTCATCTGCAGGGCTTTCATAGCATTTTGTGTCTTTACACGTGCTTGTACATGTCTCAGGTGTAATGAATACTGCATAAATTACTGCCTGTAACAATGCTACATTAATATGGATGCTGCCTGCACTCTGGAAACAACAGCCTAGCAAACGCACTGCTGAGCACCTCATTGCATCCTCAGGCAATAAGATGAGCGCTGTGAAAGTCTGAATTTGGTCTTGGAGAAAATCTGTTCCATCTGTGACAGACCCTCCTTGGCAGAAAACACAGTCCCATTGTGCCTTTCTCCTCACACTTACGTCGCATGTAGGAAGGGGACAATTGCAGGAACCACACTGGGAAACGCAAGAGCCATTCCCTCCAATCCTTTTCTATGCATTCCTCATGATACAAGTCAGTCACAGTCTCTGGATATACGTAACCCTGTGTGTAGCTTAAAAACAACAAAATATTCAGGACAAACTGTCCCTCTGTTGATCTTGCCTTCAAACTCTCTTAAGGAACCCCTGGATCACCAAGGACAAATCATGTCTATTAAGGACAACCCTTCCCAGCCACACAGCCCCCAGCATGGGACCGAAGCACCGTTTATCCCAGTAAACCAGAGGCATCTCTTTTTGGTGTACTGACCCCTCTCTCCCTCAAAAATGAACTCCCCCACAGAACCCGGGCAACTGTCGGCACTGCAAAGTCAACATAACTGTACAACAGAGCTGCCCATTCATCTCTGCCTCGTGTATAATCAGCTCAAATTGCCAGCTATTCTGGAAATCCAAAATCTTTATTACTAGTGATGATATATGAAGCAGGAAAAACACAGCTTTATTTTCACAGCACAGCCTCAGCACATAATGCTGGGAATTACATGACAGATCTTGACGTAGTTTACAATCTAAGACAAGGTGACCCAGAAAATCAGCGATGAAAAATAAAATAAATAAAAAATATCAAGGTAGCCTTTTTGCAGCCTAAAAGTAGGTGGACACTTGCTCACATTTCGTTGTGGAAGTTCTCCTTGGACATTTATTGCTTTCTGCTAGCTTCAAATTGCAACAAAAAGCTGGAGGAATTAGCCAATGTTGAGAAAAGAAGAGGTGAGAAAACAAAACCCGAAATCTTGTTAATGATGCTGTAACTGATCTCATTTGAGCATGTGCATATTCCTGCACATTACCCTCCCACAGGGTAATTTGAGAAGACAGGATGCAGTGTGTTCTGTTTGCATCTACATCCACTAATTGCTGCATTTAGCACAGACAATCATAGTTATTAGAAGACCATGATCTGGCACTGCCAAAAGCAAGGGCAATCAATCACTAGAGGAACAAGACATCTGGACTTCAGAACTTCATTTCAAATTGCATCTTCTGAGAAGGAAAGCACAAAAGAAACCTCCACAGACACCAGACGTCCAGCTACAAGGGATGCTACAGTTTAAAGACTTGAATTCAGTCCATATTTCTGATAAGGGCTGATTATTCCATCGATTTCCACTGATCACCTCATTGATCAACCCACTGCTCATCTCTTCGGTGTTTCATAAAAATGAGATCCCTTTAATTTTTCTCTGTTTTGCTTTGATTGATGCTGAGAATTGTGAGTTTGTATGAACTTTTCTACCAAAACAGAGTAAATAAATACATGGTTTTTTTCCAAAAAAAAGTAAACAATTTTCCCACAATCACATTTGTTTTCTGAAAAACACCACTTTTGATTCAGACAAGGTGCTTTCCTGCCCACAGTAAAGATGCTTCTCTTTAGCCAATAGTAAAGCAGGAATAAACAACGTAGGCAATTCTCAATTATCCATCCAGATGGCTTAAAGCAATTACTAGGAAAATAATTAAATAAAGGGATAATAAAAAAAGTTTTAGAAAAACAAAAATAATTTCCCCAAACTTCAGACTCCGTGTTGTTTCTGAATGTTCTTTCAAATGCTGTGATACCACACAAGTTTTACAAGGCCTTATGTCTACAATAATCGTAATGATGACCCAAGATCCTACGTACTCAGTATAAGACACCTGTTTTGTATTACAGCTGAAATCACAGGAGTAACCAAATTTAAGATCCCCATGGCACCACTCTTTGGCTCTGTACGACTGCCAGGTTACAGCAGACATTTTATATCCATACAGTAGCAGAACAATGTAGGCATATTTTAATCAAGATCCTGGAATAGGAAAACACTGCATGAATATGTTCTGCAGGTCTTGATCCAACTTTCATTTTCCAACATGCTTTGTATCCAGAAAGCTTACTGCATATGAAGTCCGTCTACGTGTTCACTAGAACATATTTATTTAAGTTTGTTTTTCTGGAACTTCCATATGAATAAAATAGGATTATGGTGTGCCCTCACTCAAGGCTGAGCCCTAGCTAAAGTTTTAAGTCCACACGCCATGGACACAGACTGAGGACTGTTTCGGAGTGCTGGCAGTCTGTTCCTGGAGAGCAGACCCAGATCTACAGTCAGAATGAGCTGGGGACCCTCTGAAGAGAACTCAGATTGTGCTGAGGAGCTGGGGAAGCCCTCTCTGCCAACCCAGCTCATGCACACAGACTTGAAACTACACACCATGAGCCTGCTTTAGCATCCCTCTGAATCTTCCGATATTTTTTAAGCACTCTTTCAGTATCGTTTGTTTCTTTCTCTTTCAAAGCAAGGGAGCTGATGCTGTCAACTAATTATTTAGGTTCCTAAATACACATTTCACTGAAGTACACTGGATGATAACAACACAAGTTCTGCCTCTGTCTCTTTAGTGTTTGGATGGGAACAATTTTCCGCAGAAAAGGGCTATGAGGGCAGCAGGACATATGTTTATGTGACAGCTGCGTCTTCACAACCTAAAAGGGCAAATGATTTTTTTTTTTTCCTTTAAAATGACAGCTTGCTGTTTACAGACTACGCACCACAATAAAAGCAGCAGAGCTTTTTCATCCATCTGTTTTCACACCCACATTTTTTTCTTTCCTTTACTATTATTATGACTTTGCATTAGTTAAACAGTGCACGCCTCGTCTGAGGAACCACCTGCCAGCAGCAGTGAGACCTGCTGTCCCCAGACGTACCGTTCGGGGCTGCCCTGCGACAGGCACAGTTTCATCAGGCAGCTCAAACTGGGGACAGGCAATTTTAGCTTTTGCTGGTGCACGGACAAGACAAGTAATTACCAATCTCCCACTTGGCCTCAGTTTCAACTTTAGTTCCCCGTGTCCCAGAGCTATACACTGAGCGTGCTTGTTGGCAACCTGCTTCACACAGGATAGAAACTGTGGTTCTGCCCACTGAACATCTTAAGGAATTATTTTTGTGGTCCTCAACAATTTTTGCCCAAGTTCAGGGAAGTTCTAGATCGTGTATTTCTTTTTTATCGCACTGAAGCCAACTGTTTGCTGTCTTTCAAATTAATCATATGCCTGTGTCTCTGCAGGGTCAATGGACTCCCCTATAATTTCTACTGCCAGCTTAAGGAAACTGCTAGTTCTCCGAGAAACTAAGCAAAACCCAGTACTGCCTTTCCAATTATCACGATTTTTAGTATCCGTGTCATTTGGAGAAGGGAGGTTTAACAAAGTGGTTAGGGCTTTCATTATTTACAATAGAAAGTTATTTCAATGATACATAGTTAATCATCGAATACCCACACCTCTCAACCTCCCAAACCCAAACCTCAGACTGGAGGAGGGTTTTATTTACTATCCAGAAAACACTCAGGTCCACACACTCTGGCCCAAGATGGCCAACCAGAGGTGGAAACAGGGGCTTTCAAAGAGTGAAGTGCTTCCACAGCTGGTTTATGTTTGCCCCAACATGAGATGAAGAAGGAGTAAACATAAGTGAAGAAAACCGTACACCTGAAATCCTACCGCAGACAAAGCTCCTCAAAGCCATTTAATAGTTCACAGAAGCAATGCAGGTGGCCTTGGTGCCACTTCATTTTTCAGAACACGGCTTGTGCTGAACTGAAGGACCTCCCTGTTTTTTTCACAGGCCATCTCCACAGGGATGAATGCCACCTCTCTGCCGGTAGCTCTATCCATACCTCCAAAACGTCCAAGAAGAAGAATGTTGTGTACAGTGAGTAGACCTGTCAGCATCTACAAATCCAGCCCAAAGTCCCCTGATAATAATGAACTGCCTGATTGTGCATGTAGTACAAGTCATTAGAGAGGAAAAAAAATCAATAAAAGTCTCCACAGAGTCTATCATTCCCTCAAAAATAATATTCTCATTGATTCCTGCGGTGCTACTTTTTGCAATTCTGGCCTGAAAACATCATTCACCTATTGGACCACCAGGCTGCCGGAGCAGCTGGCAGCATCCCCCACATCATCTCCAGCTGCGTTACAAAGGCTCCTGCCTCATCTCCCATTTAGAGGAAAAATGGCCAAGAGTTATTGATTGCAACTGTGCCGTTACAGATTTCATTTTAGCTCAATGAGTTAAAATGCATCTGCAGGAAGGATTTTTAGGAAGCTCTGGTTTCTGAGCTGCTCAAAAATTCAGGCAGGTTTCACATAGCAGGCAAAGAATTCTCCCCATCTGAGCGTGTTACTGGATCACTAACCAGAGACTGTCACCTACAATGACCCCGACAAAGAACTTGGGGACAACAAAACCTGCAACATTTAACTTTGATTATTAAGTCAGTATAAGAATAAGAGAGGATAAGGAGTAACACGGTGTTTGTCAGCCTGGCCTCACCTTTCAGAGGGATAAACACTGAAAAGGCTGGTGTTTCAAAGGGGCTGAGCTCAGGGAGGTTCTTCAGACAAGGAAAAAACCTCATGCTCTGTAGCAGGTGGCACCAGGACAACCAGCAAACTTCAGTTAACTACCTGGATGGCCGCGACAGCGTGTGTGGAGATCCTGCCAGAGAAGAGCAAAGCCAGTTGTCCATTCTTCTTCCTACGTCACTTCCTGTGCCAACTCCTTCCAACAATTAAACAGTAACTAACGATGCTTCTCACCCCCACAGTTAGAAAGCCTGGAGCTTCTGTTTCCTTTTTCTCTTTTTTTTCGCCTCTTACTTCAAACTCTGACACATTTCAGCTCAGCATCTGGCTTTCAACAGTCCCTAGGAGGGAAATTCACACAATTTGGAAGCGTTTTGTATAACAAAGCTGAACACCATTCTGTTCCACACGTGTTCTATTTAGACCCCGTCTGGAAGCAGCACCACCTTGACCAAACTTCATGCAACTGTCCACAGAAAAGAATTCAGCCAGCCACAGCTCTCTCATTCAAACTCGCAAACAAGTACAACATTGCACAAGAGAAGGCAGAAAAGCTCATGATCTGATTTTGCAGCAATTTGCCACACTTGTTTTGCATCCAGCTGTTAATTACGTTCCTTTCACTGTAACAATCATGGCTAATGGCTGCAGAGCAGACGAGAACACCAAATGAGCACAACCCTCCACGTACGGAGGAGCCGAAACAATGCAGAACTCCTATAACACTTCTACCTCCTCCTAATCAAGCTTTTTGACCAAATACAGAATGTTTCTTCAAATTAAGCTCTCCCCAGAGTCCTACATTTCCAAAGGAAGATGTTCTGGTTCACTGCACAAAGGTTTCTCATTGCAGGTTCCAGGTGTGGAAAGAAGTTTCATCATTCCACAACTGTCAGTGATTGATGAAACTATAGAATATCCTAATTAAAAAATGAGTAGCAATGTTGTGGTAAGTTTTTCATGTGCAAGGGTACATAAGGCTGTATTTTAATTGTGCTACATTGTTACTGTCTCAGATTTTTTGCAGATGTCCATTATCAAAAGTGCCACATTGCAGCCATAATTATTAGTAAGCTTTACGAAGACCAGTCAAAGCTGCTCAGATTATAGACATAAGTGAAAAAACAGAACCCTTAAATACAAATTATACCTGTAAACAATTCTGGGAATGAAACAAAACTTATTATTTACAGCTGCAAAAGACTGGATGAAAATCAGACCCTAATGTTTGAAATGTGGGGCTTAAGGATTTCACCCAGAAACAAAAACTATCACAGCTGTTTCTTTGAAGATCCATATTCCACTCTTGGACATTTCCTCTATATTTTTTCCCATAGCACTGCACCTCAAGGATATATAAGCATATATCGTACCAATATAAATTATTAGCATAAGAGGCAATTTCTTGCTCAGATAGGGATTTCTTCTGGCAGGATAGTTCTCATGCTTTCAGAAACTGTGTCTTGTTGCATACAGATTCTTTTGATTAATTATGCTTAAAGAGTCCTTTACAGCCTTGTGTTCCTATTAGAACAGCCCAAGCAAGTCATCCTTTTTTGAGTCTTTATCACTTTCTATGTAGAAAGTGTGGTGCAACCTGGCAGCTACAGAGATCCAGAAAAAGCAGGAACCACACATTAGTGCTGCCTTAATCCAGAATGCCAAGGGAAGCCTACACTTCCATTCATATAACCCATTTATGGCATATTATATTGTACTTAAGCAAATAAAGTTTTCTCCTCCCTGGGGATCCATTCACTAGCAATTAACTATCACACAAGGGGGAACTAACTAGACACAGAGAGACGTACACGTATATTTCACAATTTCCTTTATAAAGCCAAATCCAGAATTGAATTAATTGAGTAGTACTGGAAGGAAACTATATGGACTGGAAAGGAAACCAAGGTGAAAAACAGCACAGTATTGAAGAGATTTGTGCTTGTCAGCCACACGGCAGAAACTCTGCAGGAGAATGGTGATAAATGAAGGCAGTAAAACACCAAGATATGTTGTGAACATGCATTGGCACTGCTAGCTGTTAAACGATGTATGGTCCTCTGTGATGTGCGGCTGCGTTTGGGGTATAAAAGACAGTATCCCAAGTGGAGACCAAAGCCTACACCATTCACCTCTGATTGATTTTTCTAATTTTTCTCTTTCAGAGGTGATGTCTTGGAGAATTTATCTATGTTAAAGTCAGATTCACAAAAGCACTGGCAAATGTGTTAATAACACAGCTACCCAACTTCTTGATGTCGCGTTAACTCTTTATGAAACCAGAGTGTCAAACTGTATCGTGCTATGTGACAACGAAAAACAATTAGGGGAGTCAAAGGGGAGGAAGGTGAACGGCTGCTTAGACTGGATCTGACCTGTACACTGTTAGCTGAACAGATCTGAAACAGGAAAGGTAAAAGAGCAGGTCACAAACTATTGTAGGCTGGAATAGAACAGAAGGGGGGAAAGACGCCTTCGCTTTTCCTATGACAGGATCTGTTGGGGCATTACGTGTATGTCATTTGAGTCTGAGAACAGGATAGACTATGTTTCTTGTGCTGTCTCCATTATAAACTTAATATCACAGAGTAAGTTAATGTAAAAATATAGCCCAGGGTATTCAAAAGGAATACGAAAGACGTGCACCTACTCCCCCCTGCAGCACGACTTACTCAAGCTGAAAATTCCAACCATCGGTGCTACATTATGATGCAACCAAATGCAAGCTACGAGGTAATCCAACTTCATAGCTTTTGGGTAGTTCTCATCTCCTAATGTCTCCTCCAAAATCACAAGCACTGTCAACTGGAAACTATCAGGATATTGCAGTTACGTCTTTTAAAAGCATAATAGCCCCTACTCTGACATTCATGCATATGCAAAGTAAAACAAAAATCTAAATTCTAAGCAATTAATTTTGTAAATCACATGCCAACATGTGTCTTTACATAGTCTGGCTCCTCAGCAGGTTTCTCATTTGATCTAGGCATCAGAGTCTGGAATGAAAGACAAGCAGTGGCATGTTTAATTTTCATCAAATTTCTGTAAGAGTGTAATAACGAGGAACAGTTAAACTGGCATCCAAGGGAGAAGGAAGGAGAAAAACGGGGAGGACAGACAGAGGTGGTCATATGTATAGATCCAACTTCAATTTTCTCTGCACTTACTCCATTTGCCTTGCTAAGAGCCTGGAAGTATATGCTGTAGCTTTTCAGGGGAGAAAGTGGAGCATTCCAGTAGCCGTTGTAGGTTTTGTTGTCACCCACTGTGAAAGGCTGTGTGACGGGCAGGTTGATGGGTTTCAGCTCGGCTGCAAAGTAGTGTGGGGAGTCAAGACTGGAAGCGTTCTTGTAGCTCACTGGGACAGAGAAGCATTCAATGATGTCTGCAGCTCTCCGTGCTTTCTGCAGCTTCTCCTCCTTGACAACCAGTTGATAGACACTAGGAGGGAAGAGAGGAAGGTAACATTAGAGCCCAAGAGCCTTAAATATCAAGAATGTTTCCAACAATAAAAGGAAAAGGCAACGTAAGAAAAACACTGCCAGGGCATCACAGGAAACACCGTTCTTGGCACACCAGTAACAGTGGCCACTGAATGTTACTATGTGGGCAAGACGCTCTGTTGATTTAGTTGACTTAATGAAGGTACACCTTGGTGAAAGTCAGAACAGATTTCAATCATGTCACACTTTGGGAAAAAGATTAAATAAAAAAATACCCTGTCTATAATAAATTTTTAATGTACCGAATATTAGAAAGTAGATGCTTTCTTTTTCAGCCCCAAGCTGAAACATGAATTGTTTGCTTGGGCCAAACGGCGATTGTAGTGGAGGAGAGCATTAGCAGGTGGCAATGGTGTCAGATTCCTTTTGAAATAGTTTCAGGGTGCAAGAACCAGTTTAGATCAAAAATATTCTCAATTCTTTTAAGAAAGTAACTTTGTTTGGCCCTCCATCACATCTCTTTTTGTGGTATATCCTGGAATGAAGAGTTGTCTAACATTAATTCCTGATGGTAAGTCTCCTCCTACCTTCCATCACTAAAAGGCTGGCTTATATACGGAGCAGGCGGCTTTATAGCTCTCCCAGTTCACTTTTGTTTCAGGAAACAACAACAACTCTTCATATTCTTTCCAGTTCTATGAAATGTTAATCCTTTTCAATTCCCGCTAAGCTTTTTGGCCTCTATAATACGTAACAGCAATCTTGGTATTTCTAGCTTACTATTTCAGGCTCAAGGAGCTTGCAAGGTATTCAAATGCACTCTGCTTTTTTTTTCCCCCCCTCAGGCAGTTAACAAAGCCCTTAAGTTCAATGCTGCTACAGCTGAGGCAGGTTTACTGTCTGCTCAACACCACTCACCCATTTGACAAAGAAAGACACCGCTGCAGTCATTTCACTTTTTGTCAGGATATTCACATGCGCTGCCCTCACCTGTCCGTTTGAGACTGGTCCTTTGTTTAGTTAGACAGGGGAGATCGATTAAAAGATTGGAAACAGCCAGCAGTGTATCATTCTCCCGGCTTTCACAGGCTCATTGTTGCAGAAAGATTGGTCTGAAAAATTTTGAGCATAGCAATAGCTCATCAGTGCTTCTGTGGGAAGTGAAGTTCTGGCACTTTGAAGCTGGAGCGAAACAAAAGCTAGCTCATGCTTTTGAATTAACTGTTATTTCAGGGCTGTGGGTATCTGGCACACTCACTGTTAACAACAAGGTGGTCAGCGGATCATTTGGCTCCCACTGTGAGACACAAACCCAACTAATCTTTACAAGACCGATTTATGAATTACTTAGTACTGAAGCTGTCCTTACGCAGGACGCTACGAATGTTTGCTAATGCAGCAGGAGCGCCCACCAGATGTATGGATTGCAGCCTTTAATGACATCCCAGCAACATTTTGGCAAACTTTCCTCAATCCTACAGTTCATTACAGGCTTTAATAACATACTGCAGACCTTCTCTGGTATCTATTTTACAATTTCTAAAAAGATAAACAAGCTTCCCAGCAACACCTTAAGTACTATCACGGAGGATGTAGTGGGAGCTGTACGCAAAAGCCTGTTTAACCCAAACCCTCCCCTCAGCTCAGCGACAGAAACTTTTAGCTTGCCATTTTGGACACTGCTTACGAACAGACTATCTGCAGATTCTTATTCCGACCCTTCTCTCCAGCAATAATAATCTACACAACTGGGAAAGTCTGTCATTTTGTTTGTCAGCAACGTGCAGAACTGTAGCTGACATTTTTATGGGCATTTGCCACGTGGCTTCTACCCTAAAAACGCTTGGTTTCTATTCTGGCCAATCCCAAATGCTTGTCTTTCCTGGTTATAGAAAATGTTTCCTTTATGTATATACATAAATATATATGTATATTTATGTCTAAATCTCCTTTCAGCCTAGACAGGGGCCAAGGGTTCCCTCTTCCTATCTCCCTAGCCCTGCAGTGCCCAAAGGGTGACTCGTGGTGAGCCTCTGCAAGCAACGAGCCCACACGCTTCCCTGTGCGTGGAGAAGGGGAAGCTCCCAGGGACGGGAATTGGCAGATAACTGAACTCTTTCCCTAATCATCAGAGAACTTATTTACCTTTGAAGATATTCTCAGTTTCTCCCTTGAGGGTTCCGATATACGCTCCACCAGGCACTCTTTTGTATCATGAGAAAAGAGGTTTGATACATACAGAACCTAACAACACATACTCTTTTGCCTGTCCTCTTTCACATTTTCACTTTCATACTTAGCCATAACGCACTTCTTCATTTTGTGGGGATAACTCACTCTTTTAACGACCTGAAATCTTACTTTTAATGTTTATTCCTTTGGAATAAATTGAGGTGTCCCTGGAAGCACAACGGTACACTCATGAGCATTCAACTGAAATGTAATAGACGTCCCATTTGTGTTCAAGTTAAAACCCCATTAATCTCCTGCTTGAATACTGTCTCCTTTTCTATGAAACAAGAATCCCAGCTAGCACTGCGCTCATTGTTCACTCTGTCTAAAACACCTGCTCCGGTGAAACTTAGGATGAGTGACTGACTGCTTTCTTGGCATTTTTTTCCTTTACGCCCCAGCACACACCAGCTGACGGAGCACGCGCATCCCTGTGGGCTTTCCCTGCTTGACTCGGTGACCATTATCCTTCAGCCTCACTCTTTTCTCAGACTCTGTTATTTGATAGTGGTCAAGTGGCCACTCTCAAAGGAAGTGGTCAAGCAGCCAAGAGCGTGGCCGACTTCAAAGATTACTCTGGACTGAAGATTATCACTCTGAGAAATTGTTTCCTTATCAGGTGATTACTCTGGGTCTCACTTTCTGATCTTTTGCTCCCAGAATTTTGATCTGTCTAGACCCTCCAGAAGTGCAGGATTCGTAGTACGCCCCTAGCTGGTACACAGACTGCTACAGTCTCATTTTCTTTTTTCTTCTTTTCTGCCATACATTTGTTTTTCAGGTTATGCCCTTTTCCTTATGTTTTGTTTTCACCTAGGAGAATTTTCCTGACTGCCTGTAGGGCATTTTCTTCTCTGCATTAACCAGTGAAGCACTGTAAGGCACACCGAGGGCTTCCCTTCCACGCCCGCTACCATCAGCATTAAGATGCTCTCAGAACTGTTTGCCTTTTCACTGGAGCAAAAAGCCAATGATCCTACGTCCAAATGAAATTCCTGTGGGAATTCTGAGCAGCAAGCATCCAATTACCCGCCCTAAAGTTTGGCCAAACCACCCGCATTACTACAACAATTCTCAAAGGAGTAAAAGTAATTCAAGTTTGCTCAGAAGACAATAACTTTCCATGATATATTATGACCCCTCAGATTGCGGTTGGGCACTAACTCAAACGCGGTGAGCAGGATCTGCCCTTCTGGCCTGCAAAAGCACTCCAGCTGCAATCACAGCTCTGTTTGGGTGTTGAGCAGGGTCAACCATTTGCAACTTTTTATGACTGACAATTTTGTAACACGCAGCAGTTTGATTCCAGCCAAGGGAAAGGAGGAGTACTTTTCCAAAAAGAAGTGCTAGAGGGAAGGAAAGAAAAAAGTGAGCAATAGAAATAAGGAGGAGATACCCAAACTATTCTAGTAACTCTTATTCTGGCAGTAACATGGATCTCCTGGGGGTCTCCCCCTCTCAAGCTTCAGAGCTACTGCTTCCAGCCAGCATCAGCTAACGGCACTGCTTTCATAGCAGGAATCAATACATCAGCTGAAAATGCCCAGCTGGAGAAAAGAAAGTTTCAGTGTCATACGTTGAAATTATATTAAAAGAGACAACAAAAGTGGAGCATTAGAACTCCCAACACTATATAACAACTTCAGTACCAATAAACTGAAAGATGATACAGTAAAACTAACAACCACATTTAAATTTTTAATATTCCGCCAAATTTGCAAACACTGCAATCAAATCCACGCATGTGCATGCCGCGGGGCAAGAGAAGCAGGGCTCTCGTGTTCCTTGTGCTAAGCTATTCCACCCCACCTCGCTGCAGCCCAGTAACACTGCTGTCCCCATAAAGGACAGGAAAGGACTGGTTTCCAAACGTCCACAAGCTCTGCCCTCCGGAGAGCTCTCTAGGGATTCTCAAAGCTGGGCTACTGACCAAATGCCTGACTTCCTAGAAGGCTGGCAAGCTCACTGCCCTGTCGTGCAGCTGCACGCTCTTATTAGAAAAGGAGGCCAAAACTGGATTCCTTGATAAATTTCACAGGTCTTAGGTAGATAAATCCACATTGCTTTAATAGAAGCTTTTTAAAGTTTTTGACAGCTCCATTCTAAATTGCTGATAAAAGCACCAGCCATAATGGTCGCCACCGCACAAATGTTGTCTGCAGAGGAAGAAAATGTGCTCTTATCATCATCTACAAGGTAATCTTTTAAATGATGAGTTCTCTGTTCAGTGTGGAAGCCCAAGTGCGGATAATCAACATTCCAAATCACAGCCCGTTTCTGTGCGACTGAGATCACTCTGAGCGCTGTTACACTTCTCCTTCCCCTGCTCTTCGTTTCTTTCTGTGCTGCTCGCAGCCCAACTTGAGGACACGTGTAACCACAAATCTAGCCATGTATTTAGACCAGACTCAAGTCCTGGATGTCGGATGTACATGAATGTGGAGGGGAAAAGCTGCATCAGAGGTTTCCATAAAGCATTCAACATCTGGTCTGTGCACTTTGCTGTCCTGACATGATAACTCACCAACAAGGTGAAATCTTCACTATACCTCTGATAACAGCAGGGTATGAAAAGGAATCTCATTTCTTTGTAACCTTACAGTGATCCTCTCACCTGACTTATTAAAGCTTAAAAGAAACAATGCTTCCGGAGCTTAGTACTCCCTCTGGACCAATTTTGGTACTAAATTTTCTCAAATGTATCATATAAAGATTTCATAGGTTTTCATTTAATTTTAATATTTAACACATAAATATATTATCAGCCATATATTATTTCCAATAATATTTTCTCCTGGGTAACAAAAATAAGTGGCAATTAGTACAGCCTGATCTTGCAGTGCGTTTTTTAGCGGATTATTGTGAGCAGGTTTTGCAGTTCACCCGACAGAGGACAGAAACTCCTCACTCCCAGCTCAAATGAACACACTACTTTCGGAATAACTGTTTGATAGGCTACAGGAAATAAGATACTACCAAAGGGTAGAGGTGTCCTTATTAATAGTTATTTTAATTCAACGAATGAAGGACAAAAAGGACAAATGAAGTAAGGATGGAGAAGGCTTGCATATTCTAATAGCTGCATCATCTCAGACTGACGGCATGTGGGAGGTAGCAGCCAATATGGAGCTGGACACTGAATTTCCATTGTTGCACCTATTCTGTGGAATTAACAGATTCTGCACTTCTGAAAAGGTTATCCAAAAACATGAAAAGTAAACCCAAATACTACCTGACCAATCCACGAGAGTTAGCACTGCAGTGAGGTGAATAAAAGGACAAGAGGTAATGGGCACAAACTTGAACCTAGGAAGTTCCATCTAAACATGAGGAGGAACTTCTTTCCTTTGAGGGTGGCAGAGCACTGGAAGAGGCTGCCCAGAGAGGTGGTGGAGTCTCTGACTCTGGAGACATTCCAAACCCGCCTGGATGCCATCCTGTGGAACCTGCTCTGGGTGACCCTGCTCTGGCAGGGGGTTGGACTGGATGATCTCCAGAGGTCCCTGCCAACCCCTGCGATTCTGTGATTCTGTGAAAAGGCATTGGGTGCATATGAACAGAGACAGTGGTACAATAATTAGAGGGGCCAACAACCAATTCGGCTTTTCTCTTATTTACAATGCAGATGTTTTTAAGAAGATGCTCTTAAGACCATGAGAGCATTGTCAGCATATTCGTTCACACCCTTGGCAAGCATCACACAGAGACCTCAGATACCGAGTGCCCATTTCCTACTGCGGAGCTCTGTAACGAACTACTGAAATCAGATATAACTTCAGTCATCAAATGCCAGGCCTGCCCACTGGAAATTTTCACTGGAAATACACCCTCAGACCAGTTTCCCTGGATGTTATTTAAACATGCTCCGCTCGGGAGGCAAGAGAGAGAGAGCATCTGTCGTTCCACCGGATTGGGCCAATCTGGCCCAAACCACGACAACATGGCAGTCCTGATACCAGCCAGTTTGTCAGGTTTTTTTTTAAAAGCCCATTTTTTAAGTTAAGTCACAGAATCCAGGCTACAGATACTTAACACTAGCTTTTTAATCATCTTGTTTTCCATTTAACTTATGACCCCATTAAATCCGGTTGAGCCAATTTAAATATATTTGTATATATCCGTGAAGGTTCATCACCTTTATTCTGACAGCATGGAGTGATCTCCCAGGATACTGGGACAGGAGAGGGTTTGATGTGTAGCCTGACACCCACATTTAGAATTCAGATTAGCTGTTGAGTGTGCGTATGCTTGTTTTATGGCCAAGCTGATTTCAGTGATGCAAACTGAGACAGAAAAGTAGCACCAACAGCGTCATTTTCTCTTTCTTAAAGGTATCTAAATAAAAACCTGAATTCTGCCACACAGGCAGTAAGAAACAAAATAATGGAAAAACTGAGGAAATATAATAGGGGTGGAAGCTAGAAATATCCCATAAAATCTATCAGTATTTTACAGAGTTTACTTTAAAAAAACTGTGAAATTAAACAGCAGATAAGAGCCGCCTTCTTACAGCGTGCCTCCAGCCCTCCCATGAACGTGCATAGAAGGGATTTTGTAAAAAAATTCAACCAAAACCCACTAAATTCTACAACAGACTTACGTAACATAAATTCTAATAAAATTTACAGGAAGTAAATGGGTAACTGCCATAAAGCCTGACGCTGAGACTCGCTGTTCTGAGCATACACTGCATCTACAGCATCGCTTTCCTCTGGCTATCATGGTGAATGTTTCCTCACCAGGCTCCTCCTGCAATCCTGTAATCACATGTTCAGGCATTCACAATCATCTCCACAGACAGTTTCCAAGTCCATAAAGTTTTCTGGGTTCAAACAGGTGGCAATATATTCCCGAGAATTGAGTTACCTAGTTCTCGTGTTCTAAAATGTCACCCTTAATATCTTCAATAGCACCTTTAATCAGAAGCTCTGAAACTAATCTACAAAACATAATGAACTGAGTTTCACAGCCACCTAGGATGTACATACAGGACCCAGTGCACCGTTCTGCAATTTTCTGTCTATTTAAGAACTGATTCGAAACCCATTAAAATCAATTAAAGATTGCTACTATTCCCATTAGGCTCTGGAACAGCTCCATGCAGAATACAGTATGCTGAAGTTAAGGTTAGCTTTCAATAAACATTTTTATGCAGAAAATATGCAAAAAAAAAAAAAAAGGACTGTTCTGCGATGTCATCTTCTGGAATATGCTTGGCTATTTCAGAGATTCAAAAACTAGCCCATTATGAACGTTGGGCTGCACTGTCACCAATATAATCATTAAAAGAAATCAGCTTGTTCGCATCTGCAAGGCATTCACAAAAATAAAGCTTGTAATAGTGATGCTACTTGAGGAAATAGTCTCTCATACTGCAAAGTTATTCATACCACATCCTTCATTTTGAAGTTATTTTTGTGTGTTCTTTTAACGTTCATTTAAATTAAACAACTCTTCTACTACATTCACTGAAGTTGAAGAATACCAACAAAAAATTCAGCCAAATTTGTAAAAATGGCATAGAAAGAAGAGATGGTAATTACTGCCATTCCTATGAAAAAAACCTGCTGAGATAGAGCCAATAATAGTGTAATTCATTTAATCAAGAAGGCTGATAAGAGAGTCTCTTCACATTTTCTTCTACTCATATCCAGTTGTCTAGATTTACTACCAAGGCATGTTGTACCCTGAAATTCATGAAACAAAGGGCAGTGATTTCACACTTGGATAACAGTATTTGGAGTCAGAGTTTTCACACGGGCATTCTTTTATCGCTAAAATTTCAAGCTTTGTTAAATTCCTATAGTGATTGAAATGGGCACCAGAAAAAGTAAGAAAGTTTAAAGACTGCATGCTCCCTGTATGGAAAAGAGATATGGTCCCATATGCTCCCCAGTCAGTACCAGTACATGTGATGAGCTCGCTGTGGGACAGGCAGTGGTATCTATTTAAGGAACTGTGCATTGTGTCAAGCTTTTTTTTTTTTAAAAAAAAAAAGGCAAAACAAACAAAGTATTTGTATTCGTATTTGCAGAAAAGCATCCTGCCAGCATCACTATATCAAATGCTACCTTTGGCCAGAAAACTTTGTCTTGAAATTTCTTTGCCATCATACTGCAGCATCACGTAAAATTCCCACAACCGACTAAAAAATGAAAAATCTATTAGAAAGTGGTAGGCTTTGGGGGCTTGTTGTTGTTGGTTTTGGCTGGGTTTTTTTGTTTTGTTTTGGTAAAAAGAAGTGATAATGTAATATCAAATGTTATGTCACATGGCCTCAGACCCTAGGTGGGTAAGACTTTTATCCTGACAGACCTGTGCGGTGCAATACATAATTAATGCACCATTGCAGATGTATAAACAGCAGCACGGAAAAAGCACAATGAGTGACTTGCCCAGTATCGCACAGTATCAATTGTACGTAAACAAATCCCCACATTCTTGTCCAATATTCCTACTTCCACCCACCAGCCAACATGTCCTTTCTAACGGAGTCTGCAGTTTCCAGCCTGAACACATGCTAATCCTACAAAAATCTTTCAAAAAGGCAAAACCACCAAAAAATGCTACTTCTGGGCATCCCTTGAGATGTGACCTGCAGAGATGAAGGAGAAGCAGACAGCGCTGGGAAAGAGAGGTGTTCTGGAGACCCTCTCTTCCTTAAAACTGCACCACACAAAAGACACCACAGCTTGTCAAACTTCCCCGAACACCAGTAACGATGTTGTGCCAACAGGCAGGTATAACCATGGTTTGAACAAACAGCTGTGCGCGTGTCCACATATGTGTGTATCTATACATAAACACATATATTAAAAAACAGTGCTTCCAATCTCATGATGTTCCACTCACCGTTACTCTTCCATGAGTGACTAATGACCACGTCTTCCCAAGGAAGGACAGGTATTGAAAGAAATCTAAAAAGTCAATTATTCCCATACAGTTCTGAGCAAGTCTCATCATCGCCGTAGTGTCTGTGCCCAGCAAACAGAAACGTGGTAACAGGCACTAAACCTAGTAGCTGTCAAAAAGACAACTGTATCGACAGCCAGTATTTACTGACCAAAAAGAAGGATTTGTGTGCTTAAAAGCCCATTTTTCCCAGCTGTATCATTTGGTCTAATAAAAACTGCTATCCATACTCACAATATTGCCTCCTTTCCATCCCCAGACCACCGGAACGCTACTACTGCATCTATTTTCTTGTATTATATATGCACCATTCTTTTAAATGCTTTAAATTCCCTCAGTTTAATCTTCTTGGAAATAAAAATTTAAAAAAGAAAGTAAAAACATAAAGAACCAGAGGGCATTTCAAAGCTCTGTGTTCCATTATCTCAACCATCTCCATAAGCCCGACCTGGCTTGCAACACAGATGAGACATAATAGCTGCTGTTCCCCAGTGGAACAGGCCCAGTCCCCATCTCTCCAGTTCAATGTTATTTTGTGCTGGCAGATTAAAGATAATGAGTGCAGACAGATACGGCTTTCGCTGCAACAGGAGCTAATGTTAGTGGCTTTGGAGGTGTTTCTTCCCTCCTGAGCCACCTGCCATCTGTTTGATCTACAAATAAACAACCCCTTTTTTGTTAACGTCGCTTAGCATTAAACAGGCATCGCTGACTGAGGTCTTGTCGCCATCCTCAGTGATCACTGGTTTAAGACCAGAAGGAATTTTCAAGGACAAGAAGAGCCAAAGTGGATCTTGAGCACGCTGCAGGGTGAGGAGAGACGACGGCACACACTTACTGGGACTGCCCAGCACCTTCTGCCATGTCCTTCATAATAGCAGTGGCTTGGACGAGAGGATGGGTATATTTGCATATATTCTCCGTCAGAATTAATTTGGGTATTTCCAATGGCTTCCATGAAATTAGGTCCATTTGGATGCAGAAATAATCTAGTCTGGATTTCAAAGCTTTCTCTCCCTTTTCCACAACCACAGCTACCAGACCGTGGAGGGAAAACTCACATATATGAATCTGATGTCTTTTTTAAGCAAGAATACTAGAAAAATATTTTTGTTGATTTGTGTGTGTTTGGTCATGTTTTTTTAAAACTAAAAGGCTAAGGAAAAACACAAAATAAATAGGAGGAACCTGCTGTGTTTCTAACCTCAGGAGAAACTTCATTACTAGACAAGGCCCATATGGCCAGGTAACAGTCTACTCACAGTTATATCATCAATGTACAATAGAAAAAACGAGCTCTCCTGGGTACGGATAATATAGATTTTCAGCACCTGAAGCTGCAGGAGTATCAGCCAGATTCTTTCCACCTTTTCTGGACACTTTATGCTTTTCAGAAAGTGCAAAGAGATTATGCTTCTGACACCAGGGAGAGGTCTTAAGTGGTACCTTCAATATAACATCACCTGCCCCGGAATGAAGGAAAATTGAGGATGGAGAAAGGGGAGAAGGAAAGTCCCAAGGGCAAGGACTTCTCTGCAGCAATTCACAGCTGGTCTGTAATCATCTGTGAACAACTTCTATCTCCCCCGTGGCAGGAATGGGGCAGATTTAAACATTGGGAGTTTGTATTTCATAATCCTGTACTTCAACTGCCTTCAAAGCAAAGCATGTTTTTGATGCAAGAGTAAACACGAAATATAGGATGTACCCTTTGGCAGAAAAAAAAAATCATCCTGCATCAACATCAGCTCCTGCAGTTACGTAGGGATCTGTCAAGGTGGGCGCCGAGGGAAGTCAGCATTGCCTGCTCTTCTGGTTTGCTGTTTGACCTTTCCACCAAAAATACTGTGCTCTCTGCCTCTCTCCTTGCCTTCCTCTTTTGCACCATGACTACTTTTAATTAAACTAGTCCCGTTTCCCTTTCCTTTTGCACAGTAAGCAAATCCCTCACCATCTCCTAGCTCTGCCTTTTGCTTTGGAAAAGCGCTGTGCAAGGAGAACTGAAATTATAGACAGGCAGAATAGCACCATGGCTGCAGAGGTTTATTCTTCTGAATTGTCTGGCTGCATTTATGATAATCCCTTCATTCCATCTGCAGCCCACGCACTTGTGCAGCAACCCCCTTTTCGAGATCCAAGAAATTATGCATTCATTATGGAGGAAATTAACACCTCAAAGCAAACTATAATTAGGAATTCTTCAATTCGGTTTATGCTTTTTCAATTAGGCCCTCTATAATTTTAATCACGGGAGCATTAACATGTTTCCGGAATTTATATACCTGTAGTATAATTAAATCCTGAAATGCCTTAGTCTGCAACAGCAAAGCAGAGCTTACTCATCTTCCCTTTTATTGCGTTTTTCTGTTATTAGAGACGCATTGAGGGGCACCTGCTAGCGTAAACACTGCCTGCCACATGCAACAGAAAAGAGCCCACTCGCCCTCTGAACTCATCACCCTCGCTCCTGGTAGAGGGGCTGCTGGCTGGATAAAGCTCATGCGCCGCTTCTGAGGGGTGGACATTTGCCAGCGACTTGTGCCCAGACTCATCCCATCTCATTTTAAGTACCTTAAGGAGCTGCTTCAATTAGGTAACTCATCCTCTGTGGTCCGCAAAAACAGCGAAGCTCCTTCCTGTGGGCTGCTCCGACCCCGCGTAGCTGTGGTCAGGCTCCGCTCGTGCCGTCGAAGGGTCTGATCCAAGGGCTCTCACAGGCAAAAGGAGGCTGGGCAGCATGCCTCAAGAAACTCAGAGTTCCTAATTTTTAAAATTTTTGACGCGGTTTGCTATTATCCTTTTATTCTGTGATAACAAGGAAGGGACATATTGACTCTAGGAGCTGTGAAGCAAAGAAACATCTTGGAAAAAGAAACCTTCAAACTGGCAAGCTTGGGTATTTTCTACTGGTCGACAGCCTGATGTGAGAAAGTGGCCATCAATTTGTGATTCTCAGCTTAAAGTTCAGACTTCATTAACCTTTTGATTGCTGGAATTTAATCTGACAGTTTACGTGGACAGCATAAAAGATCTAAGTGAAAACATTCATTCCCCCACTCTCGGTATCCTCAGGCCTTCATAAAACTAAGAAGTGTTCGCCAAAGCTTCACTGCAGAGCTAAAAAAATGCTGCTTGACACAAAAGAATTGTGTCTATGTGTAATTTGATTGTTAAAATATTATCATTAAAATATATGCAAATTTTATGGCATTCCTCTCCCATTTCTGTCTACTGCCAGAGCTCTCTGTGGAACAGTTAGTAAGACACAGCAGGTCATCCAGGCTCAGAGAACGGCTCTGCTTCCGATGGCTGATAAATGGGCAAAGGCAGTTTTACGACCTTTTAAGGGACAGTATTCTCAGATGAACAATATGCTGATCCAGTAAGAAAAAGCATTTCCTGTACCAGATGAGACAATTGACCCAAAATGCCCCTTATCTTCACTTTTTAGGACCAACACATGACTCTTCAAGAGGAACTAAAAAAACCTTAAAACATCAATTCAACTAATGATGCCCTGCTATGTAAAAGACTAAATATTCCTTCCTAATACTTAACAGTTGTCACTTTGCATCCTGAAGCATCCCTATATCTCCATTATGCTTCTCTCCTGGTACAGCAGGCAAAGCACTTCTAAGATCTAGGATAACTTCAAGTACTACTGAAGTCATCACGCATGATCTAAACCCACCATTCAACGACTCCAGCTGAAATGGAACTGTACGCTGGGGCTCGCAGTGCTCTGGTCAGCTCACCAGGGTTTAGACACACTGATGAGGTCAAGCCTGCAAATACTTACTATAAATGCGCAATTCTATTCCGTTCCTTTTTGGTATAATAAACATCACGCTGATCTACGTGGCTGCCATTATTCCGCCCAAATTCTCGTTTTCATTCTCTCTCTCACATTCACACATAATTAGAGAAAAAGCAGGTCTGTTTTATCTTTAAGAGGAAAGAAACTTGCTCGTTTACCTTCAAACTCCTGTCTAAATTAAAGGCAGAATGCCATGCAGGAGAAACCCAGCTTGAATGATTTCAGAACAATATCCCTGAGGTATATTATAGGAGATGTTAATTAATACATATAATTAGGCTTATAATATCAGAAGCCTAGATTGATAATCTCATTCCTCATTAGATACTACAAAATTAAAAGATCTAATGTGATGACTGTTTGCCCTGTATTCAATCAACCAAGTCATGTGATGCATACATTTGAATATGAGTTTAGAAAAAGCAGGCCAGGAGTTTTATTTTCCAGGTATTTATAACGTGCCTATCAAGGCAACTGAACTTTCAGAATTACCAAGGGCATGATAATTTGTTATGCTCCCCATAGCTTTCAACATTAGAACATTTTTTATTGTTTCACTGATCCTTGACTCCAGTCTTTATTTTCAAGCACAAGGTACGCTGCGTGGGAGTTTTAAGAACAAGAAATTGCCACCCTTTCTTGGCATTAATGAATTAATTATCAACATAAACGCCTGAGGCAAGCTCATGTGATGCCACTAAGAAGTTGCAAAGCAGCGAGCTGAACAGCATTGCTCCCAGTATAGCTATGGAGATCTATACACCAAAGCCACAACCTGTAAAACAAACAAAAACCCCAGCAAATTTTGCAAGTTTATAGCTCCTTGTCTCATTCCTCCTCCACCATAGAATCAAGGTCACTAGGCTTGCAAACCACTCCTTCATAAGGACGGAAAGAAATACCGTGCATTAAAATCAAAATAAGGGTGCTAGTGAGCGGGATATAGGCAAGGTAAGCTGAGGATGAACAGATGATGCCTGAAATCACAAGAAAAGAAAGAATTATCTGGAGATTAAAGTTATAGCATATGGCTCCAGAGGTTCTTAATTCCTACTTTCTTGCAGACTGAAACGCAAGGCGAGTTTTATCTAGCTGAAGTCTCAGTTCTCCAACATAAAATGGAAGCAATACCACTCCCCTTCATCAAAGGAAATTTCCATCTGTTACTGTATGTAGGAATACGTAAGTACACAGACACATCATACGGGATTGTTTGCTTGGAGAATTGCTTAAGCATAAAACCAGAAAAAAATACTGTTCTTAAGTGTTCTGTTAAATAACACTACAACTGTTTTATCTTAATTTGTTTAGCATTATGTAGGCCAAAAATAATTCCTTTATTTCATGCTTGGGAGACCAAGAATCAGATGATAATACTCAAGAGTAATATGGGGCTTGGTCCACATAAATTAATTTCTCCTACTGGCTGTTGATGTGAAAATACTTGCTTCAACTTTGCTCAGTTCTTCTAAATAAATTTAAACCATTTAAACTCCTGTTCTATTTAGACTTACTTATTTCCTTTAAGATGTACATTAATAAATTAAACCATCCTTCCTCACCATCAAAGTGACTGCAAGTATCCGACCGTTGCATACATACACAATAAATGACTCTTACCAGAATGCATTTCTCCAGAATCTTACGCATGCTACTTACACTGCACATAGATATATAATAGATATATCTTCCCCCTCAAAAAACCATATATATGCATAAAGGCAAGTGCAAAGATTGAATACCTTCATTCTAATAATACCGTTCTTTAGCACGGTACAGGGTCAGGCGCCTAAAGACCGTCCTGCACCTGTGTGCTGGCAGACACACAAAAGAACATCACAGATTATTTACTGATACACCTCAGAGAACTGAAGGAAGACAGAGAGATTAAATCTATCTTTTTCCAACAAAAAAGGTCTCCGTTGTCTGAAACCCCCCAAAATAATTGCAGAGTCTTCTATAACATCTTTCTACAGTGTCCTACAGCTGCAATACACAGAGCAGCATTATCGACAAGGCAATTGCACCTAAGGGGAGCATTTATTTAAACTCTGAAATCTCAAAAACAATACATGCTCTGGAAATTTGATTTTCTCCATAACAGTAGTATAGGTAGACAGACAGAACCAACTGCATGTTAATAAACCAGATGGACTTTGAAGTACCCAACACACAAAAACCAGCCCAGTGGACATGTCATGTAGATAAAATCCTTCACAGTGGTATTTTCAAGCAGTGAATGGGATATAAATTCTCAAATAGAGGTCTAAAGATGTCACATGTGAATAATCTATGAAGGACTGACTCAGCCCTCCTGACAATAACAGATTCAAAGGCAGAATTATCCTCAAAATCACACTGGAGATTTTCAGGAAAGAGTTGAGGAGTAAAGATTGGGAACACTTGCATTCTTCTTTCCTCTTCTGAATCTATTATAGATGAATGTCAGTCCTCAGCAAATCAATCATAGCACCATTCACAGGCTTTAGATTGATATAAGAACACCTAAAAGTTATTTTTAAAGGGCAACGTGGAGTCAAGCTCTGCAGGTTATACCATGGAAAATAAAGGCAAGAATGAAATGCCTATGCCACAAGGGAGAATATTTATGCCTGCTATGTTTCATCTTTCTTTTGGCAACAGGACAAAATAGATGAAAGAATATCTAAGTTTATATTATTTCTATTAGTTCATAAGAAAGTGTCTTCACTGTTATCTATAGATCGTTAACAATGCCGAGTTCATGATCATTAGTTTTATAAACAACCTCATTTAAGTTATTTATCATGAGCACTGGGGAACATCAGAAATGTCTTAATGTTGAAAGTGACTTTGGATTTGGTGTACCTGCATTCAGATGAATGGAAATACAAGGAATCTTATTTGAAATACTCTACAGTACTACTCTAAAAAAGATCTTGCAGACCATACCCCATCTGTATGCTGCTCAGCCTCCAGCAGAATGAAATAACACAAAGTCACACAGTGATCTCAGGTATAGATACTAGTTTACAATCACACCCCCGCGTGTACTCCAACTCATCATCCCCAGTATATAAGAGGAAATATTAAGAATAATTACTGTATCATCAGTTTTTTTCAGCTTCACAATTTGGAAGGACTATAATAAAAACCGAGGGCACTGCAGAGCAGAAACTGGCTGCCTGGAGAACTGTCAGGTTGAAGAGAAGAGTGGTCAACCTATTCCTGTATAGTGAAAGATTTCGGTATCAGAGGTTTTATAAGAAGGTGTGAGGAAAATCTATTTCAGGCTACTTTTAAGTACCTTTTCAGAACCATCTCAGGCAGGCTGGGATATGAAAGGTCAGTGTGCAAAATGGAAGGGATCTAGGAAAGCACGGACATGTCTATGAGGGAGGCCAGGAGAAGAGGCATCCTACCAGCAGGCTGCATCATGCAGGATCCCCTCCAGGGACCTCCACACCAGCTCGCTGCTGCGCATGGAGATTTCTCAGGCATTTGTCTCGAACCTGCATTTTCACTAATGCCTTGGGTAACCAAACAGAGGATGGCATCAGACTAAGAGGGGCTCTAAGTCATTTAAGTTTGTATCAGAATTTTAAAGCATTTTGAAAATCAATTTTATCATATTTAATGGAGATGAATGGAAAATACTGTACTTGTGAAGGACAAATAAAACACACACAAACAAAAGGTAGAAAAACTAACCAGCCAACAACAAAGAGGATATATTGGATCCCAGCTTGAATACAAAAAGAACACTGAGGGGGAAGAAACACTTCATTCTTGTGTGCTAAGAGTGTCACGAGCAGTTCACAGTATGCTATTCTTCTAATCCACTGGGTGCTGTTGAGGCCTCTGAGGGAGTGCTACCTGCTTTTGGATATGGTATTTTGAGAGAATTTACAAAAATTGGAGAGTGTGCAGAACAGATCGAAAGAAAAGGGAAGAGGCTGGGAAAATCTAAGGTTGTAATAACTGGATTTGTCGAGGCTAGACTTAGAACAGTCTATATGGTTATACAGAGAAAGGTATCCATGCTTTCTGAGGCTGCCACGGTTAATAAAAAGCTAAAATTTTCCCCAAGACCCCCTACTCCTCACCCTGAGTCCCCCCCTGCTCCCATCCATTCTGATTTTCATACACACGTCTAAGTCAATGAAATGGGCTCATTACAGGAAGTAATCTTATCACTTAGATGGGGCATCTTATCACTTAGATAGGGCAGTGTTGATCTGCTTGAGGGTAGGAAGGCTCTGCAGAGAGATCTGGACAGAGTGGATTGACGGGCTGAAGCCAACTGTATGAGGTTTAACAAGGCCAAGTGCCGGGTCCTGCACTTCGGTCACAACAACCCCAGGCAACGCTACAGGCTTGGGGAGGAGTGGCTGGAAAGCTGCCTGGCAGAAAAGGACCTGGGGGCCTGGTGGACTGCTGGCTGAACACGAGCCAGCAGTGTGCCCAGGTAGCCAAGAAGGCCAACGGCATCTTGGCCTGTATCAAGAATAGTGTGGCCAGCAGGAGTAGGGAAGCGATGGTGCCCCTGTACTCAGCGCTGGTGAGGCCGCAGCTTGAGTCCTGTGTTCAGTTTTGGGCGCCACAGCATAGGAGGGACACTGAGGTGCTGGAGCATGTGCAGAGAAGGGCAACAAAGCTGGCGAGGGGTCTGGAGATCATGTCTTCTGAGGAGTGGCTGAAGGAATTAGGATTGTTTAGTCTGGAGAAGAGAAAGAAGGTTCAGGGGAGACCTTATTGCTCTCTACAACTACCTGAAAGGAGGTTGTAGTGAGATGGGAGCTGGTCTCTTCTCCCAAGTAACCAGCGATAGGACAAGAGGAAAGGGGTTCAAGCTGCGTCAGGGGAGGTTTAGGCTGGACATTAGGAAAAAATTTTTCACTGGAAGAGTTATCAACCATTGGAACAGGCTGCCCAGGGAGGTAGTTGAGTCACCATCCCTAGATGTGTTTAAAATCTTGTAGATGTGGTGCTTAGAGACATGGTTTAGTGGCAGATCTGGTAGAGTAGGGTTAATGGTTGGACTAGATGATCTTAAAGGACTTTTCCAACCTAAACGATTCTATGATTCTATTGCATTCTCTGCAAATGTGGGTATAACAGACTACAATTCAATTAACGAAATCAGAGTGAAAATTTATAAAAATCTCTACCAAATTTTTTATAACAAATGCATTTGCTGGAAAAGACATTATTCACTGAATGCAGTTAAAGTATAGTAAATTGTCTTCAAGAAAAAACACAAGACTTTTCAATAAAAAGACAAAATAGCAACACTCTTAAGACAGCAGGTGGTAAAACGAGATACAGGAATGTTCCCCCATATAAAGAAATAAAACAAAACAGAGCTGTGTGATTTTACTGCTCTTTTCCAACAGAAAAACATCCCTAAAGGACTCAGAAAATAGGCTCCTAAATTCCCTCATATGGAGTACCAGAGATTGAGAGGGAAACTTTAAAATACATTACTCAGAAAAACTAGAAAAGGGACGGTGCTAAGTCTTACAGAGCAGATTTTTTGCTTGAATGTATCAACACAATTTGGGGGAAAGCTGTGACATGGGGTGGATGACTAGCTGATACAGCATATTTCATTAAATCAAGTAGTGTACACCTGAGCAATTTGGTTCTGAATACTTAGTGGGACATCCTTCAAAAGCACTAAGATCCTGTCAGTGGGGCACAGAAACCCAAGTCACTTTTGAAAGAAGGGACTATGGGTTTTTAAAATACCACCCATAGGAAAAATTTCAAAAGCCTCTTGTGAAAACTGGAGGTAAAAGCCTGGAGAGCCTACAGGCAGGTGATGGCTGCTGGCTACCTCTGCAAAGCAGTATCCAGGATTTTGATCATAAGCGATTCTAGTTCATGCTCTCAGCTGAGGAGACTGGCAGGGTGAATGACCAACCGGCACTTCTGCCAGCGACAGATAAGGCAGTGCCGGCTCAGACGGGAAGTTTGTTCGTCTGTGCTGGTGCCTTTCACCACGTACAAATTCACCTAGACGGAAGAGAGCAATGAAGTCCAGACCTCTGTAAGCTGCGTTTCCACAGTCAGGGAGCGATCTGCAGCCGAGTGTCCCATTTCAGCATCTCATCATTAAGAACGTGACCCAGCTCAGTGACAGTCAGAAATGTTTTCTGCAAGATCCTCACTCTATTCCATGGGTGTCTGCGCAGCTCCCTGCTCCTAAATCCTCTACTCTGCGAGTGGAAACTGCTTCCCTACAACTGGCAAAGCCTCACTTAAAGCTGACCTCATCTTTTGTGAACCAGATCGCTACTTCATTCTGCAACCAGCCTGGGAGCAACAGCTGGATTATAACATGAAGAGGCGAGGAGTGCAGTTAGATCCAGAACCTGAACAAACGCATGTGCAAGCATTAAAGATAGTTCGGACATTCATAGGATAGTGACAAAAAAGGCCTTGTCCATCACGGAAGAGAGGGCAGGAGATGGAGGCCTGATGCCTCACCACACACAGCTGCACATACTGGAACTGCAGTGCTGCAGAGGCGTCTCAAGTGATGCTGAAAGGGTAATAACCCCATGCAATGCTATCAGTAATCCTTCCCGGAGGTTAACAGCGGGAGGCAAGGAGGTTGAGGCATTTCTAAAAGGAGACTGCGAAAGGCAGATCAACAGCAGAGTTGGCCTTTTAGTCAGCATTTCCTTTCAGCAGCTACATCATCAGACCAGAATGAGAGAGGCGTGAGCGAAGCCTGGGGAGGAAGGAGAGAACTGTGAAAAGAGAAGACAAAACACCTACCTGACAGGCGCTCCCCGGGACTGAGCGGGCTTCAGCATAACAGTGATGGTAGTGTCAGTCTCATTCAGGGGGGAGTCCGTGTCGTATTCCGGCATTGACGGTGCTACAGCAGAACAAAGAGCAACATGTTAGTTACACACCAGCTACTCCCTTTGGTAGTGATGGCAACGTAATATTAACATTTCTTGGAGACCATTTAACATTTCTCAAATGAAACATCAAAATACTTCCCAATGTTATGACCAAAATTGTCAAAACTGCTTAAATATTTGTACGCTCTTTTCCAATTACACAGGAATTAGACACCCAAATCTTCAAGTTGGCTTTGAAAATGTTATCTTGAATTTTTAAGACTTAGTAATCTTCTGAGATGCGATCATTCCTTCAATTTTAAAGGTGAAGAAAGCAAGCTGCATGGACATTTTAAAAGGCCACATAGGATGAGTAAATCAGTGGCAGAGCTAAGAAGAGCACTGAGGAAACCTTGGTCCTGCTCACTGTTCCAGGTCACTGGATTAGACCTCCCACATCTTACAGTTTTTAACACGTAGACTCAAGCCGTGTCTAGGGTGTGTTATGAAGGACGAAAGATGAAAAGAGAGGAGCATAAATTAGCCAGGTTATTTTAGCACTCAAACCCATGACATTTTACCCCAGTGCTTTAGTGATGCTGAACCACCAGGCAGCTGCACAGCTTCCAATGGCGTACGCGGGCAGTACCCGGCCATCGTATCCCCATCGCTTCGCTGACGTGTTCCCCAAAGCAATATGGAAAACCACTGAAGATTTACACTTAGCCAGCCTAGTTTCTACTTCTACTTTTTCATCTTCTATTAGCATCATTTCATGAAAGTAGGATAGCTTTCCTCAGGAAACATATTTTACCCATTACATTACTTCCTCCCCAGTGCAGACATCTGTTTGGGACAATTTTTACTGGGGAAGAACTGAGGAGATCATAAGATCAGAGAAGCATCAAATTTATTCCAAAGATGCAAGTTTTGTTGCAATATCTTTAAAGCATAAAGCAAACAGAAGAATTCACACAAATAGTTCATCTGTAACTCACAAGGGCAAGCTGCATTGCGGGGGATCCCATATTTAATCTTCTCACAGTGATTTCCACTATAATCCTATTTACAATCAGGATTTTTATCTAAATGCCTAAAAACCGTCAAGAATGGTGACTGCTATTATCAGCTCAGCTACTGACTTCCCTGTCAATAAGCTGGCACCCAGTTCAGAACGAATGCCAATTCCTTAATGAGGAAAAAAGATGCTCTGCATCAAGGGGAAGCAGTGCAAGTCACTGAAAGAAGATGCACATCACCAGCGGTCTTCTACACCAGCGATCACTGTAGGTGCTTGAGATGCCACAGCAAGAACAGTCCAGCCCCTGCTCTGGCCAGAGGGGCTGGTGCTGCGGCACAGCGCAGTCCTACCAAAAGGCTGCAAGGCCAGTCTGGACACCAGAAACAGGCTGGGCTCTGCCTTTGCATCATCCTGCTCTGAAGCAGCTTCTTCTGGCCTAGCTGCAGCGCTGCGCCGGTGCCACTAAATTGGTTCCGATACGTTAGCTAGCTCGCACGCCTGCTCCCGCCTGCGCGTGAGACCTGTTTAGTTATCTTCTGTGTGAAAGACTGCACCTGCCGCAGAGAATTCACAATCTTACTTTCAGGCACCATATAGTTAAGAAGTAAATGCAAGAAACGTGGGTCTTGGCAGGACTAGCTAATGGTAGAGTGTAATTCAGCAATCAGAGGCTGTATTAGTCACAAGACACTGAAATAAGATATAGTAGTTTTCTTGTGTACTCAGGACGGAACAGTTGCGTAGTACCTCAGTAGAACCACAATTGGAAGTGATGTCTCTAAAATAGCAAATACTGCTTATCAATTTAATATCTATTTTGCAAGATCCCAGTCCTGTCCAAAGACAAGTCCTCAAGAATTCTGCCATTTAATTGCGATTAAGACAAACGAACGTGTCCACTCGTACAAACATATACAGCCATCTACAGCATAGATGTCCTTTCATTTTAAAATATATACAGTCTTACAAGGACATTCCAGTCAATGCAAAAATCTTTGTTCTCCCTACTAACCTTGACATTGCTTCTTAGAGTAAGTTTAATGGTAATTTTCAAATTACATGTACAGGACTGACCATGCAATGAGATAATCTAATGTCAGAGACTACCCCAATGCCTGCATGGAGTCTGTGCCTACCCATTGTGAACCAGATGTTTGGAAGATGGGGAAAAAAAAAAAAAGACGCTAAACCAAGCTCAGTGTGCATACAGTTAATAATCACGCAGGCTTCTAACACACTTTGAGCACTCACTGAATAATAAAATGTAAAGAAACTGAATCAGAGGGAAAAAGCACTACCATTACTGTGCTATTTTATTTTTCTGGTCACAAGTGAATGGGGCACATGCCATGCCTTCCCTTCACAGCGGGGCTGCGTAAACCCTAACGGTCCACGGGAGCTGTTAACAACAGTTAATGGCTTTACTTCAACTGGTTGGGACACGGGCTTTTGCACTAAATGTTAAGGGTTCAAACCCTGCTGATGTTCCGTGGAGGGAATGGATACATTTTACTGCCTTAAAATTTACACTGTCACTTATTGCTAACAACTTACTTTTATTAACCAATTTTGAAATAGGGCAATGGAAAATACGCACTGTTGTGCACTCCCTTCTATAGTACCCAGCCATAATGACAAGCATTAAAGTGTCCTGAATGTCTCAAATGTTTTATTTTGGCTTTACTGAAAAAGCAGTTAGGGTATTCCAAAAAATTACAGTTTTAAACTGTGTTAGACACCTATTTTAGTGCTCTCAATTATGTGTCAAAATTAAATTCTACGTATGTCTGCCCAATATAATCTCTACCATCCCTTTATCCATCTTTTTTCTGAGAGCTAGCCTAACTTTCCTTTTTATTCTAGAGACACGCACCTTCTCTTTGCAGTGCCTCCTGATCTTAGTGCCTTTCATACGCTTGTCTGCCTACCTCAAGCCCTCCCTCTGCCCTTACTCGGAAAGGAAACATAAAAACAGCTTTCCTCTGTTATTTTTAGTCTCCTTGCACTATTAATTCAATTACTTCATTACATCCATTTTGGTGCAATCTGAAAATAAAAGCCACATTGAAGGAGCTTCCCCAGCCACACAGATAATACTAACAATTAATACAGGGATAGTTCATTTGTAGAACTAATGAAGGTTCTCATTTAAAATGCTCCACAAAGCTATTAATGGATATTCAAGATATCCACAAATTAACCGCTGCATTTGCAATCCAGGCAAACACAGATACTGGATTATGGCCATTTTAAAAATCTGCCCCATGAAACCTGTAGAGACACTAAGCTGAATACCTTTTTATTGTTTTATGCACCAGCTGCAGGTCTAAAGAACACAGCCCTATAAAGTTCTTTTTTCTTCTTCTCCAAAGCAGTACCTGAAATCTTAGTTGCAATCCGTGTTGTGATGGGTGGCCCAAAGCCCTTGACTGTGCTGGCTTTGATGGTGAATGAGTACGTAGTCCCCGGGTATAATCCTACAAAGAGGTGATGTGTTTCGTTCCTTAGTTTGAAGACTTTCCCTCTTTGGCTGGACAGGTCAGCACTGGGATCCAGAGACCCAACGGCCTTGTATGTAATCTGCAAATGAAGAACAAGGAAAGTAAGGTGATAAGGGGCCTTCTGCACCTGGGCTCTCTCTGCTCCCCTACTTTGCCATCTCTTGAGACTAGACACTGAAAATACAAGGACAGATATTATTTCGGTATTTCTAGCGAGCGGTTCTGTATTTGGATGCTGGCAAACAAACATGACAATTTTTCCAACACCTTACTTAGGAAAAAAACTAATTTCTTCTCTTCACTAAAACCTCAGCATGTGCTGATTTACAACAAAAGATGCAAACAATTGCTTTTTGTTCTGAGTCTCAGAACTTCTGCAGCCAAACCAGAGCACAGAATTTTCATGAGAATTTCCCACACAATCCGCCCCAGCATATGAAAACTTTTGGTGCAAACATGGATACATTTTCCATCAGGTGTTTTTTCCTTCTGGCGATTGGTCTTCTCAAAAGGCTGCTGAAAACAATGGGAGCTTTTTACTGACAACAATGGTTTTGGAAGTCTTTTCCTGTGCTAAAGAGAATACGTGGAAATGAAATGTTGAAATGAAACAGTAAGTTTAAATGAAATAAATTTCATCAAGTCTTCAGACAAAATCCCTTCGCTCCTCTGAGCCTGTAAGCCAGCTTCTGATATCCCTTCCCTCCCCGTTTTCAGCTTCAGTTTGCAGGTTTACACGAGGTACCATGCCTGGCTTTCGCCTGAGAGAAGTCAGCAGGGTTCCAGACCTGGAGAGCCGTCCATGAATACACCCGCTGCTGGTGCTAACACACCTTTAGAGGAATCCGAGCTGAAAGCACACCTTTGAAATTCTGCTGGAGCTCCATTATGCTTACCCATGGCAACCCTGTTGATATACAGACACTTGCAAGTCAAACTCATGACTTATTTACCAGCCAATTCCTTGCCTGCGTTCCAAATTCAATCCAAAGGCAGCTCAATTTCAACCGAGCTGTCAATATAATATAACGTGCTCCACTGCTCTCCTAACCTTTCCTGATATTATGAGATCCTCGCTTATTTGTAATGAAACACTATGAATAAATCAATGTATGTTAATACACGAAGTCTTCAATTTTTTATGAAGGACTCCACAAGAATCTAATTCCCAGCTTTGCTGAAAGAGCCTTTGAAAATTTTTAAGTCGCTTGCTTTATGACAGGAGGAGAATGTTGCATTTTGAGGAAAAATAAATATACAATGTTTAAAAAGGGGGGCTTTACTAATAACAGGATAAATAAGACAGAGAGACTGATGCTACTGACACCAGAGAAGGGTGTGAGCGCGTGAATCCTATTACTTGGACAGAGAAGAACAATTCAGACAGAGCTGACACCCAAGACAAGGCAGCACAACAGAAAAGGGCCACGAATTACATGAGGCCCACGGAGCAGCAAGAAAGAAAACAAAACCAGAACTCTTAAAGGAATTATAATTATACAGCTTGCAGGTAATTTCATTGAAAACTTACTGATTTTTCCAGGATTTACAACCTGGTTTTAAATTTTTATTACTTGCCAGAAACCTGAGAAAGAGAGAGATCGTAGCACAATTGTCATTAAAACAAAAAAAATTTAAATACGGGGAGAAGAAATCTTGACACTCGCTCCTTTCCCTTAGGTAAGGTGAGGACCATGCAATACAGCAGGGCACAGGCCAATATTTTGACAGTTTTATTGCATCACGGTACTTCAAGGCAAGGGAATCTGTGTAAAAACACCACTGGAGACAGAGTGAGCATCATAGACCTTAAATTAAGAGACACGACCCAGTCATTGCCGTAGCCAAATCTAGAAAAAAAAAAAGTATTTGATCTGTCAGGTAGGAATGAACCGATGCAATCCGTATGCTCCATTTGCAAATCAAATTCTAGAGAAATAGCAATTCTATAAAATTCCAAAGGGGAATCGGCAAAATAGGAGTTTGGGAAAAAGAAAGGGAACTTCCACTGAAAACCATATTCACAGGATGCCCAGGCAGTAGCCTATGGGAAATCAGTGACATTTATTTTCAAGCACATTATACAGAAGGCTGTAAATATAAGTGGAAGAGCCTTGATCTTCATAGAAATAAAATTATTCAGTTACCTTCACCAGTTCTAAAATCACTACAAAAAGAGTTATTTTTCTTCATTTAAAAAAAACCTATCCTCTTAAGGCAAATAGAGCTAGAAAAGCTTTCAAGAGGAAAAAAGAAGTCACTGATTTTAAAAAAAAAAGTATTTCTTTTTCTTGTTGACTATAGCAGAAAATATGAGTACAAGGGACATTAAAATAATCTGGGTTCAACTCACAAGAAGTGGGGAAGAAGAAAACTATACTTGAGAGAGAGTATGTCCACGATTTGAGATTGTAGCATGGATCAGTTTTCAGAAAGACCGCTCACTCAAATCAGACTTCAGTATTTCCCAAAACTCTTTTTAGCATATATAAACTACAGTAAAGAGAGATCCATGGCATAGCCAAATCGCGAGATTATTGTTACTGCAGTAGACTCTCTATTCCAGTAGATTCTCTATTAAACCAGGTGATCCGCAGACATTCAAAGAAAACAATCCTTGTCCCCAAAATATAACATTTAACTTCAACACATGAACAGTACCTGGATGCAACAGAGAACAATAGCACAAAATTGTGCATGTGGTCCAGTTTCATTCAGTCCATAAGCAGAAATATTTAAGGGACTGGTAAGCAAAACTGTGTCAGCAGATCCAGCCAGTTACCGGCTTATTGCTCTCATCAGAGCTAGTCTCCAGCTCTTCTCTGCTTCCCACAAGGAGAGCTCCGAATGACTGAAGCGGTGAGGAAAGCATATACAGACACTGCCAGGAGAGCCTGCGTGCCCACCTGATGGCTTTCATCATGACCACGATAAGCTGATGTTCTCCAAGTCTCCATTCTGCCATTTATAAAATGAGGGCTATTACGCTCCTCTACACAAACATTTTGCGGTTGAGGGATTCTGTGGATTTCTGTAATTGCTGAGTGCCGATGGTTAAGCAGCAAAACCACAGGTGAAACAGATGAAGGAGCTCTGAAAACAGCACTCTGCTTAGAAAAGGAGGCAAATTCTCTTCCAGCTCAGAAAAAAAAAAAAAAAAAGAGAATAATTTTTCTCTTCCAAGTGAGATATCTGCTGTTTCTTAGATATTACTGCTACCCCAAGTGTGGATTAACAGGAGAGCTCTGTTTCAGTCTATTCCTCTCTGGGCCTCCCAGTACAGCTCAAGCTGCTGCGACTTCAGCCGCAATTCTAGCTGTTCCTGCCAGCGGAGTCTCCGGGAGTGCGGCTGGCTGCTCCCTGCTGGCCTGGCACACATCCACACCGCTCAAGCCATTCGCTCCCCATCCAGCTCGGCCAACATTTCTCATAGCCAGGATCATCTCCATTTACTGAAGCTGTTGGTATTTCCTCACTGGAATCTCTGAAAAGTGCTACACCATATGCATTCGTGTGTACGCATGTCTCTGTTTCAGGGGATTTCTGCTACAGAAAGAAGCAATGCTGTAATACATCACTTACGTGCTGGTTTTTAGGGAAGACACTAAGAAGTTGCCATTCTTCTTACTTGATTTAAACTAAAAGTTCTGAAGCAAGAGAAATTTCAGGGAATCAGACACTGAAAAATTGTCAAGAAGAAAATGGAAATTTCCAACTCTGGAGTAATTTATAAATGCACAGAAACATGTCTGGAGAAGAAATATGGCACTTTCCTAGAATAAGAAGGATGCTGAAAAAAACACCTGCTCTTCTAGTTGGTATGCTATTTATCTTAATTTCTTGTTCCAAGTGTCAAACCATTTCATTACAAAACAAACAAGAGATTCTAATCTAGAAAATGAGATGACTCAATCACTGGAAAGCAGCTGTTCTAAATTATTTTAAAATAATCTATTTTAACAACAAGCCATGTCATATAATACATCTGTATTCTAAAAAAAAAGAAACAATAATATTAATTTAAATGTTTAAAAACCTAGACAAAAAACAAACAAGAAAATACTCAAAAATATATTTAAGAATTTCACTCTGATTGAAAATATTGAAAATATTTGTTTTTACTCTGCTGCAGAATAAATGCAAATACAAAGATGAGGAAATTTCTCACAAGACTGAAACTCTATGTATTTTAACCAGCTCCCCGGTTATCTCCAGCAGGCAGTTGTCGTAAGCTGAAAGTTGTCTGTCTTCTGCAAGCTGGAATGGCTGCCCTGAGTTTGCATATGTAATGCAGAGTTTACATATCGGCTCCAGGGCAACTTGATGGTCCCAGAGAAAAGTTTTAGTGGCCAACACTGCTGTGGCTCTAATCACAGCACACACCGGTGCAGGCTAAAATACAGAAAAACCAAGAAATACGCATTAATAAATCTTCGTTGGAATCTCCTTTACTGAGTTAATGAAACAGTTCTCAAACTGAAGCAACAACAGCAGTAAATTTGAAGTAATCAGAAAGTCAGACGGCACAGGAACTCCGAAGGCAAAAGAACAGCCACATTCCTACCAGAACAGGAGGGACGAAACACCGAGCCCAGCATCGACCCAGCTGGACAGGAACGGTTGACTCAGGAGGTGCACGGACAATTCAGGTCCCTGGTCAACTGTGCAAAATTTGGCTACATGAGTCCAAATTCTTTGTAAAATGTAAAACAGGTCAGCAGTACAAGTTCAAGGCTACTGGAAATTACCAAAAAAGGCTTTATATATTTAATTTCCAAGTGTTCAGTGATATGTAATTGCTGTAACAGACTATGGAGAATAAAATAAGAACAGATCAGCATAAGAAATGGGATGGTTAGCAAGTTCACTCCTTGTTGTTATTTAAGCAGACATCCAATCTACGCCAGTGCACATGCAGTCCCCATTAACCAGAGGCACCCCCTCTGATTCCACCCCCTCCTCTGGTCTTTTATCCATTTTAGAAGTTCAGAATATTAACTCCTTGAAATCACTGTGCAAATACTACATTAACAACCACAGAGATGAAGATATAATATTGAGAGCATAAGCACAGCTCCTCTCTCCTTCACAGAGCCTAATTTAACGTAATTTTCCAGGGAAATGTTGAACGCTTTGCTAACTGTCATCATCTGTAACTGTAAAACTTCTGTTACAATATGAGGACTTATAAAACTTTCATTGTGAAGGGAAGGACCACAGCAGAGCATTAACTAAACTAGGAAGCACAGGGCTATTTTCCAAATCTTACTTCAGAGGAAAAAACATAATAAAAGATCATAGAATGGTTTGGGTTGGAAGGGACCAAGATTATCTAGTCCACCTCCCCGCCATGGGCAGGGACACCTCCCACTAGACCAGGTTGCTCAAAGCCTCATCCAACCTGGCCTTGAACACCTCCAGGGATGGGGCAGCCACAGCTTCTCTGGGCAACCTGGGCCAGTGTCTCACCACCCTCACAGTAAAGAATTTCCTCCTGAGATCTAACCTAAACCTACCCTCTTTCAGTTTCAAACCGCTCCCCCTCATCCTATCACTCCACTCCCTGATGAAGAGCCTGTCCCCAGCTTTCCTGTAGCCCCTTTAGGGACTGGAAGGGGCTATAAGGTCCCCCTGGAGCCTTCTCTTCTCCAGGCTGAACAACCCCAACTCTCTCAGCCTGTCCTCACAGTAGAGGTACTCCAGCCATCGCATCATCTTCATGGCCTCCTCTGGCCCCGCTCCAACAGGCCAAGTCTTTCCTGTGCTGAGGCCCCAGCGCTGGAGGCAGCACTGCAGGGGGGTCCCACCAGAGCGGAGCAGAGGGGCAGAATCCCCTCCCTCGCCCTGCTGCCCACGCTGCTGGGGATGCAGCCCAGGATGCCGATGGCTTTCTGGGCTGCGAGTGCACACTGCCAGCTCCTGTTGAGCTTCTCATCAACCAACACCCCCAAGTCCAAGAATAAAAAAGCCCCACCCTTAACCCACTTGGATTCTCCCATACTCCACAGGTGTATATATGGACAACCGTGTGTCCACACAAGCAAAAGGAGATGGTACTACTGGAATATATTATTTTACAGCTTCATCAGGCGTATCTTGAATATGCCTGTCCAGCCTGAGGATCAGCCATGCACCAGAGCACAAAACTCTGCAAGGACTTCACAGTCTGGTCAAGAAGCTGAATTAACATTCTGTGGTTCACCCTGCACTTTAGCAGCTCCGCTGTGTCCAGTGCCCAGGTGCACGCTGAGTCTCTCGGCAAACACAGACAGGAACAGAAGTCTGGTGAACTTTACTCCATCTTTGCCTGGTGGAGGCAGTGTGTCGGGGAGGGGGGGGTGCGCACGCTTTGTCCTGTGCTTTTTAAAATAGAAATATCAGTAAGTGTAGTTGAAAACTGGAGGTTAAAAAAAAAAAAAAATCCCTGTAGAAAAAAGAGTACATATTGGTAAAAATGTGGTAATTAAACAGGGAAACGGACCATCAAGCAATGTGATAAATCACCCTTCGGGTTTAGACATTCCTTTGGAAGAATATATTATGGCATGATCATGAGGCCCTAAGCTTAATACAAGAACAAATTGTGATAAAGATCTCATCACTCCACTGTAATGGTCCTTCTTGCCCTCCGCTGCTCAAATCCTTTGGGAACCCTAGATGGCTGTTCAGATTCTCCTTAATCCTCTTAAATAAATAAATGAACAAGAAAGAATATTCTGCTCAAATCACAGCTGATGTATCCATTTAGCCTGCCCATACATTTGATACATTCGAGTAAGCTTTCACACTGATGAATAACTGAGTTGTCAGGATTTCATGTGTTCATAACCTTAAAACTGAGGGCAGCAAACTCTAATGTCTCAGGATTGAGAGCTTGCCAGTCAAGGCAAAAAAAATATGCTCATATGTTTCCTTCCACAGCAATTGATCCCAGTATACACACCACTTTGTCTTATATCTTTTGTCATATAGAACTAATCAACCACCGCGAGGAGAATTTTGCTCTCTACAATGATATTCACCAGCAAACATTAGGACTTTAAGCTTCCCCTCCGATTTTAGCAATTGCAGCCTGTTTGAATGCAAATGGTAAGTACCGCTGTTAAATCAAACACTGCTTTGTAGATACATTATGCAACCTTATATCTATTTTCCATTTTAGTGACAGCCTGAACAGCAGTTTGGGGAAAGCATTTGAAACCTATAAATCCATTACATTATCCCCTACATTCCCGTTGACATTTTATGTCCCCATCTTTATAAAACAGCCCATTCTGCTTCTCCATACCCCTCATACAACATACAACCCCTAACTCCTGGGGATGCTTTGGAGCTGACAGGTAGTCACTACGTGTGTGTGTGTGTATATATATATATATATATTTATATTTGTTTTCCCTTTTTCAATTAGTAATGCCTCAAGACTGAGACCATCTCTTGCTATGCACACGAGAGGAGCCAGAACGAGGAACATTACGCAGCCACTATACGCATGACTGTGCCAAGGTCAGGAGCTGGGTCTGCAGGGACACCCTGACTAGTGTCTCTCACTTTACTGAGCCAGAAGAAAGCGAAGCTTTTCCTGACATATTGCTGTTTTTTCAACTCGCTTCTGTCTGGTGAAGCAAGACCTGGAATCCAGACTTTTTTTATCCATTGGTTCTTATCACATCATGCTGCACGCAGGGGCACGGGGGGTGGGCTGCCTGCAGAAGGGGTACTGGGAAGAAGGATCTCCGGCGACTGTCAGAGGTGTCAGCTCCCCCAGCACTGCTCAGCAAGCAGGAGGCGAGGAGGGCAGCCTGCCCGTCCCACCGGAACAGCTCGTTAGCTGGAGTCGCACCCCGCGCTAAGGCTGGGCTCACCTCTCCCTTTCCCTGGGGGAATTGCATCCCGGCTGCCTCACCTCCGGCTGGCCTGCTTTAGCTGATGGAAAAGGCCGATATCAAAACCACTGAAATTAGAAAATCAAGCTGCTGGCATCCCAGAAAATGAAAACCACAGATCAGTCACAGCTTTAATTCCTTTCTTTTTTAAAGGGGCCTCTCATTTTGAAAAGCACTTAACTGGGAGACGGTGCTACTTCCCAACTACATAATCCTCTCTTGAATTAGAATCACTTCTATTTAACCAGAAGACAACCAGGCAGACTCAGTGCAGACTCAGGCACAAGCCTGACTTGGTGGTGTTGAAGTCCTACTTAGTGCGGCGTTAGAGAAGCTCAGGACTCAGCTGTCTGGAGCCCAGCACCAGTGCATTCCCACTCCACCGCAAAGCAGAACATCTCCCCGCCTGCCAGGCTGTGGTCCTGCCTGCCCAGCACCTGCAGGCTACAGAAAACAGTAACTTCCCCCGGCGCCTTCCTATGCCACTTGCTTCAATTTCCTAACAAGGTCGGCACAAAACTTCACAAATGGATGAGAAAGAAGTCTGTCGGAGGCAAAGCGTGATTTTCCAGGGCTAGAAATCATTATGCCGTTCATAAGAGCGCAGAGATAAGGGAGTCGGGTATCGGTGCAGAGCTCTGGATGTGTTTCACAGGCTTCAGCACTGCAGATGGAGGGGAGGGGGAACCAACTGAAAGGCTTCATGATTGAAAATACCTTGGGAAACAATAGGCTATTTAGTCTTTAATCTTGCTTTACATATTCCACTCCATGCTCTAATAAAGCCTACAAGAAAACTTCATTTTTCCCCCGTTTCCCAAAAATAAACACAAATAAACCGACGCATTAAAGTCTGACAAATATCCTTGAACTTGAAGTTATCCAAATATTTCCTTCATTTCCCGAGTCGCCGCCTCAGGGAAGCACTGTTCCCCAAGCCAGGTGTTAAGAAGCCATGTGCAGTGTGTATTAACCATGCAAATGACTTTTTATGGTGGAAGGAAACCAGCTCTAGGCTCATGGTGTCTCCTGGAAAAGTTTTCTTTGAATTCAGTGTGTCCAGAGGGCGAACAAGGTGAAGGTGTTTTACTCAGCATCTCATTTGCTGCCATTTCAGGAACTACTGGCCCTCCAGAAGATTTGCAAGGCTTCTCCTCAGTTCATACTACATCTGGATTACTCTCATACAGCCAACACTGAGTTTCCAAATCATATCTTTTTGAACCCGAGTGTGTTATCACTCGTAAGACACCTAACAGCAAAAGCAGCTTCAGATTGCAATGCAAAGAACAACAAACATTCCCAACCACAGCTTTCCCTTCCTACCTTCTAGCTGGACCTGACAAGAGGATTAGCAAGATGTTCTTAAAATGATATATGCATTCCTTACGCCGATCAGCCCAGCACCACCAGAGAGCATGACCTGGCTTCTCCCCAGTCACTGCGCACCAGGCTAAACGATGAGGATCTAATTGCCCCTTTCTCCTCAGTGACATCTCTTAGGATCAGGGCTTAAGCTGAATAATGACAATTAGCACGGCTGAATTCAAATCTGACAATCCAACACCTTCTCCCAGCCTAAAATTTACTTAAGAAATTAAGAAATCAGCTCTTTTCTTCTCCACAGTCTCTTGCTCAGGGTCATTCTCAGAACCCCACTTCCATGGTAAAACACAGACAACTACCAAACGCTTTAAGAAGCTGATGCAATACAGAGAGTAAATGTCAAAGTAGCGTCACTGTCAGCTGAAACCCAAACAGCGAAGGACAGTTACCAATTCATGAGACAGAGCCCAAATTTCTGTTATACTGAATTTTCTGCAAATTCTTTACTTTCTGGTATTAATTCTGCATTTAATCTTGGCAAAACTGCAGTTTCAGCAGACAATTAAAAATGTTTTCTTTTGCTTTCCAAAGGGGAAACATAATTGTTATTTTTTATCATTGTAAGTAGCTTATTCTTCCTGGTAGAGAGATTCTGCTCTGCGTTCCCAGCTACGTGAAAACTGGCCACTCCTGTTTACACCAGCACTGTCTGGTAACACTCGCCACTTACATTTCCAAGGCTGATATCAAGTAAAGTGCAAATCATAAAGTGCAAATCATAAACGACCAGGGCCCTGGATGTGGGCTCTACATTTGATTTCAAGTTCAAAGCTGAGAGTGCCAGCGGTGGAGGACTCAGCTCTGTGTTTTTATATCAAAGCACAGAAATACTTTGCCTAGGTCACCTCCATCTTCACATTCCAGCACAAGTCTCACTTGGGTGTAAAAGATAAGACATGAAGAGCATAAGGAACTCCCTCTTTCCTACATATACTATCAGATCTGCTTGTTTCCTTGAAGGGAACAGGAGAGGGGCACAATCCCTCTACAACGCCCCTCTGGCTGTTGCGTGCTGTGGGGTTTTTTTTAAGGAGTGCAATATTAGAGACTGTATTCTCCTCGACAGCCCGAGCTGACCTCTGCCAATAGAGTCAAATCAACCTGATACCTATAGGCATCACAAGAAAATAAATCTTTCTGGATGTAGGCTTAGGAAAGCAGGAGTGTTTCCCAGTGCACGGCTTTCAGCGTGCATCCCCCCTGCCCCGACTGCAGGCTGCGATGGAAAGGGAGGCACCCGCGCAGGGAGCAACCCCTGTGGCATCCGGTGATGCTGGGGAACACGTGTGCTCCACTGGGTAGAAAAAATAACAAGCGGTAAAAGCCTCAGTTCATTTCATAAAACAAACTAAAGCATGCGCTTTTTTCATCACCTGACTGAAACAGGTTATCACATAGGAGGCAGAGGGGAAAAAGGTGTCAGATCAGGTAATTCAAATAAGGTACGTATTCACAGCTTCCACAAAACCATCAACCCCGCAGCAGACAGAGCGCGACTAACACAGAAGCAAAACCAGCATGGACTGGTCAGACCACAGCTTAAACCCCAAACCAGGTGTCCTGGTTTCAGCTAGGGTAGAGTTAATTTTCTTACTAGCAGCTGGTATAGTGCTGTGTTTTGGATTTAGGATGAGAATAATATTGCTAACACACTAATATTTTAGTTGTTGCTAAGCAGTCAAGACTTTTCAGCTTCTTATACCGGCCTGCCAACAAGAAGGCAGCGGGTGCACGAGAAGCTGAGAGGGGACATAGCCAGGACAGCTGACCCCAACTGACCAAAGGGATATTCCATACCATACGACGTCATGCTCAGTATATAAAGCTGGGGGACGAAGGAGGAAGGGAAGTGTTTGCAGTGATGGCGTTTGTCTTCCCAAGTAACCGTGATGTGTGATGGAGCCCTGCTGTCCTGGGGATGGCCGAGCATCTGCCGGCCCATGGGAAGGGGTGAATGAATTCCTTGTTTTGCTTTGCTTGCGTGTGGCTTTTGCTTTACTTATTAAACTGTCTTTATCTCAACCCACATGTTTTTTTCTCCTTTTCTCCCTCTTCTCCCTACCCTGCGGGGGGTGAGGGGGAGGGAATGAACGGCTGCATGGTCCTAGCTGCTGGCTGGGGCTAAACCACAACACCAGGCCGTGTAAAAAGTCTTACAAAGGTCTTCATATTCATAAGGAACAAAAATCGTAAGAAGCCTGGCTACGCACCAGCAAGGTATTACCGTCAGTAAGAATACTTTATAGAGTACACCAACTGGAAGCACCTAAACAAATGTTTCTAGCTCAGCAAACCACTCAGTCACACATTTAGCTTCCCTTAGTGCCAAGGGAATCTTAAGTGCAGGTCTACACGCTCACCTCAAAAGCAGAGGATAAGTGAATTAAGCCCATAGCTGCATTCTTATCCTAAGATCAACCTGGGAAAACTCACACAAACAATTAAAAATTCATCTTCAGTGAAGGATTTGCACAGCACTAAGGATGAGAACTCACTTGTAAATCAGTTTTGACACAATCCAGGACCCAAATGTTTGGCCGGTCATTCCTGTTCCAGAAAAGCATCCCTACACCAAACTTTCTATGTTGATTTTTCGGTACTTCCTTTTTTGCCTGGATCTTTCAATTTTAAGACTTAGAGCAGAACTGAAAACACTGGCATCTCAAACACCAAATACCTGTGATTAAAACGTGTAAGAGTTATCATGCTTTGCTAATCATCAAATAATCTGGTTGCCTGTACCTTGCCTTGTTCTTCATACACGAAGATGAGTTTGCCATAGCATGCCAGAAAGGCAGAATGCACTACCATTTTTTGGCATCGTGTGTTAAAACAATGACTCTGACCGCAGTTTTTACTGTTGTACCAAGTTTGGATGTTTCTCATCAGAAAGATTTAAAAGCAGCTGTATGTAATAGGCTATGCAATTTCCAAACCCATTTTTCTATTTTTTAAATTAATACTTCCACCCTTCCTGTGCAGCATAATTCCCCAAAATACAGGCTGGCCAGTTGCAAAGACTTTGAAAACTGCTGCAAGTCTAATTCAGCCTGACAAAAAAGAAGGGAAGGCAACCCAGCTCCCCAGCTAACGCACACCTGGCATAAATAAGAGGGTAAGAAATTCTTCCTGAAGCCAATGTAAAAATCCTTGTTTTAATGTTGTAAGTAACAGCAAATAAATCCCCCTGAACTGCTTCAGCCAGCAAAAAAGCCAAGTTGCTTCTGCAATATTCTAGCAGAAAAATGGTCAGCTTTGCAGCTAGATAACAGAGTGAAGAAAATAAATTTTTATATGCAAAATATTTGCTTGGAACTTAGTGGTTAAGATGCTGTCCTGCATATTAGTATTTATAGCAAGATGGAACATATTTTCCTGAGCAGTTTTGCAAAGGCAGGCAAGGTTGAAGTTCTCATGAATATTACTCAGCTGTTCCTGTAGCTGTGATTTGAAGAGTTCACCTGCTGGCCTGACCTTGCTATAACAGCGCGACACAACGTTTAGGACCCAGCCCCATCCCACAGGTGTGGATTTGGGGAAATGGAGAAGGGGGGGACGGGACCTGGTAGAGTTGGTACCGCAGCAGGGCTACCCTGGGAATGCAGCCCACCCTCTATACAATATCAGCTCCCCTAAAAACAGAAGAGAGGACCCCAAACAGGGAACACCTGTGAGCCAAGCAGCTCACGATAGCTGCATTAGGAAGAGCAGTAGGAAGCCCTGCAGCTGCATGAACAAAAAGAAATTCCACTATGGCTGAGGCATCAACCCTTGCCAGGGTGCGACGTGCCCCCACATTTGCAAGGTGTGGATGAGAGCTCCAGCACGGGTGGGATGACCAGGCTGTGCCACACCAGCGGCTCTGGGGAGGACACAGGTACACCCCACCCCACCGCCACGGCAGCACAAACCTTATTTCAGAGCAGTGCAGAAGCTGAGCCTGTGGGGTAAACAGCCTACTGCCCCTCAGTCCCAAAAATCTTTTCTGACGATCTTGCTACATCTCTACTACGTACGTTTCGCCTCACCCAAACCTTAAAGGATTTGTCCTATGTTTTCATTCAAAAAAAGCCTTTCAATTCCCCTAAAACCATGAATTCCTGATCATCACATAGCATCCTTCCCCTTTCCCACCCTTGCTGGGAAGTTCCTGCTCCCTTTCTCACTCAAGGGCATATGACTTTACACTATGATTTTGCTGTCCACCCTAATCAAAATATTTCATCAGAAAGAACGAATCTTGTGCCTGATATATCAGGGCCTTCAAAGAGACTTCACAGTGTTTACACCCAGAGGGCTTTCATTTGTGCACAGACTGTTTACGACTTTTGCTGAATAAAGTCACTGTTGTTGGTTTCCCCTTGAATAAATCCGGGCCTGATATTCTAATGTCCTGGGGAGAGTCCAAAGTCAGAAGAGAGCTGGAAATTCTCCATCACCTTGGAAAAACAATATCCTTTGTTCCTCAGGCCATAAGCGCTTTAGAGCAAATAACTGGGATATAGTTTTTGCAGATACTTTATGTACTACATGAATAAAATCCTATTACTATTGCAGAAGAAGTCATCTCCAATCAGGTTTGCTGCAGTAAGTTTTCTGGTTTATTCACCTGAACTATATTTTTATAAAAGCTAGAGGCTGTAAAATGCACGGTGTATAAAGCAAGTTAAAAATTCCTACCAAAAAAATGTTTCAATTTTTTTAAGTAACTTCCCACACAAAGGTGTCTCTGAGCTATCCATTAGCTGAGAGTGAGATACGTCTCACCGAACAACTAAATATTCTTTGTAGAGGGGAAAAACATACAGTAGCCTAAGTGCAGAAAATGTGTTCAGAAGTCCAAAGCTGAAGCAACATTCCCCCAGACTCTTCACAGTGCTGCACTGGGGACATCTCACTCACCCTGTGCCCAGGACACTGGAAAGAACTGGCCAGAGAGGGTTGTTCAGGGAACAGGATGCAAAAAGCAAGTGCCCACTAGCCTCTTGCCCACTGGAAAACTGTGAAAAAAAATTACCATTCCATGATCCATCTCTCCCTGTGATGTTCTATTTGTAGCTGCTTTCTCTGGGCAGAAACGCTTCTGTTCCCTGTGACTCTCCATTCCCACCAGAGAGTCAATAGAAAAACCCACATACTTCTCTTTCCCATCACACGTCGCCCTGGCTGTCCTGAGCGCTGTCACCTCACTCCTCTGCTCCGAGTTACTGAACTAGCATCCCGGATTTATCGTGAAGCTTGGGGTAGCTTCTGTTCATCCCTGCACAAGGTGGATGGCTCCAGGGAGAAATCTGAGCAGACCAAACACAAAAGCAAGCTTATTTTCAAACACTGAAATCCTGCTTTCTTCAGCTGTAACTGCCTGGTCAAAAGCGAGGGATACACGTCCAAACGGGCAAGTCTGAGAACTGCATCACTGGCAGCCGCACACAGAGGGCTCAGAGCGGAGGCCGATTCATTTTGCTCGCCCAAGGACAAACTAAAGCCAGCTTTAGACCTTTCTCCCCATGTAACATTGATTTTTAGGTTTTTATTCAATTTGAGAAAATATGGGCATTCACTCAAACAGTGACTAGCACAGAAATAACTGTATTACGTGCATTATGGTATACTTTATGTTGTAAGGTGGGGGTTTTTCAGCTGTATTATTTTGTTTTCTGAACGCACATTGTGGAGACCACATGAATGAAAAGTGAACTATTAAAATCTCTTGATACCTCTCAGTTCCAATTCTGGTTTTATGATCCTGTAATCAACTTCCAATCCACATGAAAACAATTCTATTTCACTTTCAAAATGTTTTGCAAAAGTCTTGGCATAATACACTTGCTGTACCCCATTACATTTGCCTGCTCTTGAGTTCAAAACAAGAGTGAAAAGAGATACATTTCTGTTCCCTTTTTTAATGGTCTGTTGGACTTTCCTTTTACTTCATCTGTAGGAATATAGTCAACCATAAATTGTGTTCATTCTTCCAACTCTAACCATTCTATGATTCATTGGATAATCTATTAGATTGGCTGAATCTCCTTTTCTTTGTTCTCCACGCTAGCAGTCTTCACTCTACCCCACTTTTTTATCACCAAATTCCTTGTGATGCTCCAAAGATTCTTTGGATTGGTTTAGATTGCATTAAAAGGCATCACAGTTAAAAGAGTCTCAAAAGAGGAAGTTTAAAATAGTCCAATTTATTGTTCCACCTCCCCCTTTAGGATAATCCAGCTCTGCTTCTTCTTTTTCACTAACGAGCTGTAAAATCAAGCACCAAGCTGTCAGATGAGTCTGACTAGCCCCATTTCTGCTTTACAAATAAGAGGCAAAAACTCTATAGAAAATGCCCCTCAACTCTTTGGTCTCCCCGTTAGAGCCCTCCACCTTGGCAAGGATCTTCCCCGGCCTCCATGAGCACCAGTGGGAATCTGCACTACCCCCAACTCTTGAAGTGTTTTGAGGGGGCAGAAGTAGAAGAAAACAGCTCGGCTTCTCACTGACACTGTCACATAGGGCCAAGAAAGGTCATGTTGCCAGCACCACTGCTGTGTCAACGTCTGGACCCAGAGCTGGAGCGGGTGGCACACAGGCACTAAACTTGAAACTTTTCAGAATGTACTTCAGTAGGTTTCAATTGTAAAACAAACGTAGAGGACCACAGAACAAGAAACAGTGGATATTTCCTCTGATGAAGAAGAAAATATTTTCTCCCTCTTTAAGGCATTTCTTCTAGTACTCTCTCCCACACTATCCCACATTTCCAAAAACTGTAACCCTAAGCCATGCCTCCTACACTGCAAGATGACTGCAGCAGGGCGCTGGGAGCAACAGGCAGGGAGATCCCCCTCGGGCTCTGAGCCCGGTCTTTTGCAACCCCAGACAAGTATGAAAAGGACACTTAGTCACGGTGATTCACGCAGCAGATAGTTTTAATGCCACCCTCTCCTCCATCCATCCAGAGTACACTTTGCAAATCCTAACTTTTCCTTTTTTTTTTTTTTTTCCATCTTCTGGGTGCTTGACACTCTGCAGGCAGTTTTAAAGATGACTAAGAAAAACAAGCCAGCCAGGAAAGTTAAATTTGCTGTACATTGGTCTGCACCTGCATAAAGAAATTGCAGGGGAAGGAAGTAGTCCAGGGGTTTCCACAAATCAAAAATGGGTAGAGTATGTACACATTCCTGTAGAACTCACAAAATAGCTTCAAAAATCTAACTGACAACGTTAAAAAGGTATGTCTATTTGTGGTCAAGCCTGAGCTGCTGTAACTTCAACACGAAAGCCCTTGACTAGTGCAGGCCTGTATTTTCTGATAGTCTCAAAGGACTCATGGGTTCAACCTCAAAGCCTATAGCAGTTCAGCCCCAAAAAGCATAAAAACAGTTGCTTCTTATTGCATGTATCAAAGCTATGAATACAGTATTTTGTGTCAGGTTCTTCTGGGCTGATTTCAAGATTTTACAGACCCCCTATATGAGTTCTCCAGATCTAGCAGGTCAGTTGAGAAACACAGAAAAATTATGTTTAGCCATACCTAAAAGGTAAATAAAATACCTTCAGGTGGCTGCTGCCTAAACTTACCCTGAAAAAAAATATCAGAGCATTTTATAAAAGGAAAAAGATCCTATATTGACATTTTGAGCTTGCTACAAAAGTATAAACAGACTTACCAGCTGCTCCTGGACTCGCTGCAATATTAGTGCCTTTTACCAACAAGCATTCAGACTCTGAATAGTAATAATGAGAATGCAAATTTGAATGTGGCTCAGCTTAGGCTCCTAAGTATAAAAGATGAGTAGGGTAGCATCAAAACGTGGCAAATTAGAGTGCAGACACCTGGTCCTGAAAAGTCATGCAGAAAACTTAGTTTATACTGCTTCTCCTTGTTTCTTATTAAAATAATTTGGAGGCTTGAAAGTGAAACAGATTTATGAATTCACTAGGGAGCCAGAGAGAGTCATCACACAGTAATGGAAAGGCAGATTTTTTTATTGATTCAAATTAAGGGTAATTTATTGAAAAAAAGCCATGATTTGCATGAAAGACGTTGCCTAAAGACACAGCAGTCTAAGTGTGTTTTGATATATTTTATGCATACACACACACACACAGACTGTTCGGTGCAACTTACTCTGCTCGCAGAGGGAATTAGCCGGCAGTACTGCTCTGCAGTCATTTCTTCAGTTTATGATCGCCCACCCAGCAAGATAAAACCAATGGGTCATCAGACTTCGCTCTGAGATAACTCAATCCTTCGGCACTTCAAGAGAAGCCTCCCCTCTCTTTTAATCTACCACAAGCAGTCTGGTCGTTCTTAACCACTCTGTTCGTCCCAGGCAACGAAACCTAATTGTCCCACACCTTCAGTGAGTCCCAGGACCCCTCCCCAGCTGTCGTTGTCCTTATGGGAAATTTGAGGTGCCTGTGTTGCACAGTTCGTAGCCCTGGGAAACAGAGAGCAAATGTGAACTATTCTCAGGGAGTTCCGGTTACCACAGAGAACATTTGAGTGTAGGTCTCGGTCCTAGAAGTACTGGCATTTTCTATATCAAAACCATTTGACAAGGGAAGCCTGTTGCTTCATGAGGAAGCTCAAGTCTTCCAGGTCTGGCGTTTCTCAAACTTAGATTTGAATCTTCAACAATAACCTAGACAAACTGTGATGACAATAGAGAGATTATAGCAGGCTTAGAGAATCTCTAGGGCACTCAGGTGCCCCTCAACAAATGAGCACACCAGCATTTCCTAACATTTTCCTAACATTCCTAGCATTTAGATGCTCTATCTCCTTTTCGGTGCCAGGTTCTCTACAGCCAGAGTTACAGGGACAGTGGCATGGGCTACAAACAGCAGGATTCAACTGGAGTGCCAGCAGGACCAGGTGGGCACAGCACTGGTGATCACTGGCAAGGTATTTCTTTCCTCATCCTCCTCAGCTGTGCAAGGAACAAGATTCTCAGGTGCTCCTACTGCAATCAACTCCCCTGCGATAGCGACTGGAACACTGGATTGCCTTCCCCGACTCTTGAGGTGACAAGCCCATTTCTTCTGGAGCTCCTCACTACAAAGCGTTCATGTTTATGAGAAAATCTGTTGTGAATAAATGAGTGTAAAACACCAAAAGAAAGGCACACCGCATTCACCACGTTACCCTGCTGTCAGACCACAAGCAAATTTATCAGAAATTTAGTCTCCGAGAACAGGCTATTTGTGCAGCATATGGGGCACGCATGCAAGTTATTGATCTTAGTGAGCTAAATTTTCACAAGGGACTTGAGCCAGTTCCCATTTGCGTGTACATGCTCTGAACGCTCACAGATTTGACAGAAGCAATTACTCTCCCCGAGCCAGAGTGGCTCATTTGAACAGACTCCTAACTTTGCATTTTGCCATTTGCATACATAGGGTTTAATACCAGAGAAGCATGTAAACAGGAACGTCAGCTTTATGAAAGTCTGACTTTGGGGGGAACTGCTCTGTGGAAAACAATAGTAAAAAGCAGGATCCAATGTAAGTCTTACAGTGAAGGGAAAAAACCCAATTATTACATGACTAGGAAAACCACACGAAATGCTGAGGAGCCTCATATGAAGGCAAATTATCCCACGGCATAGATGGCAAAGGGATCATTTACATTCCCAGTTCGTAAAAAGCAGTGATTAATACAACTAGAGAAAATGTAAAATCTAATGAGTAACTGAAGTGTTCAAACAAACTGCCAGTTTAATAAAGCTGAATGACACGGCCAAAGTGCTGGGAATAAAATCCCAAGGTTCTGTTAGCAGAAAGAAAATTCATGGATCCAGTGAGAAGAAGAAAAGGTGATTTAGCGTCAAAGGAAATAATTACTCTTCAAATAAATAAGAATTAGAATGAGCATTTATATTGTCTTTTCTTCCCCGCTGAATGTCTCCAAAACTCAAATTTATTTTGGTTTACATACTTAGCTAATTAAAGCTCTAAAAATAATATAAATGTTTATGGGCCATTTCTGGGGAAAACTAGCATAACTTAAAACCAACCCAGGCACTTTGACTATTGCATCAAGTTTCTATTAGTTTTCATGGTGCAATAAATTTTAAAAAATTGCCTCCTGCTGATCTAATTATGATCCTATTTTTAAGCAATTTTTAAAAATTAGAAATGTATTGCAGACTTTCATTCTTAATGGCTTGAATGTAATAAAAAAATGCATTGAAGCTGGCAAAGAAAATACTGCACCAAATTTTCAGCTGATGTAAAGAGGCAAACCTTACTGAAGTTGGAGTTCGTGGAGTCGGGACATTTGCACGAGCTGGTCATTTTGCAGAAACCCCAATCTCTCCAGCTGCCAGCCTTACAAATCCATTCTTTACTCTAAGTGCTAAGCTGGGTCCAATTCTTCTCATGTCTCACTAATGTTGGCTAAGCAAGCCAAATCTGACCCGTGACTCTCTTTTCAAACTCTGTGTCTTTGAATTGAGTCACACAAACCCAATGTGACCAGCCCATGACGAAGGGCCACGGGGAAGCACACGACACTACTGTGCAGCACTGGCTGTGTCAGGCTAACAACTTAAATTTCCACTCCTCAGAACATGAAGCTAAAACGTCCACGAACCAGACAGGTCTACTCCCTCCAGAAGTAGTAGTTTACACAGACATTTCTCACAACTGCGTCTGCCCTCCCAGACGACGTCCACCTGCTATGTGCAGGCTATGTACTGCCACTACTAGATCCATAGAGAGCTACCGTTCATAACTTGCTTTCTGCAGGTCCAAATATTCAGGTAACTCTTAGAACGAGAATGGTGAGACGGCTCTAATCCCAGCATGCCTCAGACAGCACTGTACAAGTCAAGACGCAACGTGAAAACACATCCATCATGGAAACAGACTGACCCCAAAATGCCGATGACGTTAACAGTAGCAAGACAAGCCCGAACTACTCTTTAGAAACTCTTGAAAAGTACCACTTTGCATTAATTCAGCATGTCATCATAACCTCAGGATATCTCCCAAATTAAGCAGCAGTGCTCCTATAATTAGAATACAGCTCAGCATTTTCATTCCAGATATGTTTATCACGTCAGAGGTACGGTACAATGAGTACTCTAAGTGGGAAGAGACATAATGCAAGTACAAGAGCACAGGCTACACTCTGACACGGAGTCATTATTTTATAGTCTCTGATGTCTGCATGACCTGCTGCTCACAAAACTCATCTTTCCACTTACAGCAATGAGGACCTGCTTAGTTTCAGACACTGGCAGGTACGTGGGCTTTTTGTTCCCCTTTTTCTTCCCCACTCTCAAGCTCAGTTACTTTTATTTTTACTATCATATTGACAACAATCAATGAACAGAGAACACGGCTGCTAGAAACACTTATGTTAGAGACACTTGGATATAAGATAAGGTCCTCTGCACAGGCTTTCCCCTTGCAATGTCTGTAACGCCCAAAAGAGGCTAAAGAAATGGTAACATTTCCAAGGAATGGTACTGACCAGGGACCACAGCTACAACCAGGAAACTAGGGAAGAAAAGCTAGTTTTGGTTAAGAGCCAAGCAAAACCAATGATGAAGCTCCAAGTCCGCTGTTATTAGATAAGTCTATCTTAGTAATTATTTAAACTTGGATGCAGATGCACCCAAAAAGTCAATAGCCAAGGCTGATTTTACTATGTATCTGTAATAAACGAAGGTGATGACCTCTGAAATCTCTCCAGACGTCAGACTCAAGTCAGATTTAGATAGATTTTCACATAGGCATCTGCAAAAAGATTCAGGTTCTTGAGCTACAAAACTGTATCCAGCCATCAATTGAGTTTCCAAATTTTTAAAAGAAGGCAGGAACCCATCAGCTCTTAGATGGTCATCTCTTGTCCCTTCCTTGAATGTGTGATATTGGCTCCTTAATGTAGCAGGTTCTTGGCAGCTATGTTAAGCTTCGTTTAACAGCAGAAGATTGCAATGATACCTAGCAGTAGTCCCATCCACTGAAGCGTATTTATCTCTAGGGTCTTCAGCGTAAAAAGGAAAAGCTGTTGAACAGAAGGTAACATATCTTCCTCTACATTTACATCCAGGGACATACCTGCTTGCAATGGCAAGAAGTAGAAAAAGCAAGTGCCACCTCAGAGAAGAGCTCTGTCACCTCATCTGTTACCTTCTTCAACGAAATAATGGCTCTCTGAGGGGCAGACAAGGCTGAATGGGTTGTACCAGATTCCAATGTGTTTAGCTGCTGGCAATATTTATAATTGGTAGTTTATATGCAGAAATATTTATAAACAGTAAATTTAGAGATTGACATGCTGCTAAAAGCTGTACTAACCATGTCACAGAGTACATTGCCCAAATCCTGCATCCCCTTAGGTGAGAAGAGGATGCAGAGGAAAGCGTTCTTCCCGCAAATTAATACTTGTCCATTTTTAGTATGAAGTCCCAGAAACATTAGCAGCAGGAACACCCAAATTTTCTAAAATAACTAAATGAAAAATAAAATGCATCTCTATCTTCTGAAATGTCACCTTTCTCTTCAACAGTTAATATGCAGCATGAAAATTAATTCAAAGCTGTTAATTGCTTTTGCAATTATTTTATTTCACTCTGCTTATTTGGGGAGGGAGGTAAGAGACGTGCACGGCACGATGCAAACACCTGAGTGCTCAGGGACACCATGCCTGCATTTTGCTGTAAAGGCATGCAGCAGGCAGGTCTCCTAATGAGATCCATACAGTACAACGGTAACACTCCATTGGTTCAGAGTTTCTGTCGGTTTTCTCATCTACACTGACACAGCACGGAAGGTCAGAAAGGCCCTGTAATAGACTGGTGAGAACTCTGAGAATCTCCTGAGCAGATGGCAATTCAGCCAATCTTATCCAGGACTCAACCTGCAAACAGCCCGATGACACAGACAGATCAGCCAACACAGAACACGTTCTCTTAACCACCTACACACAGACCTACACACAGACTGTTTGTAAGAGTGTCAAAACATCGCTGTCCTGCTCTGTACCATAAATATTACTATTGATACAAGAAGGTGGCTTTCTCCAAAAAACAGATGCTCTCATTCTTAAAGGACCCGCTGTGCGCAGCAACAATTGGCAGAGTATTTTATTTCTATGCTTATCTAATTTGAGACAACGCTGAAAATCCTACGTGGAACTGCAAACAAGTACAGATGCATGTTCAACTTCAGCATGTTTCGAATCGTCTACCAAAACAGAGGAACCACTGTTGGGTTTATCTTATTCTTAATTGATTAATCACAGGCGAGGCTTCCACAAGCAGCGTGTGCCCCCAGCACATCATTAAGGATTATGTTCACAGATACTCTGTTTAGACAGCGCTGTGTTAAATCCCAGCAAATAATTTGGTCACCGAGATGTGCGTGGAGTCCTTTAGGAGCAAAGCTGCTAAAACAATTATGTAATGACATGAAAAAGCAGTGGGTAAACGCCACATCTTCATTCTTCCCAGGCAGGAAAGCTTCACTAGGGCTTCCTCTTTATCTCTGATTTGTTTGAAAATTTAAAAAAAAAAAAAAAAAAAGGCATTGTTACCATGCTTCCCCTATCAGCAATGTCAAACACTTGGCCATAATTTTTCTTCTGAGGCGCTCAAGAGTAATAAAGGAAAACACCAAGATCTCCATGCAGCAGACAGAACTGAGCTCATCGATACTGTTCCTTCACACGACAACTATTAGCAAACCACCGCAGCGGCAGGGAATTTCTCATGGTGCAGAAAGGCTGTTTCAAAGGTCCACAAAGTCCATCATTTTTATTTAAATCTGCTGGTAAAGCAGCTAGAAATAGATGCGCCTCTGCTGCTGCCGCTGCTGAGATTACACAAGTTAAACTAGTAGAAGGTAACAAGGGGCTTCCTCAAAACTCTTTCATAAGCAGCTTTCTTGGTACTTGATTATCATGACAGAGGGAACTGAGAGTCTCAGAAACTCAGCTGACAGCACAGCAGACCTTTGCCTCAGGCAAAGCAGAATGAATTCCCATCGTTCCCAAGTCAATGTAATTTATAGCCCAGGGCTGTGTCTCATTACTCCTGCCCAAGCCAAGGTTGTTCCAACTTCAGTGTCAGTTGAGCAACAGACTTGTCTCTTGCTGGCACTCCGAGAGCGGGAGCTGTGGTTTTATTTAGCTGGAAATCTGGTCTACTGCATAGAGGAGTTTGGAAAGAAGAGAGAACATTTCTGGAAAGTGGAGCATTAGAAGACAGATTTTATAAAATATAATGAGAGAGAAAGATTACAGTATCCAGGAAAAGGATTGAGTTACATCTACCAAGCAGCGCCGTTTGCTCAGCTGCAGCATGGATGAGTTCACAAAATTCATCCTTAATAAGGATGATAGCTAGGTGAGGATGTAACTTTTTCCTGCATAACCTGAATAATATCTAATTTGTCTGTATCCCAAATAAGAAAATGGCAAGTTAATAATGCTGTATGCGCATTATTTTGTTTTCCTCTAAATTGAATACAAGTTTTACATTGTCACAGAGACAGATAAAGTTAAATAGCTTAGAAAAAGCTTCTGGCTCAGTGGAAAAAGGAACCTCATCAAGCACTAAAAGGAAAAACATCCTAGACAGCAATAGGCGGGAGTTCTCTGTGCATGACTTGTGTTCGAATTTCTCTTCTCCAGTAAACAAAGTAACAACCATTCTGCAGCCGCTTGTGCTTTGTGCAAAAAAACACAAAACAGAAAAAACCCCAACCCCACTGCATTACATTGCTCCGCTGCCAGTATTCCGGCTACAGGAAGAGCTGGGGGTTGCAGGTTGGAGCACCCATCATCCACACCTGGGAGCAGTCCTGCACAGGAGCTCATGGAGGAGAAAAGGCCTGAACTTACCGTGTAGTTTGGGGGACCACATTTCTGATTCCAGAAAAGTCACCAAAATGAGCCTTAGAAAAAGATCATTCATTCTGAAAGACAACATAAATCTGGATAGAAGCACCTTTTCCTGTTTCAGCAGGATTTTTTGTTATGTGTTTTCTAGTTTGTGTCCTCCCTCAGAGTTTCTATCCAAGATATGGGCCTTGCAGGAGCATTTTAAGGATGACAGCAACAGCTTTGCATTTCTTGATTCCTTCTTGTGAACTTCAGAGTTAGCCCGTGAAAGCTCAGGGATTAATTAACCACTTCCAGCAGAAGAAGCATTTCAGACTGAAGAGTGACCCTAAATTGGGAACACTTCAGCACAAAACACAAAAATGTTGGAGATGGTAAATCTTTGAGGGATAAGACTCAGGTTAAGAAGGAATTCCTAGAATTTTCACTGATGATTTTGGATTTATTTTGAATGGAGTTTGACTTATGTTGAAAGATCCAAATATTCCTGAAATGAGGGACTTTGAAACAGGAATTAAATTATACAAAGACAGAGCCAGACTGTCTTTGCAGGTATCTGAAGAGGAATATTCTTCATTGCCTCGAGACCATATCTTCACAGCATCCCCTTTTTTCCAGCTCCAGGAGAGAAGCAGACTCCAATATCGAAGTGGACACCACATTAACAAGCCACTCGCTCAGCTCTCCTTCTGTCAGACTTTTACGATTCCTATAGCTCTTTGATTACCTGGTCATCACCACCGATGGTTTTGTCATTCATCCAAGCTCCCTTGTATGCAGCCAACAGCCTGGGCATCTTTCTCCTAAATCACCATGCTTTTCACTGGATGATTGGGAAAACAAAACAGGGCTGGCTGATGCTGCTACGCTCTCAAATTCTGATTTCAAGGTGATTTGCGCTCCCTTCCTCCTTGGTTTGTGAGAGTGGGAGGGGACGCAAAAAGCTCTCTTCTTTTGTGTGCTGGAGCCAAATAAGGAATTAACTTGCCTAGCACAGTATTTGCTCTGGAGTGTACGGTACGTCAGGGGGACAATCAATGTCATGGTTCTATAAAGCTGATTGAAACATGATTACACAGCAAGCCATGGGCTCCTTTTTTTTCTAAGGCTTGCCAACCGCCTGTGCTTCTTAGGAACAATTACTACCGTAGGTGACTTCGGATTGCAGCTGGGATGGATGTTAGTTTCAATCTTATCAGGAAGTTTCAGACATTTTGGGTACAAGACTAAAGTTAACTGCACCAAGTGTTACACAACAGGAATAACGTGAAGAAAGTTATCATCTAATGAACAGGAAAGAGTTAGTGGACAGGTTAAGGAACAACCCTTCTCCATTGCTGGACTTCAGAACTAAAGAATATATTTTATGACCATAAGATTGGGCACATTTTCCACCTTAAAACTCAGTTTAAGCCAGGCAATTATTGCTACTTATATTCCTCCCCAGTTCACTAAATTTCATCCAGGAAATGGGAGGCAGCAAAGGCCTTTAATTTTTCCATTCTTGTACTACTTCTTTTGGGAGAAGGTTGAGGGAGAGTTAAACAGCATGTTTGCAAGTTATATTTAAGGCTGGCAACATGTGAAAGACTAAAAGCCCTGAAGAATAAAGTCCTTTAATTTAGTCAGAGCTCAAGCACAGCATGGCTGGTAACAGTATAAAAAGCAATAGCGCAGCTCTAGGAGTGGATATGGAAGTTAACCTAGGGAGACCCCGGGAATAAAAGAGGCCCATTTGCTCCCTGGCCTATTTACAGAGAGTCACACAAACACAAAGTCATTTAAACCTGAGTACAAGCACAGACAACACACGTACAAGACAGGATATAACACGGTCCTATGCCCAGCCTTTCTCTTGACCAGGAACAGGGATAGTAGGGCTGAGAAGTCTCATCTACTCTTCTTCTTGCTCAGACTCCTTCCGTCCTGTTCATGTTTCCTTGGGACTTTATTGCTTTTTGTTTTCTATAAATAAAATCAAGTTTAATGTCTACGAGAAAGGGAGGAAGAATGGAGTAGGTAACAAAGCAATTGGGAGTGCCTCAGTAATGTATTCAGGCCATTAAGGATTTCATTAGGTTTACTAAAAGGTCATTAATGATAAAATATCTTCTTTTATTTTACCTACTTTGTAAACATTATAGTCTATTCTGCCATTCAAGCTTGCACCCCACTGACATTAATTAGCATGCTATATATTAAGGAGAGTTTTTAATGAGATGTTATTTCATACGATTTTATTGGAGAGCCTCATTGTTCAGTTTAATAGCAGAAAATGACAACTATAGAAATTGCTTTGATAGGACTGCAGCATTGAGGCGGTTATTCAATCTCCATACTTGTTCCTCAGTTAGTTCTTGATGCTGAAAGCACCGCTTAATATATCTCATAACTGGTTTGCCATGCTACACTGGCTGTAGCGAAAGCTGTGGGCAATGAGCAAAAACCCAAACCAACACAACAGAGTGCTAACAACATCACTTACAGCTGCCCTGTTTGCTTTGTACCATGAAGTAACACAAGCAAGACCACATATGTATAAAATGGGTTTGCCACATTTATAGATAAAATATCAGTCCTAGTCCTATCAGTCCACTACCCACTTGTGCTTATTTTCCAAGTCAAGTGTCTGCCTCACCCTAAGTCACTTTTCATGATTTCAGACAAAGGCGGCTGAATTTGAAACAAAGGGAAGAGTAAGGAACCCAGTTGTTCTCCCTGTGCTAGAACGTAGCAGCTGCCAGCATCCGCCTGAAAGCTGTCCCGCTCCTCCTGTCAGCGGTACCAGCTGGACAGCAGGGAGAACAGAAACCAGGAAAACCCAGTAACAAACAGGGAGGGCAACAGGAGAAGGCAAAAAGGGAGGCAAGGGACGCAAAGTGACAGAGATCGGTAATGAGAGCAGGGCACAGGAAACCAAACCCAAACCCATCCTGTCCGTTGGATGGAAGGATCATAGTTAAAGACTGGGTCTAATACATACGCACAGAAAACAGCAATAAGATTAATTTCCCAAAAGTAACCATAGTACTGGCATCTCCTCCTTTTGAAGGTCATGAGAAGATCACCTTGACTGGCTTTTCCTCTTTTACATAGTTCCTCAGCTGCACCATTTAACAGGATAAAGCCACCACTTCTGAATTTTTCAATCCTATCTATTTGCTAAATTAAGCAATACTTAAGATGAAAAGGAAATAACCATCTAGGAAGGAAGTACAAACATGTATCTGTAGTTTGCATTCAACTTAGTTAACTGCTGCATTTTGGAAAGCAAAATATTGTAAGATTTGAATATGGAATTGTTAAAAAGCCTTATCTCTATTACCATAACTGCATAGGTATGCTGGCACTTGAAAAGATTAGATGGAAGAAATGGAATTAAGAATCATTTGTTTTCCTGGATGAGCAATAAAGAGCATGTCTGAAAGAAGAAAGAAGAATAGACCAAAATTGTATTTTTTCTAGAAAAGAAAGTAAAGCACTGGAAGGCAGAAAGACAAGATGTTCACATATCTACAAAAGGATTTTTTAAATTTGAACTTTGTTATAATAAATAATAAGTTTTGGGGGGTTTTTTCAGTTCTTATCACTTAGTTTGGCTTAGAAAGAGCCCAACACGCATGCTAAAATAATTCAGTTCCTTCCTTTACAAAAAAAAATAAATAATGCTTTGTTGTAGCCAAATATTTTTTCTCATTTGCATTGGATTTATATTGCTGCAAGTCTATTGGCTTCAAAAGAACAATAAAAAGGTAATCAAAGAAATTGTTGTGCTCAAGGGACCGTATTATGCTTTTATTTCTGGAAAGCTTGATAAGCAATTTTTTTAAACAGTTGATTCATACTATTTATAACACCAGTATGCTATTTACCTGGAGGTTGTCATACATTTAAAAAAAACCCTGACATCTGAGTTTCTCAAAAAACCCTCTCATTTTCTTATCAAGATGTTACTGGAAACTGTAAGACTTAAAAGAGTATCATTAACAAATGCTTCTGAGTTAAGTATATCTTGCAAGTAACAGCGAGTGAGTAGCGTACACTTAAGAATCCTTTATATTTTAAGAAGTTTGTTCAAAAGCTCTTTAAGGTGTTTATTCAGAAAAGTATCCCTAATTAGGAGATCATTTAAACATTTCCTAAGTTTAAGGCTGTGGTAAACTAACCTGGACAGGATGGAGAGAAACAACAGCAACGATGATAGAGCAGGCTCTTTCCAACAGGGTTTAGCCCCTGAGGCAACAGCCAGACATCCGCGCCTGGCCTATCCTCCCTGCTGCTGCCCTCCTGGGATGGAAGGAGCGTGGACAGCCAGCAGTCACTGTCCCAGGACGTACCAGACAGAGCAGAGCCCAATTCCTGTTATCCCCCACATCAGCTTTAAACCAACACGGCTCCAACTGACTGCAGTTCTGCCACGGCATTTTACCTTTCCAAACACGATAGGGGAAGGAAAGCCATCCTGTTTCACCAGAACAGCAGCTGCATGTGTTGGCTTCCGTACTGTTGTGCGTAATATACTAATATATGATATAATATACTAATACTAATAATACTATTCTGTATTATTGTGAAAATAAGGTTTTCCTTGTAGCATCAGAGAAGTCCCCTTAAATGCTCTGTGTATGGCAGAGGAGTCACTCAAGCGCATACTGCAATTCTAGGGCTGACAGGGAGTTTTTAAGCCATATTACTTCATTAAACAGCATGGAAGGGGGGGAAAAGGGCTCCCTGTGGGATTCTACTGACTGAAAGAAAAGATATTTCTTGTCACCTTGTGATCCTCAAATTTCATTGGAAAGCTGTCTCACTAAGCCCTGCCTTGGCCCAGAAACAGAACAACAGGGTCTGTGGCTGACACGGCACCCCAACCTGCTAAGAAAGCGAGCAATGCTTAGATTTATAGCCCTTCTCAATTGTCAAAAAAAGATAGCAATTCAGTGCAATCAGTACCGTTCTTCTTCCAAATTCTGTCCTGAATCCTGACTAATTGGGGCCCAGAACATTGGCAGCGTCTAAACAACCTGTCCACCAAGTGCTCAGTAAAAACTACAGTCAGCAACCATATAACAAACAATTGCTCTTCAGCCAGCCCAGCCCTCTTCCAGTGCAATTCTGCGCAAAAAGCCGTTAACTACAGAACTAATTTAGCTGGGTATATATGCACAGCTTTCCTTACATGTAATCGAGAGGGTGAAGCAGCCTACTACAGAGCTGACAGAGATTCAAACTTAAACAGATTATACATGGCCACACAGTTCCGTTGCTAGTTTAGACTATAAAAGAATTATAATTCAACATAGCACAGATGCAGTAAAACACTTATTCTTCATGTAATTGACTTTCATGGACTCTGGACAAACAATATACTGCAGCACAAGACACCGTATAAATCCAGTGTCAAAGGAAAACAACATTAGTGCTGCAGATGAACAGAGAATAATATCCAATTGCGTGAAGACTGCATTGTCAAATGCCCTTACAGAAGAGCGATAAAGCTAGGACCGAATATACAATCCTTAATTGATCATTTCCTGGGTTTTCAGCACTTAACTATGTCTCCTTAATGTTCTCTTAATGTTCGGCTAAATGCAGCAGCCAGCTGTGTGTAGCATGGACTTCCTTCAGTGCACACTTAGTGAGCTTAAGTGAGAAAGCTTCGTCCCAGGAGTATCGTGCATCCACAGAATGCAATTGAGAAGCTGTAACATGATTGATTTTCATGGGAACATTCAAAGCCACTTCTCACTGAAGGCAATTTCCGAGAATTGTCATCTTTCTACTATTTCGACTGTAGAGCTTTATATAAATTGGCTGCAAGATTTCGTGGTTGTTGCTTTCCTTCTTGTGGGAGCCATTTTTCACTCTTCTTAACCAAAGAAAGACTTTAAATAAACAAACAAGCGACTAAGCCAAGCTGAGTTCCCAAGCCTTTCAGCTTTTCCAGGAAACCTTTTTTTTTGCTATACCCTTTAGGGGAGATTTTATCCAAAAAATGTCAGGTTTCGTGAATAGATTAAAAAAACACTATGAATAGAAATGCATGCATATCCGTGCAGCGGATAGCTATCACACCAGATAATCGTGCTTTGTGTTATAATAAGTATGTACTCTCAGGGGTCAAAGGTGGCAGAAATTTGTTTCCACCCTACTGTAAATGCAGACAGCACATCCCACAAATATTGACCTTATGCATGACCCTCTAAGAGGCAGTTTCCATGTAACGACCTCTCCTGCAGAGAGAAAGTGAGTGAAGTGATTGAGAAGAAATGGCATATTGGCAACTGGAGAGATGATGAAGGGCAAACTGCAATTTTACATGGCAACTAAGAGGATCTGTAACCTCTGAAGTGCAATTTAAACTCAAATCCGCTGGGATTAGAAGAACTAGGCTCCAAGCATCCCATTAAAGAGCTGAAATTGTGTATGAAAGTCCCTTACGTTATTATTCCTGGCATCTAAATAGAGATCTACAGCATTTCAGAAACAGTGACAGATTACCAGCTAGTTAGAAGCTGCAAATGCATCCTTATTTTTCCCAAGACCCTCGTGCAACCCACATAGGACTTAATAATCGTGAAGATGAGAACATAAGTGATTACAAGACTACACCTTCCAATGTTTAAAAAGACAGCTTGCTGTTTGAACATTGCCTTTAGGCATGGCTCTTCGAAAGGACTTCAACAGTCTGAGAGTCAATTTTCCAGCCAAGGAGCTGAATATACTGTAGCCACCCTTTAAATGCTTCTCGGATTGTAATACCGTGTAACAATGCCTGTCCCTCTTTAAGGGCAAAATATTCTAAAACCTGACAATTCTGAGAAATAGATTACACACGGAAAACGTATTTACAAAGGCAAAAGCCAACATCACTTACCGAGTGCACCCGTAAGCTGCCGAAATGAACAGTGAAATGCAGATATAAGTAAGTTTTATTTATTTACCTTTTCAAGATTAAATGCAAGTTTGCACAAAATATCTGGGTCTACACATGTATCTGAAGCACTTCTATTTGGATTATGGAACAAATGCTTGAGACCTCCTCATATCATCTAAAAGCAGGAGAAGTTAAGTGCCAAAGCTGGTCCATGACCTTAAATTAGATTGCTTGCTCCTGCAGTCCAATGACAGCATAGGTCTTTCTGCTGTTTGATGGTGGTTTGACTTTACACGTGCTTAGGATAAAAAAAAAAAAATAATAAAAAAAAATATCTTTGTGCATGTCTTTGTACACAAAGGCTTTGAAGCTGAACTCCCACACGGTATAAGCACAATAAGCAGCATTTGATTATTAGGGATTTTAAAGCACAGCAGCTTTTCAGGACTGGTAAAAACACAATTCAACAAGTTGTGGTGCTTTCAGTCTGCCAGGAGACTGAAGGGGGGACAGGACTTATTACAATATTGTTAGATTCTGCCACTCACAGCTCGCTACGAGAGACAGCTGTAATAACACCTCTTTCATGAATGTCACATGCAAAACCATCTCTGTAGAGCATTCTACCCAAACCAATGTACCAGCAAAATCCATTATCGCTGTTTAGCTGTGTTTCCGAACACAGATTGAGCTACTTGTCTCATGTAAGTACCTACACACCTCGAAGCTACCTGGGGACCTGACTACAGCTAGAGCTCTTAAGCTTTATCTCCGTCGCGCGGCTTCCTTCCAACAGCAGCCTATGCATCTCCCTAACAGCTTACTTGACCGGACAGATCAACTGACACCTACTCACTCCGCATACCCTCGTGTTATTAACTGCTTTGCTGTGCTCGCCTAACACCCCCAGAATGATCTATACCATCACTCGCGTTCTCCACGGCTCATATCCTCATCTTTTCAGCATACTGATTAACTGACTTGCAATTCCCGCAGCTTTCCAAGTTCCCTTGAACAAGAGGTTTCTGCTCCCTAGAAACAGACTGCAATTACGTACTGATTTGGGGACCTAGAAGGTTCCTTTGTTTAAAAATCCAGCTGTGGCTGTACCAAGTGAAACAATTACTTCTCCAACTGAACACGGGGGGGTTTAAACCAGTTTAAAATGCAAGGATATTGCTGCCTTTATTAAAAGACTACAATAGCAGCTTGAAGGATAAATATCAATCACAAAAGACTTGCATAAGTCAAAAAGGTTCATTAAGGTTCGTCCATTTTGTTTAGGCTCTTTAGAAATATTCAGTCATTATGAAATTAGGGATTTTGGCTGCCAAATGACTTGCTGAAGGTTGGGCTGCTGAATTTCAGCCCAGTTGGCACGTAAGCAGTGCGCGTGCAAACTGCAACAGCAATTTGTGTGACATGGAAGTCTGCCTGGCAGGGAACTGCAAGAACGATGAGGGATCTGAGAAGAAAATCTGTCCCAAGGAAAAGCAAGTGAGATGTAAGTAGAATAGACAGTGTGTTTATCTGGAAGCATTTTAGAAGCTTATAACAAAATTTTTTAACAGAACTAGAGAGAAAATAGCGTCCAGATACAATGAATCAGATCTTGATGGTAATGGTAAGGAGGGAACTATTACTTAGGAGAAGGAGGAGGGGGTTTTATTTGTTTTTATTAGGAGGGTTCATGCCCAAGGGATTTGAGAGACAGTCACTCGTACGATACCTTCACGTGAATCTAGCCAGTTATTTCCACATGTAACGCAGAACTCAACACCAGTAGCTCAAACTCATAAAGTGATATTTCTTGATCTCTACTTTGCAGGGCGTTTTTCTTTTGGTAGGTTCTTGGGTTTGTTTCTCCCTAATGACAGCATCAAAATTGCAGTGTTTGTACATAGCTGCAAATTTGCTAGCACATCATTGAGCCTCCCGGCTCCTCCTGGTGACAGAGCAGCAGTCGGGGCTGGGCTTCAGGAACCGTGCTCCCTGCCGAGACCTCATTAGAGTAATGCTGCACAAAGTTCATAGTTTGACCTTTTTTATTCTGTTGTCATTAAAGCCTTCTGCTCCTACCTGGATTGGTACTGTGGGCCACGGGAAAGAAGTGAAAACCTATCAGAGACTAACCACTAGCTTTCCCCCCCCCCCCCCCCCGCCCCTTTAACCAATAGGTCAACTGAACTCTGTTAAAGCAGTGTAAGGCCATGATGATACTGAAAAATGGCTGAACCCTGTGTAAAATAACACTTTGGAGGTCATTACTACTAAGGAATTACTTTGCTGCTAGACACATGGCATGAAATCTTGAAATAATACTAGTAGCCACAAAGGTGCAGGTTTAAGTGACTACAGTAGGCTAGGGATTGAGCAAGCAATACAAAAGATGCAACTACCTGGACAATACTGGCTGTTTCTCAGTATTTTTAGGAAGATACCAGGATCTCCTGTTACTTGCACTCGCATTTGCTTGTGATATGGATTTCAACAGCCTGACAACTACTCTGAGAATGCTCTGGCCACCTCTCTCTGCTCATCTGTATTTTCATCTCCAGCTGATGAACTTGTCTCAGGGTGCCAGGGGGAACAGAAATGTTCTGTATGAATTTTCACATGTAAGAAGGGAGAGGAAAGGAAAGTATTTCCATTCATGACAACCTTCAGGCCCTCTGGGTCTCCCGGTGTTTTTAACACGTGGATTTTCATCCTTTTGGAGATGAGGGGGAGGAGGAAAGGAGGAAGAGTTTGAATTCACCTTGACTTCTCTTTGGCTTCAGCTGCCAAATATGCATAGAGTCATTATCAGAAAAGAAAAATTTGTTTGTGCCTCCACTGAGACTCGAGCAACGATATGACTTGAGGGGCAAAGGCACTGTCATGATGCATCACTACCCTGGAGGCATTAAAGTATCTCTATGCAGCTGCTCAGCCAGAAAACCTACTCAGCTTGCTGAAGTCCTTTCAATGAGCTGAGCCCAAGGCAATATTTTAGTAGGAAACTGCCTCTTTAAAAATTAAAAGGAGTTATTTTTGCATCATTTGACTTGGATTATTTTAAATGTGTTCCATTATAGGTCACCTGTATTGCCAATAAAATAATTAATTTGCAACTGATTCCGTTCAGATTAATTCCTAAAAAATACAGACAGCTTTATTGCACAGTTCCTTACACAGACACAGGATAGCCTGTCGTACACCTTCAAAAAACATGAAATTGAAAGAATCATAGAACCGTTTAGGTTGCAAAAGACCTTTAAGATCATCTAGTCCAACCACTGACCCTACTCTACCAGGTCTGCCGCTAAACCATGTCTCTAAGCACCACATCTACACGACTTTTAAACACACCTAGGGATGGTGACTCAACCACCTCCCTGGGCAGCCTGTTCCAATGGTTGAGAACTCTTCCAGTGAAAAATTTTTTCCTAATGTCCAGCCTAAACCTCCCCTGGCGCAACTTGAACCTGTTTCCTCTTGCCCTATCGCTAGTTACTTGGGAGAAGAGACCAGCTCCCATCTCACTACAACCTCCTTTCAGGTAGTTGTAGAGAGCAATAAGGTCTGGCCTCAACCTTCTCTTCTCCAGACTAAACAATCCTATTCCTTCAGCCGCTCCTCAGAAGACATGTTCTCCAGACCCCTCACCAGCTTTGCTGCCCTTCTCTGGACACACTCCAGCACCTCAATGTCCCTCCTATACTGTGGCACCCAAAACTGAACACAGTACTCAAGCTGCGTTAGTTCTGTTCTAGTACAGACAGGTGGTATGAAGGTTCATATATTTCCACAAGTGTCTCAACAGTGACCAACAAAAAAATGACTCCTTACTTTAGTCAACGATTATTGCCTGGTTGAAATTACTCAAAATTAGCAAGAGGAGCGTCTATTCATTTATTTAGTCTTGCTGTATCAAATTCAATCTACCTTTTGTGAGCCAGCTGGAGAGATGACCTAAAAGTGCAGTTACATTTAAGCGCAGGAGAAAGTTGCCATCTCTTGCTCATGCTGTAGTGTAAGAGCTCACTGATGTTAAACCTGCTTTATTTTTTCCATTTGACCATCACTGGGTTAGAGGCAGCCGGTGTCAGCAAGGAGATCTAGGAGTGACATGTTATAAGATATGCTGTTCCAAACTGAGAAGCTGGCTGGGAAGAGGAAAGCAGCAGAACCTCACTGGCGATGGCAGAGTTGCTTCTTGCACCCATGCCTTTTCCAATATAAATTTGTACATTCTCCTGGCATAAAAGAGAAAGCAAAAAAGTGGTTCTTGCCCCTCCGTATCAGAAAATGCTGCACAAGCCCACAGTGAGGATTTTTATATCATCATAAAATTTTTTTCCACTTTTTCTAATCTTACTGCGGTAAATGCTGAACCTATGAACTGTAACATGCTCAGCCAGCACTAGTGCACTGTTTTTTGCTATTTAATAGAAGTGCCTTTACCTTCTCTTGTAGGACTGTGTCTCCTTTCACACTATCCTCTAAAGCAGTCCTCCTTTTATATTCCTTTTCTGCATATTTGGGTGTACCTGACACTATGGATGCAGTCTCACCAGAAGCACATGCCAACAGTAACGCTTCCTTACTTTAACAAGAAACATCTCCTCTGATACACCAGAATCATATTTGATTTTTTTTTTTTTCATCCAGCATAGGGATGGTCAGTGATCATCCTATAACCTGCTGGGTATTTTATCTGGTGGCGGGGAAAGTGGTTGGGCCAGATAGATGTATCATTGAAAGATTCAATAAGAACACTGTAAGATAAGACTTAATGGCTATATTCTGCCAAGATTGCCAGGAAGCCTTATGACCATTGGAAAGGCAGAGAGGAATTTGTTGCAGTATTTAGGTATAAAATCTAACAGAAGTTTACCTCAAGAAAAAACAGAAAGAAAACAGACCTTGGAGATACTGCAGAAGAAAAAAGAGCAGGAATTGAACACCCAAGACATGGAGGGAATATATGGCTCTCATTTTGCCACAAATATTGGTAGAGAAATCTCTTCTCTTTTTTGAACTGGAAACTTTTTCTATGACAGCAGCAAACTATCTTGAAGATTCTTATCTATTTTAATCAGGCTTCTTTTAGCACCTGCTGAAATTTCTCAGAGCTCAGGATTGGCTTAAACACATATGAAAAGGGCCCTGTGGCATGTATTCCTTGACAACAATCTGTTCTCCTCACCTCATAGAGTGTAATGATGCCATTTGTCTCATTTGGAGGCTTCCACTGAACATAGATCTTCTCTTCAAAAGGTCCTCCCTGGATGGATTCCAGGGGAACGGGTCCAGGAACTACAGGAGGGGGGGGAAAAAAAAAAAAAATAAAAAAAATTGTGTTAGAAGCTACTTACCAGCTGCACACACATCAGAAGACACCAAGAGGCCAGCAGACAGGAAGTTTAGAGTTGAAAATAAAAACCATAAAAATAATATAATTAAAAAAAAACCCTCAAGGAATTACCATTACCAAGGTGCTATCAATATGAAAGGCCTATTCTCAACCTTTAGTTCAAATAAGAATACTCTAATCTAACCACTAAGTGATAAATAAAACCAGAATCCATGAAAATATGAAGCCAATTTCAGTACGTCCTTATTCCAGTACAGCACAGCAGCACTGAGGAATTTAATTTGTTCTTCTCTGCTCTATCCACCTAAACAGCCAGATTGCACCTTGGCATAAAGATGCTGCCGGGCTGCACACCTTTATCAATATCAAAGACTGATTTCTTTAGTAAAGTCACAATGTAAGATTTGTATTTCATTATGGCTACAAGGCCAGCTAAAAAATCCACCTACTCTAGCAAAATCTTAATGCTGTGGAAGGTAACTAACTAAACGCACTCCCAAGCCTGTTTGATAAAAACCCTGTTCATTTTTCTGAAAGATCTGCCATCCTCTTCTGTCCCCCCATACGATATACCGAACTGCTAGAGCAACTTTCAGCTGAGGGAAACTTAAGACAGCAACTCGTTGCAGCTCTGGCAGAGGAAGAAGGCTTCTTTTTCAACACATTAGACAGAACGGAGGCTTGTCATCTACAGGAGTCCTTGGTCTGAAATAGCTCAGATGGGATAATAACACTTTAAAGCTTTCCATCAGTGCTTCCGGAAAACAATTCTTTTGTATCAAGAACGGAAGAGTTAGCACCAAATGAATTTAGCTTCTGAGACATATACAAAATGCTACGTGCAGAAGACCAGCATTAAGAAAAGCTACACTCCGGAAAAGACGACATTATACTTCTTTTTGGGAAAATGACGTGACGGCACAGGAAAAGAATCAACAAATGCCAGGATTAAATTTGCTCATATGATTAAGGAAGCTGCTCTGTGGGTCCTAGGTAGTTCAGAACATGACTTCTATAGACTTAAACCTACCGCTGTTCAGTAACTGCTTAGACTGGTGTTTGTCATTTCCAAGCACTTCACAGGGAGCCCTGCCCTTTCAAGAACACGGGTATGCAACGGAAATTATTTACACCTACAAATTTTACTTGCATAACACACACACCGTACAGAGAAGCCGTTTATAGGGACAGAGGGTTATGTTGTTACTTACAACTTGAAAATATTAGTCTTCCCCCCAAAAAACAAAAGCAAGCAAGCCAGTCCAACAGAACTTACCATCTTCCTCAGTCTGCACAACTAACTCCTCGCTTTCCATTTTGCCCTCCGGGTTAGAGAGGGCTAACCTCAGCCTGATGGTCATGAAGGGCCGAAGACCTCGCAAGGTGTAGTGGGAAGAAGTTTGGATGAGTTCCTCTGCCTCAAATTTTTGCTGGTTAAACACATACTGGTACTGGACTGTGAGGTTGTAGCTGTGGCAGCGGGTCACCGCATAACCAAAAGGCTCCCACTGCAACGTCAGCTGCCGGGAGCGAATATCAACAACTTCTACGTTCTGCGGCCCATGGACAGGATCTGTGAAGCAAGAAAAGAAAAAAATAAAAATAAATAATTTGACATTAGAAGAAGTCAGTCATCCATTACTATGTCTCCTTCTGTATTGCCAGAATATCTAAGTATGTTCTTGCTTTACAAATTAACATCAGCTCCACAAATATATTCTGGCTCCTGAGTTTTCCCTGAAAATCCTGTCATAGGGCCCTGAACAGTGGCCATGCTCCTGATTCCCGTGAAACCTCACTGAGTCCAACAAGGGCAGCGTGATTTCCATCAGTTGAGTAGTGTGCAAGTCGAGCTTTCTTCATTCTTACAGAAAAAAAAAACAAACCCCCCCCAAAAAAAGGGTAGTTGATGGTCTACTTGAAGTACCTTGGCGAATCCAGCCCTAAGCGATGCAAATGCATAGGAAATACCTGCCAGAAAAGGAATGATCTCAGCTTTCAATTTAGCTATGTAGCCCCCACACCCTCCTGCCCATCCTAAACCCTAAACCGAGTGTAAGAATCGAGATTAAGAGTCTGACTATTAGACTGTCGACAACCCCAGCACTACTGCCCTCTCAGTTCTTTAAACTCTTGAATATTTTGGCAATGGGGCACAGGAGCAGATCATGCCACTCCTTCAGTAAGTTTTCTGAGTCATCTCAACTTCACTCCAATAGAAGTTTTATTTAAGACCATATCGACGCCTTGGCCCCACTGAAGTTTCAGTGCTCTTTATTATTCTTTCTACAGTATCTGACTGAGGTACAGTTTGAATATTCATGTGTAGGAATCATTTTCACCTGCTGTTCCTTAATTTATTTTTAACAGCATAACTCAAATGCTCTGACTAGACTCTGCCCTTTATATAAAATATAAATGCACGCACCGCTAGACATGCAGATATAAAGAATGAAGGATGAGTGAGTAAAATCAGTGTTTGAGATGTGTCAGATGGTAATAATACTACACATGTCATAGTTTGTTTATCTGACATTTCTTCAACTTGTGTAGCTCGTTTGCTTTTTTGCTTAATATATAGCTAAGCAAGGTAATTAGAAAATATATAATTTCACATAAAGTTTCTTGATTTATAGCACAATTTAGAGTTTCGCCCACTTCTCACGTTCTCTCACGATTTTAACCTATGAAAGGAACAGAACATTTTCATGGAAACAAAGTAAGTCACAAGGACTCCCGAATACTAGTTACACTTCTTTGAAAGATAATTAAAGTGGAGAAAAAGCCTTCTAGTAATTCTTGAAAGTAAAGAACGCACCAGACATACTGACTTCAATCTACTAACACATGAGCAGAAAATATACTATAACAACCAGCATATTCAGTGTTACTTCTGAAAAAACCCCTAGTGACTGACAATGGGAAAATAGCTACTTCTGAAATGAACAGTATTCTGAATCTTTATATACGTACACACACATGCAGACACTTTCGGAATACAATGGATATTAAAGGACCACGGGTGTAAAGCTAGCAACTGGTTTAGGTTTCTATAGAAGTCATGTCATTCCCTTAGCATCCAGAAAACCCCTCTTAGATGACATTCTCTAATACTGTGCGTGCCAAAAAAAAAAAATAAAAATTAGAAATTAGAAAGTTTGTATGCAGAAATATACACATATATACTTAGCATTAGGTGATAATCATTCCTTTACTGTAAACCCATGAAAAGAACATTTCTGTAGGTGAACTGTATAGAGAAATAAGGTGAACAAAAGAATCGTTCTGCGAAATCTTTCAGCCTCTGAAACTGTAAAGGTAAGCACAAGCCTTATTCCAAGATGCATCAAAAGGAAAGAAAACCAAAAGCAGATGCTTGTCCTTCGGAACTCTCCGCTACACCAAGTAATCAACTCCAGACCCCAACCCAGAATGTGGCTAAGACACGGCAAAAACATTTCACAGCAAGACAACGATGCAGCTGAAGATGGCAATTAACCTCCATGCTCATGTTATAGTGGTTTTTTTTTTCAATTACAGTTATTTTCTTTAAGTCAGTCATGTTATGGACTGAATGGGTAATTAGAGGGTGTTTGGTTTATTGATGTCGGATGCGCTGACTTTATCAGTGGGTAAGAAAACGACTCAGATTCAGCATCACCTCACTAAGTGATACGTCCAAAACTTGGACCATGGAAGATTACATGTAGTTTTTAGCTTGCTTTCTCATTTTGTTCATATTTACCCTTTCCTTTCTTACCCAAAATTGTAAGTTTCAGGAGCTGCCTTGTATCAACCAGTTCTACTCGAAATTCTACTCAAAAAATGCTCTAAGATACATCCTGAGGCCTTTCTTTAGTTTTTCAACACAATCTTTTCAATAGAGTAACTGGCCTATTAACAGATTATGTTGAGTTACAAAGTGAGAAACTAAAATAAGGTTCTAAACATAGTCCAGACCCCACTGCGCAATCACAAAACATACCACATTCTCCCAAGGACTACCTGTTCTCAGGCCAATAATCCCAAAATGTGAGATTTTTCAGTGAAAAAATGAGATCACGATGCTGCGGTTCATAGCGAAAGCAGGAAGGGGATGCAGGTTTCAGAAATACCCAGAGCTTGAGGAGTCTCTGACAGCAGCTGCAGAGACTTGACACCTAATGGCCTCCTAGATTTTTGAGCAAAGGGGGAATAGATAAGTAAGTAAAAACTATAGAAACTTCCAGTTGAGACAGGAAGAAACCAAACTGGAATTAAATCAACAAATAGAAGCTGGACCTGGAAACATATATCTTCTCTCTGGCTCCCTCTCTCAGTTTCTAGCTCCTTTTTCTGAAAACAGACTATATAATTTCGAAAATGTTTTCCTGTTTCCTCTGCAGCACAAGCCATTGAAACTCATTGTCAAAAATGAGATTTTTGTACTGTTGTTTTTAAAAGACAGTGGTCCTACTACCTTCTCCATTTAATTCCTTCCACATTTTAGCTTTGTAAGTGTACAATCTCAAAAGGTTTGTAGTACCTGTCCCTGGGACTCTACTGGCTAACATCACCTGTTTTTCATTATGTTGTAATGACTTTCCCCCAAAAGAAACAAGAAAACTAAAAATGTTTATAATTAATCTACAATCTTCTAGTAGTGGTGAATATTTGAAACTGGACAAATTGCTCCATTTTTGTATTCCTGGAATTATAGCTTCCAAATAATGCAAGAAAAAAAACTGAAAATCATTAACCTTGCACTTGGCTAGTGTAAGAAAAGCTGCTAATGTTTATCTCAACTTCAGCTGTACAAAAATACCTACCACAGCAAGGCAGAAGCAGACGGGCCCAATTTGAATGCTTAGATATTATCTACAAGAAGATATTGGCGTAACCTGCATAAACCAAAGTAAAATTTTCTAAGTGTTCTGAGACCTTGGAAAAACCAAAGGAAATTCTGAAGAGGCAGGAGCAATGAAACAGCTGCCACCGATCTATTAGAACTAGTCTTGAGCCCATGCAAAGGAAATTGCAGTCTCTGGGATCTCACTGTGCGAATGCTCTATTTTTATTTCAGCCTGGTTGAACTATTAATTACACTTTGAAAGTTCACATCAAAATCAAGGACCGAACAGTATTTGTTAATACCACATCTCCCACCGATGCTTCCATACCTATCATTACTCTGGTCGGCTGCTGCAAACACTCAGCAGGCCAGGAACCTTTCTGAAGTACTCGTGATGTACGAGTGGCCCGCGTGGAAACAAACTCTCCCCAGTGATCCTTCAGCTGTGCCGACAGTCATTTTTGACCCAACAGTGACCTGCAACATCCATAGATTGTATTTTCTGCTATCACAATTTTAAAGAAAAGTTGACTTTTATGGCTGGTTTTGCTCTTTCCTTATTGAAAGTCACAGATGTCATTTTGTTCACTGTAGTCGTCTTGCTCAAGGTGAGGTGTAGAAAGGCAAAGGTTGATTTAGATTATTAATAACAATTGTCTCTGCTTTATACCCCTCCATCAAGAGAAAAACAGAGAGGAAAGGAAGCAATGGTGAAACACTGGGGTTTGAACATGAAGCTCAAGTTGAGCAGTGAAGTTAAATGGAGACAATCAGCTGCTGCCCCCAGGTTAACTACCTGCTGCAGGAGCCTAATTGCAAGAAATTGTTGCTGTCAGTAAAGACATGACATTGAGCAGAAGATGTCCGTACTTGTCTGAGGCCCCATGCCCATGTCTCCTGACCCTATGGAGAGCAGGAGGCAGAGTTTATTAGCAGTGCAGGTGTCCACTGATTAAATTCTGTTTCCCAGCAGTAGGTTACAGAGACCGAGAATGCACAAAGGGAAGAAAAATGAGCGTGACAGGTACAGCAGCTTTCTGTGAGTCCTGAACTGATGTTTTCAGATAAAGAAAGAGAGGGAAAATAGGTGAGAATCCGATTCCTGCCTTCCTATCAACACATTCACACCTGAGCTCATTAGCCAGTCATGCCAGCCAGAGCAGGCCAGCTAACACCTGGGCACCCCAGTAAGGTCCTCATCCCTTCCTCCTAGGCAGACTGGGAAGAGACAAGAAGACTGGGTGCATTGGTAGTTGATAATGAGACCAAAACTTGTGTTCTCCCAACTACTAGCATGGTATGACCTCTCTCTTTAGCCCAGAAAATATTTAAATTCATTTTAATTTACAAAACACAAATTTGGTAGTATCACAGAATGCTTGAGAATTCATAGAATATTTCACTCATAATAAGTTGAGACAGTGGCCATTTTTCATGCAACGGCAACAAAACTCCTAATGACGGTGAATCAGCAGTTAGGCGGTTTCCTTTGTGTTTTTCAAAGACATTGTTCTTGTTCTACAGATGGAAAAAACAAATGGTAAATTGTCTGACAATGATTTTACTCCAGGTATTAGATTAGAGCTGAAGCCTTCTCTACCTCGCCTTTATTCTCTATTCCTCCTCTTCCTCCTTAAATTTCCACAGGATGAAAGTCGTCTAGGGAAACGCACCCACTATCAAAAAACATAGTAAGATAAACAGAGCAAAGGCATTCAAGTGGTTTGCCTTAAATGCACAATTGGTGTGTGTGATGGTTCAGGATAAAACAACCGACTCTACAGTGTGCGCTGTTCATCTCTTCCAAGAGATTCTGACAGATGAGTTGTTCTATATGCATCTTCCGTATCAATGTCCTATACACGGATGTTTCAGCATGATGGACAACTCTGTCCATCCCTGAAAGTGCAGCGTGTCTTTCTGTGACAGAGTTCCTTTGCTGAGCGTCACAACTCACCCAGCTGCTGCCCATCATATTTCAATGCCTTCCGAGGCTGAATGTGGTATAAATGTCTATTCAGACATGAGAGATAAAAACATTGATTAAACAGAGTTCACTAAGTCTTTCAATACTGTAGAAGTCTTTTGGCTTTGCCCTTTTCTGCAGAAAGAACACCTCCCTAATATTTGGATCTAATTTTTATTTTTTTTGAAAACAGTTCAGCTATCAACACTGGTCCAAAGACAGTGCAGACAAAGCTGAACGCAGGCAATTATAGGGAAAGGCATGTTCTGAGAGAAGACTTGCAACAGAGGAAAGAGTAAAAAGGAGTGAGACTGATACAATAAAATCACCACAGAACAAAAAAACTGTTTGTTGAGATACCCACAATCAACTAAACCCCAAGTCATACACAAAGAAATAGGTGTCATTATGGCTGATGAACTGAAATAGGCTATTTTATGGCATTCTCTGAGCAACGAAGAAGGAGGAGCCCTGCCACACGGATGAATCTATTACAAAAGAAAGATGAAATAAGTTAGATAATGGAGTATGTGCTTAGATAAGCCAGGGACTGAGCTCTCTCAACAGTTAATACGATCATTTTACTTCAGTTCACAGCACACTTACTTCATTTTTTGATTGATCTGGTTTTGTTTTGATATATTATAAAACCCATTAAACATCCTCTGATCTCATAGTTCAACCTTGTTAGCCAAACCAACCAACCAACCAAACAAACAAAAGAAAAATCAAACCAAATGCCGTTAAACTCAGCCCAGATCTATCCAACGTTTCAGAAGCTCGGCAGACCTTTCAATTTGTTACCAAACGTGCCTGTCACACTCACGGACTACAAGTCCCTGTGCCGGCAGGTGCCCGAGGGGACAGGCAAAGCAAAGCCTGCCGGAGAGCGGGACCACAACCCGCAGCACAGACCGTGCCCAACGCCTGCCACAGCACTACCTACCTGGGCTTGCTCCAGCTGACAGCCAGAGCGGAGCTGCCAAATCCTCACTTGTAAACAACTTCGAGATAATTAAGCACTACTTTAAAACAAAGGTTTATTAACATCTGTTTAAATGGATTTTTTTTCATTATGTTACAAAATGGTAAAATGAAAGCTTTCTCCCTCTTATACCTAAAACTATTGTTCCCTAACAAACTTAAAAATAATAATTTAAAACAACAATAAAGGGTAATTACTGGTTTTATTAAAAACATCTATCATGGATACACATAGCAGTGGCATTCCATGTCTGGGAACAAAACGTACATTATTGAGCATTTTGATGATTAAATACAAAAGCATAATTAAATATGCTAATGAAAGTGAGATTACAAAGGAGGTAAACCACTTGGTTTTTTTGTCAAACAAAACTAAAATGTGTGTTTTTCACAAATTTGTTTTATTATGTATAAATAAAATATTTATTTTAACTATTTATTTTACTATCACCCATGTGCATTTATTTTTATTACCTCTTCCTCTGTGTACTTCTGCTGTTATCTTCAAATGGAACAAGCAGAGGAGATCAGACTAACGTATAAGCTAGTTCCTGACAAAACATAAATTATCTCCATATAAATAAATAAGGTAATCAAAATAGCAGGTAAAAGAGAGGCTTCTTCTACACAGTCATGGGTCTGTCGAATTATTCCAAGCAGCAGCGAAAAGCACTGCTCTTGCAGGTAGGCTTTCCTTCATTTGTAACTGTGGCTTCCTTTTCTGTCTGTGCAATCGGCAAGATAAATTCTCTGTTCTTTTGGAAACTTGTCTTTCAAAAACAAAAATTAAAAAAAGTTAAAACTTCCAGTTTAACTTCTAGACCTAGCAGAAGAAGCTATCAGTTGACGAAGCATTGGTGTTGCGGGCACTACTGACATATCCTCATTGCCCTAAACCACTCGAGGCTTGTCCATTTTTCTCAAGATTCAGGAGCAGCAGCGACTCCCTTTTTCGCCAGCTATGGATAGCCGTACATGAGGAATCTCTGTGTGATGGGGACTAGCTGATTCCCTGTACCCTGATGACATCTAAAGGGATTTTCTCTCTACGGCATGCTATACTGGCAGAAGAAAAAACCCAAAACACCACAATACAAACCAACAGCATTTTCAATTGCCAAGAATACTGAGATTGGAGAATTACTTAGAGTGAAGTAGAATATGTCACAACCATAATAATGTTAGACAAATGGGGAGTCCTCAGGAGCAGGTGGCTGGAAATTCAGCTAGTGGAAAAGACGACAGAGACTGGAACTCTACGCCAACCAGTTTCTTTTCCCAGTTATTCCCTTAGCTAGCCCAAGAGACTTTCAAATTCCTGCAGTGGAGTACTGGTTGCAACGTATTCCAGAAACACATTTTTAGAAAGGGTCTAGATACAATTTATGACCAGGTGTTTAATTCTAATTTCATGCTCATGTCTTCCTTCCACTAGGGTGCTGAAGTCAGCAATGCCATTAATGCCACGGATAGTTAGCTATTATGTGAATGTGCATATTCAAACAAGTGCTCTTTTCCAACTGCTATAGACGCTCTTTGGGATAGTGGAGGACAGAAAGAAAAGTTTGCACTGAACAGAATCAATGCACTGCATTTATCCCAATAATTACCCTTTTCCTAGGATATGGTTGCACTTTTGACTCAAACAAAAATAAAGCAGAATAAATTTATGCCAGAGGAAAGTACGAGGAGAGCAGAGCGTGAGGGGCAGAACCAGCACTTCTTTAAGACCATTTATATCTGATCAGCGTGCCACTAAGAAAATACTCTTAACGGATTTCAATACGAGCACGATGTATGAGAAAATACAGATAAATGATTCCTTCAGAAACACTGTCAAGCCTATAAAGACAGCATAGCCTCTAACACAGCTAGGACTCTTAGTGAAATCTGAACATACAGGCCATAGTGTCAGGATTACAGCAGCCTTGTTAATACCCCACAACACACATTTTTAAAAGTCTCATTGAAATTCACGTCTTTCTTCTAGCCCAAGTATACCTTTTTAAACTCAGCAACTTTTTTTTTTTTTTTTTTAATGC